>OU026146.1:13790867-13888859 GCA_907269125.1 Eristalis pertinax | reverse complement strand
GCCTCAACCAACTATGCGTGCGAAACTGGAGACAGCTAGATCAAGCTGGCTTTAGACGCTTGTTGGTTGAGGCCCAGGTCCACCTCGGACTGTAGCGCCACCTTAAGTAAGTAAGTAAGTAGTATTATTATTACCGGATTATTACGTATTTCTGTTGAATACACATAACCTGCGCTACCGGGAGCACCAACAAGGCGCACAGAGCTGAACACAATTATCTCCATAACATAAAATAAGCAAACAAGATTATTATAATAAACAACATTGTAAGCCTTGTAAAAATTGTACATCCGTTGGGTAACTATTGTTGAGACCACCTATTTTCCGCTAGCTTAAGCTTTTAGCATGTAATGATTGTTCATCCCAATCACTCTCAATAATAAATAAAAACGTGAGTTTTTAAGTTACTGGCGTGGATATAGGAATGCATCACAGCTACACTATCAAGAGCAGCACCAACTCCATCTGGGAAAACTGTGTATTTCATCCAGGAAAGTTGCGACTCCAGATTTGATGCATTCTTTCCCGTGAGGCTACCCTGGTTGTTTAATTATTTATACACTTAGTTATTTATTTATTTAATTACATTTGTTTACTTATTTGCTTATATTTATTATTTATTTAGTCCATTTATTGTTTTGTATACGTATTAAACTGCATTTTGAAAAAAAGTACTTTTATCAGCTTTTCCCTTACTCTAATTAAAGAATTGTTATACATGATATAAACATAATTAAATATTACAGGCAGTATTTATTTGTGTGAGTGAAGTGAAACTGTGGCAGGATTTTCCGACCTATAAAAAGATATGAGTCGTAATACTAGAACCGTCAAATAGTAATAGTAACAGTTTTCAAGCAAGAGCCTTCTCAAAAACAAATCCAATCTTTAGTTATGTTCGAAAATCGTTTAATTGGTCCTAGCAAAGCGTCAGCTAAACAATAGTTCAATCCTAGCCAACACGAAAAAGCCATTTACTACGGTTTCGGGACGGTCATTCGCATTCCAATTCATCCTTCACTGTCTTCTGTTGTGGAGGTTATTTTCAGCAACCTCATCCTCCATTAATAAGGAAGAGGAGACTCTACCGCTTATTATGGGTCAATTTTATACTCTATAAGGTACTTGTGAAATACCGTTCAATTTAAGACTTACCTAGATTTATATATCCTTGGATGACGTGTCGTACCATTAACATAAATTTCCATTATGAAATCTTGTTGTAGTCCTCCATCAAATCCCTCTAAACATTCTATTTGGAATCCGGTTGATGTTTGATTAAACAATGTACAATTCAGAAGAGGATCTGGTTCGCCTGGAAATAAACAAGAACAACAAGGCAGCAAGATTATTTTAAAAAAAAAACCCACTTAAAATCACATGTGTATGTGTGCTGTATAGTGCACAAGTACTCCTTGAACTTCTACAGAGTTTTTACTAAATTGTATAATATAAGAATCTTTAATCAACTAACCATACCTGCTGGGGTTATTGTATATATGCAGGGTTCACTCTGTTCACCGATCTCGTTGCTTGACCAGCAAAGAAGATTCCCGTAATCCTGTACATAAAATATTACTAGGTTTGCCTTATTTCTCAGACAATGACTTACGTTTTCTGTTACGGGTGTATAATGTGCTATACTACGGCCGTTTTCGCTTGCAACAAGTGATGCTGGAATATCAATAGTCTCTGATGCAGATGTATTGAATTTCCAAATAAATGATACATCTAATGGATTCGCTTCAACTTCACAAATTATTTTTATTGTCTCATGACGACCTGAGCTGTAAAATATCCTTTGCCCTGGTCGACAAACAGGGGCAACTACATTGTTATAAGGAAACAAACTTGCGTATAAATATGTGAATATATATGTTAAGGAAAATCTTCCTCTAAATTTAGCTTACATCGTATTTCTAGCTGAACTGGGTTGCTTTCTCCATCGCCTTCGCGATTGCTACCAACGCATGTGTAAGTTCCGCTTCTTGAACGACTCACGTTTTGTAAGACCAAGCTCTGATTTGCCACAATAATGCCCTGGCTTACATTGTTTTCCAAAAGATTTCCCTGAAATTAAATCAAATATTGGCTTATAATTGGATTATAAATATATTTGCTAAAGCAAGAGCGATAAGCTTAACAGAAACATCAGTCGTTTGCATAGTGATGCGGCTTTACCACTAGTTTGTAATAAAGACATAAAACACTAACACGTTTTCAGTTATGTTCGAAAATCGTTTAATTGGTCCTAGCTAATCCGTTAATCCGCTAATCTACAGTTCAATCCTAGCACACACGAAAAGAACCATTTACTACTGTTTCGGGGCGGTCGCTCTTAAGAACCCCTGAATTCGAAACATTCGCATTCCACCTCATCCTTCACTAATCTATCATCCGTCCGCTGCTGAGAGTGTGGATAGGGGTAGTGTCTTCTGACAGAAAGGTTCAGTTCAACAACCTCATCTCCCATCAATAAGGAATATAAGACTATACTGCTTATAATGAGTCAATTTTATACTCTATAAGGTACTTGTGAAATACCGTTAAATTGAAGACTTAATTATTCTTATATATCCTTGGATGCCGTAATGTAAACAGTAATGACATATTTGAAAACATAAGTTCTGATTTTTGAGCCTTATGGTGATAATATCATGTAGCACGAGATAGTAGACGCGCGGCTTTATATAGGATAAACTAATTCCAAAGCCATTTAATGTGGAAGGGTTCAAAGAAGTCAGAAATTCTGAGGAAAATATGCAGCATTTGGGTTGGTGTATATCATTTATATTTCTTTTGTTACATTATAAATGCTAATATCAACTGAACAACTGTGTTATATTTATTCACGATTTCTTCTTTAAGTTGAAATTTGCCCAACGTTTGACTATGTGAGGTAGATGAATTATTGTTGCTGAATACAGTGCTTTTACTGTATATGTATGTTGCATAGACAACGGTTCTGTACCGTGACTATCAGTGGTATTTCCAGTACAAAGCTAGAACACCTATTTGAGAAAAATTGCAGCCTTCCAACCAGACACACTTGGAATGAAAATAAAAGTCCTAGTCTCGATAGCTGCCAAATTATATATGATCTGTTCAGTCTTTATTGGGCGATATTTATAAAAAATTAGGCTTCCTATAACATTATGGTTCCTAACAAATTCACTACAAAACACACTGCAAATTGCTTATTATGCAAAATTATGGCAAGTGCACAAAACAGACAATAGAATAAAAAATTGAGGTGTTATCGTACGATAAACTCTGATGAACACAGTTCAATGACTAGCATGAATTATTCGGTGTCAAATTCAAGTGTGTGGCAGGCGGCAATCAGATGCTATTGCAATGTGGGCAGTTGTCAACATCCGCCCCCCCCCCCCCCCCCCCCCCATTGTTCAATCGTACTGTTGATTGGTGATTGTTGTATCGTCTGCTGGTGGGAACTGATATAGACTTCTCGGGTATTCTGCGATTCTTTTGTTACACCTGTATACACGGAATTTTCAAAGTGATAATATAATTATAGCGCTCATTATAAGTATTCCTGATGAACTTGTATGATGTATCGCACGATACACAATGTTTGATAACTCCAACTGAGTGTTGTCTATCTATAACGCTATTCTCTTCAACTTCATCTCTTGTTCGTCAAACCAATATTGGTATCGATGTGCTGTGTTCATATGATTATGTATGGACTCAAAAATTGTATTTTGTGACAATTAACTGAGTCTCGTCATAGATGAACGTACAGTGTTGGAATGGTTGCCGTGAGCTCGGAGAGTGATTGCCGTCGCTCTTTGCGATGCAATTGGGTTGCAATTTCAATATGCCAGATTTCTCAATCGCGAGTAATGTAGCCGTGCTCTTGCATAATACATTTAATGATGTTCTTGAAGTTACGGCGTATTGATTGACATGTAAGAATTTGGTCCATATTGTAATGTTGTGAATTATATTTAATTGACATGATGAAAGGCTCTCCATCTTATTGAGATTAGGTATTTCGCACTTACTCATTGTAGCTCCTTTATGATAAATCGGGTGAACTTGGTTGCAAAGATCTCTTGTTTTTTCTACGACATTGCAAGTTGATATCTCAGATTCCGTTAGTGGGTAATACTGATCCTGATGACGGTTGACCGCTAAGAATGTGGATGATGGCATTATATGTACAATTGTCGCATTTATCACTACCGGAATTGGAATTAATCTGTATAACTCAAGATCTGCAGAAATTATCAGTGGTATTTTGATTTGAAATATCACGTAGTTATTTGTTATTTGTCCAGCAGTCATAATAAATCTATAAAGTTTCAGGATGTTGTCAGTGCTTATTGGCAGACGGTATGTACGAGTAGGTGATTAACTTTTCTTTATTACAAGGACTTGTTGTTTCATCTGCCGTGGATCCAATGACTTATTTGCCTGCCAATATCTGACAGGACGTTTGTAATTGCTGTTTGAGTGCGTTGAACATTCGATATAAGCAGCGTGGTATATAAGGCCCATGAGGAAAAGAGTTGTTGAATCTTGAGTTGATATGATTCTTCCGTGTTGTTAATTCGGTAGATCACTTCATTCAGGTCTGCTTGTAATATCGCATGCCGTCGATCCAAACTCCCTTGATTCTGCTTAATGATGTTTATATTGTCTCTACAATTGATGTATGATTCTTTGAAAGTGCCAGATAGTAGTCTTCATTGGTTTGTATTATGTCAATCGTTTCCGACATCTCTTCTGCATACTGAGAATCAAGAGTGCCAAACAAGGCATTTGCCATGTTGCCAATTAATAATTTCGTATTAGTTAATTGAGTACACAACGTTTTTGCCGTAATATTTTACAGAGGTGTTGCAATGCTCTGGTGCTTCTTGGCAACCTCCAAGACCGCTATACGTGTCTCTGTCACACCTTGCACGAGATGTCCCTGCTATTAACTAAATATAGCGGATCTAGAGGGGAACAATTCTATAAAACCCGCAAATCCAGGTATTAACAACCGTGCCTAGGAATGAATGGCATTGCGTTAGTATGTCTTCGAACGGTGAATTCCGGATACCTGAGGCAATCTGGTTTTAATTAAAGCCCTCTTCACTCTATAAGTTAAAACACTTCGATGTGTGCTGCAGTCAAATCAAGACTGAGTAGTTTTTATTTTCTCTTTCTTAACCTATCTTAACAATTTAGTGCTGCTGGGACATGTGCGGGAAGTGCTGAAGCGGGTATATGCATTTGGGGTGATAATGTTGGGACGTGTGACGGAAAAGCAGGGTGAATGGATTGGATGTATGTTGACCTCGGTTAACTCCTCCCTCTCTCAAATTTGAACGTCTCTGTTCAAAATTTTCAGCACACTCAGACGTATTGCTTCTTTATCAATATTTTTTGTAGACTGCGTGGTTGGGATCTCAATTTTTTTCGGGCGCAACTTGATGTAGAGCAATGATATTATTATTAGTATCAAAACAATGCTGACTCCATACCATGCCCACTTGCTGCTTTCCATCGTGACTTTAAAATTTTCAATCTTTTCATTATTTCTAATTTGCAGCTTATGCAAGTAAGGCAATGAAATTTTGTGTTCAAATTCACGTTCAACCAATATGGTGTTTTTGAGCGCTGGCAACTGAATTATTTCAACTGGATGGCTTGTACTGTACTGTTTTCCGTCAATGGCGATGGTGTACTGGAAAGTTATGAAGAATGTTCCGTTAATATTAAAATTGAGTCCATTTTCTTCCACCATAAGATTATCGCCACGAGCTATATTAGCCCATCTTTGATGACTCCTATTTTGTTGATGTGATCAGTTGATGTTGTTCGGCAAACAGCTGTATGATTGCTGAGAAGCTCAGCGAGGCATGTGTCATTATGATTAGTTTGGCATTAGGTGTAGGAAATGGCTTTATTTCAATTTAGAATGGGTAACTGTAGAAAATGGCTTTCAGTAACTAGGGGATTTTTTATTAAATATACTAGGGTTTCATTAAAATAATACATTTTTACAACGGCTATAAAAAGTAGTTCGATAATTAAACTCACAATATTTTCTTTAGAACCTATTAATTTTATTTACAATATTATTTTTCGCTAGTACCATTGCCTGTAAATTATTGCGTAGATTATTTATGATAATTCTATTTCTATTTAACATTAGTTTTAATATTACTTGATGACTTGTTGATATTTTATTTTTGTTGATATTATTCATTTTGTTTATACTTTCTGTTATTTCATTAATTTTATTTTGAGTCTCTTTATTTATTTCTACTTATCTGTTATTTTGCCTTTCAAATCCTGACTATCTTCTGTTCCTGCGATGAATTTTATGGCTGATCCGTTAAAATCTATAGATCTACGATATTTACGAGGACCCTTAAACATGCGCAACAACCGCTTTATTTCATTTATATCCTGTTGTAGAACTTCTCTGGTATCATCGTCATCTACAATATTCATTAACTCCGTATTCTCAAGTCGTCTTCGTGGCCAGCAATTGCACCTCTCACGCTCGTCGTTGATGAACATTATGCATAAAGACTTGCATTTACACGCTTACAAGGTGCAATTGACTCAAGAACTAAAGCTTCTTGACCATTTCAAGCGTCGTCAATGGTAAGAATGGTGGCAAGAAATGGCAACAGTGGATGATCAATTTTCGAAGAAAATCATCTTCAGTGATGAGGCACCTCAGTGGATTCGTCAATAAGCAGAATTGCCGCATTTGGGCGAATGATAATCCAAGAGTGATTGTCGAAAAACCAATGCACCCACAAAGAGTGACTGTTTGTTGTGGTTTATGGGCTGGCGGCATCATCGGGCCGTATTTTTTCCAAAATGAGGCCGGTCAGGCAGTTACTGTGAATTGTGTTCGCTATCGTGAAATGATAACGAACTTTTTATGGCCCGAATTGGAAGATATGAATGTGGATGATATGTGGTTTCAACAGGACGGTGCCACTGCCTCACAGCTAACGAAACAATGGCTCTTTTGCGAGACAAATTCAATGGCCGTGTTATCTCACGTGGTGGCGATGTCAATTGGCCGCCAAGATCATGTGATTTGACACCGTTGGATTTTTTTCTTTGGGTTTATTTGAAAGAAAGGATGTACGTCAATAAGCCAGCAACAATTCAAGAGCTAAAGGATGAGATAATTCAACACATTAACGGCATAGAACCTGAATTATGCTTCAGCGTCATCGAAAATTTGGACCATCGGATGGAGGTGTGCTGCCGAGGTCCCGGTGGTCATTTGGCCGATATTTTGTTCCATACATAATTGAACCATACCAATATTATCATAATAAAAAGAAATGACAATAATTTCCTAAATAATTTGTGTTTTATTCCAAATCAACATCGGCCCTTAAAATGCTGTCGAAGCCGGATAAATTAGTGGAGTGTTTAAGGTAAAAATATTCATCGAATATTGCAACTTTTTCCATTTTCGTAAACTAATAGTGAACGCTTAGTATCGATTTGTGCTTTTATTACCGTTAAGAAATCATACACAATTATTGCGTCAAACGTTTTTAATGAAGGAAGTAGGAAGAAATCTGTGGTTATTCCACAAAATTGTATTTCGCATTTATGCGTTATTGTATTTTCACCGTTTAATGTCTTGACTTTGAATGATTTGTTATTTGGGTTTATTTTGATATTAGGAATTTCTTTAATACAATTTTTGGCTGTACCCGTGGCGATTAAAAATTTCATTGGAGTATTATATATATAATCCAATTAATTTTCGATGTAAGGTAAAGCCGACTTTACTCTAAAAAATGAAGTTGATCAGAGTATTCCGAACTATCATCGGTTTCATATTCTCGTTGATTACCAGTATGTTTATACGCCGAAAAGTTAATACGCTGTGCTTTAGGGTGTGGAGCTTTATCGGATTCTCGACCGCGTTTAAATGTTTTCTGCGGTAGGAATGTTTGTGTTTGATTCAACAATTTGCGGCTCAGTTGAAATAGTCGGTTGAACTTGCGACTGCCTAGTTCGCCTTGAACTATTTCTGTTATATCTCGACGAACTATCGACGCTCATATGTTCGTCTTCTACAACAACAGGTTGCTTAGCTCGCTGATACAGTTTATTTTGGGGAGGTAGCTCAGAGATATTTTTATAGTGAAGATTATTCCGTTGAACAGGAAATCTTTCTGTACTATAAGGACTCCGATCAAAAGCTCTGGCAAAATTGTATCTGTGCTGATTTGCTTCAAGTTCCTGTGCCTTAGCTAAAGCAGACGGCAAATCTTCACAGTCAGCTGAGAAGAGAATATTGCAAATTGGTCTATTGAGACCTGAAATAAAGATACGCAACGCATCGGTTCTATATTTCTCTGACAGCGACTGTACTAATTCGATATTTCCTGAATAATCCATTGAAATCTTATTAATTATTAGTGTCAAACTTTTTTCTATTTCGCCGCGGTAGTCGGCGATCGACATTTTTCCTTGACATAAAACGCTCATCTGGTTCTCTAAAACATGAAGCGGACATTTATCTGCATATGTATGATCTAGCCTTGCAATTATTGCGTCGAAATTTAAAACGGAGTTAAAAGAGGCTAAGATTAAGTCTGCCGACCCAATTATTTTATTTCTAATGATTGCAACTGCCTGATAGAATTTGTTTGTACCCTCGTATGGCCTAAATAAATGAATGTCTATTTTGGCTGGTTGACGCCAAGAAATGTATTTTGTTTGTTCACCCGAAAAATCCGGTAAGGTTTTCACTAAGTCCAGTGATATTGGACATTAAGCTTCGGTGTTCGTTACAGAAATTGGTTGATATGAAACGACCGAGGGTGAAGATACGTGTACCGATTTTACTTTTTCTGTTAATTCACTGATTTGTAAAGTAACACTGTGATTCGCTCTTTTATTCTCGATCAGTAAGTCATTAATTTCGTTCACTATTGTTGAGCTTGCTGTTTCTACAGCTACTTCTAGAGCTGATGAAATAATCTGCGCAATATTTTCTGACATATCTATTTATATTATAAACTTAAAACGAAACCACTCTTAAACTATTCTTAAACTAACACAAATACTTCTTAGTTACTATTACAGCATGTTTGCTAACAGTATGATCCTCATTTGATTAGCAGCTGGGTTGAGGAATTGGCTTGAAATTAGAGTGGGTTCTTCCTTCAAATGTTGTTTTAATGCCGGGATTTTCTTGGATTGGGTTCTCCTTCAAATGTTGTTTTAATGCCGGGTTTTTCTTGAGTTGGGTTCTCCTTCTTTTACTAAAATGTTGCTCTATTTCCTTTCATGTTCGTTCAAAGTTCTGCTGGCGTAACTGAGAGGATGTCCATCATGTGTGAGAACTGCGCCTAACGCAAAGTCGCTGGCATCTGTAACTACTTTGTTTGTCAAAGTCAGGGTACTTTAATATCGGTGTTTCCATTAGTAATCTTTTTAGCTTTTGAAATGTATCTACATATTAAGGATCCTTTATTTTAATTGTTGAGTTTTTTTTAAATATTTAGTCATACCGTATGCAATTTTTAATAGTCCTTCACAAGTTTAGCCTGTCATTCCTAAGAATGACTTTATTTGTTTTTGTGTTTCAGGTATTCTTAGCTTTTGAATGTTTTCAATTTTATTCATATAAGAATATGTCATAGGTATTCATTTGTTTTGGTTAAGAAATTACATTTATCTAACTGAATTTTCAGATTGTTTTCTCTTAGTTTATTGAAAACGTTTAGTATATTTTCAGTATGTTCTCTCAACGTGGTGCTGAAAATTAAAATATCGTCTAAGTAGACAACTCATATTGGATTTATATATTCTCTAAGAACTGAATTTATTAATCTTCTATCACATTCCTTTATTAAAACTTGGTGAAATCCATTGGCGAGGTCTAATGTTGTAAAATACTGTGCTCTTCCTAATTTTTCTAATATATTTTCTATATTATTGATAGGAAATTTGTCGCTCACAGTAACTTCATTTAGTTCGATAACTATTCTCCATTTTTTTCTACCGGAGTTACCGGAATTTCTACCGGATCTTCTTAGGAACGATCCGTAACGGTGAGTTGTAGGGGGAGTTACTCTGTGTAATTATTCCTTGCGCCAACATTTCTAAGATTTGATTAGTTATTTCCTCTTCATGTATTTGAGGATATCTGTATACTTTGGAATACACCGGTTTTTCTGTAGTAGTTATTATTTCATGTTGTATATCATGAGAATGTGTAAGCTTATGGCCTTCTTGAAAAAATAAGTCTTTGTTATTTTTAACGAGCTTCCTAAGTTCATTTCATTCTTCTGTATTCATATCCTTACGGTATAACTTCTCTATAATATTTTCATCTAATTTGGTTTCTTGTAACGAGTGAATTTCATCGTATTTAAAAGCACAGGTATTAATGAACTTGATTACGTTGTTATTAATAGTCAAGGCTTCCTTTTTCATATCTATAATTGCTTCTAGGGGTCCCAAAATGTTTTGTCCTAAAATTGCATAGAAGGTTTTCCCTTTAAAGTTAATAACTTTGCAGATCATAAGTGATTCTTCTCTAAATTCTTTTGGTAAAGCTATTATTATTTGTTCGTATGTTAAATTTTCGCTACTAAGAGATTTTAGTCTAATGGGATTATTAAGAGTTTTATGTTTATATTGTGGTAGTTTTGTATTATGCAGCAAAGAGATGATCCCGAATCAATAAGGCATGTCAATTTGTCATTGCCTATTGTAAATTCTACTATGGATAAATATTTTTGGTAGGGGATATACGAAAATTTACATCTTGTTTGTGTTTGTATTATTATTACTAATTCTATAACTATTTCTTGCCTGTCTAGTATTTTGCCTATGATTAGCGAAACCATGCATAGGGTTTCGGGAGTCATTAAGATTATATTGGGATCTATTATGAGTGGGTACTGAATTCTCTCTGTTGTAATTACTATGCAAATTCTGTCTACGGTTAATATTTTGCTTACTGAATGTTTGTGTAGGCTGTTGATAACCTTGGGCTTGGTTAATTGATTGAGGAACAAAGTTATTAGTTATTAGTTTGTTATAATTGTGCATTTTGTTTTCTCTAATTAAACCTTCATTTTCCAATAAGGCAAATGCTTCCCGTAAGGTTGTACAGTTCCTATTTAAGACAACCGACGCCAAGTTAACATTAATATTGTTTATAAAAGCTCTTAATATAATTGCTTCATTATTTTTTGGGCTAAACTCTGCTGGTTTACTTAGATCATATTCATATTTCTCGTTTTACTTAACTAATATATTTCTTAATACAATAAAATTTTCACTTACGTTATAGCTTCTTGTGGAGAAGACGTTGTGATAAAGTTGGTGGTAAGATTCCTGAACTCCAAAGTTTCTTACTAGTGTTGATTTTATATCGCTCCATCGGGGTCCTTCACCGAGTTGTCGAACAACGTCCAAAGCCGGTCCTTGGATTGTATTAATTATTATGCTTTGATATACATAGTCTTTTGCCTGTTGACAGTTATCCAGAAGTGGCAAGAGAGTATCAACTTCTCGTAGAAAGGAAGTGAGGGCATAACTATCGTCACCACGGAATTCATGGATTCTTGACGCATCTTTTATTATGTCGTTTATGCTAAGAGTAAGACATTTTTATTGAATCGTCATTTTCGATATGAAAATATAAATTTCTGTTCAAATCGAACCGTTCACTTTTGCACTTTCTCATTCACGTTTTTTTTCTCAGTTTAATGCTACTTTTACTTTGATAAGTAATGCAACTGATGAAGACTTAGGTATCCCACTCTTTCCACTTATTATTGTTTATATCACTTTTCTTTTCACTATCGATCACTTCACTTATTTCAATATTTGTTCTTAAGAACTGTCTCAGTTTTACGCGAAGAATTCGTCCTGTATAGATCTTCTGAACTATACTCCGTCGACTGCGCCAAATACGTAATGTTACGTTGAGCCGTTAGAAAAAAACTAAAAATAAATAAAACACCGTACTCTTAAGAGGAATAATGTTATTTATTCAATTATCCAAACTAGACTGAACTAAAACGTCTTAAGCGAAGCTTCGCTCACCTTCAAACTATTTAATTGCAAACTGTGCATTATCGGTAAAATGTTGTTGAACGGAAGTTACGAAATTGCATATCATACAATATATTATGTAGGGCAATGTTTTTTATCGGAGGAAAACGGGAAATGATTAGTATGCAGTAAATTTAAAAGTTAAATGGAATGGAACTGTGGTCAATAATCCACTTTATGGGGAATACTTAAAGTAAACAGATTTGTTCAGCGGATGTGTTGGTTCAGGTTGCGTCCGGGACGTAACACGCGTGAGCGAAGTGCAAAGTGAATGGAGGTGATGTATGTTGACCTCGGTTAACTTATACAGGGGGTGAGTACAGTGCGACATCCCCTTCCCCATACTCGTGGGATCAAAATAGACATCCAAAATAAAAAAAACTTCAAGGACCGCTGATGTAATTGAGTCGGGCACCAGCGACCTCCAAAAAATCCGACTCCATAAGAAAAAAACAGTCCCTAACGGAAGAGGAGGAAAACATCCTCCTACAAACCCCCGGCTATACAAACTTCGGGTGCAGCTGGTAGCGTAGCAGTTGAGATCAGCTTTGATGACTGAAGCCTTTAATTGTTTCTCTGTAGTTGGTGTTTTCTAATCAACTATGCAGTTAGTTTTGTTCGGATTTAGTTTCATGTCATCTTGAGAATTTCCAAAGTTCATTTTATGAAGTTATTTTATATTGAATTGTATTTTGTTGGCAAAACCAATAGACTACTCTGAATCTCATATATTTCTCTTTACTGCATTATTACTGAATTCCGAACTGTTCAATAAATCAGTTGCTTGTGAAACTCCAAAACTAAACTGCGTGTGTTTATTTTGCCTAACAAAGGTTATGGACTAGATTAATCTAACTCTTATTGCTATACGAGTACTTTGGCATCAACATCAAGCGAAACGTGGAAAAAATTGCATCCACCAACGCCAGCGTACGAATTTATGTAACGAACACTAATGTATCTAAATGTATTTATATGTATAGTATCAATGTACAGAAATGTATTTGTATGCCTACCAATGTTTAGTTATCATTCGGCCAGCTCCCTGAATTCTTGCCATCTCTAGTCTTGAAATCGATTCTGGTTTGTATTAATACATTTTCGTCCATATCGAGCCGGATATTTAATTGCGGCCGGCGTGGAAATCGTGCTTGCTTATTACATATACTATTCGGAAGCATACAACTCGCGAGTGCCAAATTAGTGAGCGATAGTACGGCAACATTGAGGAGCCACAGCTCAATGTTTATCGCAAAAACAGCCAAGCTCGAGACGACTGTCTCAAAACAGTAAATTTACAAAATATTCCCACACAGCACAGCCGGCGAAATTGAGAGCATAAATCTATACTCACCAAATAGCAAGCAGGGTTGGACACTACGCAACAGCGACAGTCGGCATGCGAGGAGAACTGACGTATAATATGTATATGACGGGAGCATATATGATGTGTGTGTGATACACATCGTGTATGCTGAGGGCTTCAGAGATTCAGAGAATAAGGGATGGAAAAGGTAATATTATTCGTTCATGCTAAAGGGAAAAATACATATTGTAGTCATACATTGAAAAAATTCAAGTAAAAACCTAAATTCTATGAAACAACTACCGGTACGATACACTCATAGTGAGCACAATATTGTCAACAAGTCAGTCGTAAACAGAGATAATGGAGGAAGAGATATTCAACTTCTACGTTTCTTGCCCCTCAGATTCAACTGACAGCGTTTTTTATAACCTTTTCACAGTCAGAGATTGATTGAATACGTGTGAGCTAAGCGAACAGCTGATTACGCCCTCCTAAATTCTTCAAGGTGAATTTGACTTGCTTGCAGTCTCGCATACTATTTTCACACACACTTTTTAAGGGTGTAGAGCCCACCATGTTGTTCTTCGATCACTCATTCACAAGCCCTGTCTGTGAAAATAAAGAGCGAAATCTCAGACATGCATGATAGTTTTTAGTAAATACCCAAACCCGGGTTGGACATCTGGATGTAGATGATTTCTGGTGCTGATGATTTCGCTTTAATAACATTATTTCTGGAGATGATTGTAGTACATAGCCGCATAATTCCTTTTTTTTAATTTGTCTTCTTTTTAGAAATTAATAAAAACATGCACAGCAACTTATGTATCTATCGCAAATGGCATTATAATTTGGGCAATATTTCTTATCGGATTCAAATTTCTGTGTAAAATAATAACCACCAAAAATGGAGGGAAATATTAGAAGAAAATGTATGTTCACGAGGTGCATGAAACTTGGGACTGCAAAATTCCATTGAAGAACGACGCCAAGTTTGAAAATTATCCGATTCAATAAAAACATATTATCACATTATCAATATGATATATACAGTGAAAGAATAATCATAGATATATAAAGAACATATACAATACGTATACTTATATCAATATGGGAATTCGCACACAACAATTTGTTTGAAAAACTTGATACAACTCACAAGAAATTCATTCTAAATTACAAACATAAAGTATAATATTGAATATCATAAGTGGCAATACAATTCTGTTTTGAATATGTGGCTTGTACTTCTAGTCTTAATCTTAACAAAACAGTGTGTAGTATGCAAGATTAGTATATTTTAAATGTTTTCATATTTGTTCTGACCGAATTACAACATATATAACCGACTCTTAGCTATGTCGTATAAAAAAACCACCAATAATAATTCTTTTAAGGTCTTCTAAACTTTACGAACATTCTGCTTGGAAAACTTCCAATCATGAGCATTTTCGCACTATTGTGGGCAAATATTAAAAGCAAGATGGAGCTGCTCTGTACTCCTAACAAGTGTGAGTAAAAATAAAGTAGTATGAGTGACTTGAGAGCACAAACGGCAAAATCTGAGGTGAACTGCGATGGACAAGAGGTTTTCCACTGGAAAGTTGAATATCTCTTTATTCCATCATCTGAGTTATTGACGAAAGAAACGACGTTTTAAAGATTAAAAAGAAGTGATAATTAAAATCATGTCCACTTTCAGTTATTGGTTAAGTTAAGGCATGTATCTTTGAAGGCTAAAAATCGAATTAAATATCTTTGTTGTTATAAATGAAACAATGCAGTATCCGGCTATATTGGGAAATGATTTCTTAAAGGAAGCTAACTTGAAACTATGGAAAAGTACGAATGTTAAAAAGAAGATTATAGAAAATAACATAAATACTATTGAAGAATGTATAACGCTTATGAATATTGAAACCTATGATGAAGATGTACGTATTAAGAATGATGAAATAAACTGTAAAACAAAATATAAATTTATGAAAGTACATAAAGAGAATTATAAAGACAAAGTTCGAATTATCCTAATTGATTATGGTCAATCGGGACGATCGCTTGTCAGGATGGCTGAATTGTAGTCATACATTGCCAACTTCAAGTAAAAACCCAATTTCTAAGAAACAACTACCGGTACAATGCACTCATAGCGAGCACAATATTTTAAAACAGTCAGTAAATTAGGTAGCAGTGAGTGCGGATGTAGAATAGTAAACATAAAATATAAATAATAAAGTGGTCGTTTTTTTTATTTAAAAATAATCTTGCTACAATAGATGGTATTGTTTCTGCGTTTCTGCCATAAGTATTGGTATGTAAGTATTCGGTGCGTGCGCTGATCAATTCGCAGAGAATCAAAGGGATTAAACTGAAAATTGTTTGTATTTTTTGTTTGTCGAGATCTCATATTGGAAATGACAATTGATAGCAAATTCTGCAAGTAATTGAAAGCTCAGAAAGAAACATAAATGTGAGCTGGGGCTAATCAGTGAAGTGATGAAATGTTTCCTTTTTGCTGTGTACCGTCGCATTTTTTTTTTTTGATTCTATGTGCGTGAATGGGATAACATGTTTCAGCCAGAGTGATTGCATGTTGTGCGTTGATGTGTTAATGTTGTGTGGTGTGTCATATCATATGAATTCCTTGTATTGTAGTTTGTTTAAAACATTACGCGTCGGGTGCACAGTGTTAGGTAGGGATGGTAATGTGCACATTAGGATCGATAGCGGGAAAGCTACGTAATCATCAGCGAATTGAATAAGCAAGTTGAATTCCGAATTTTCATGAGATTCGATGCACGTAAGGCTAAACAGAAAGCTGAATGCAATGGGGAGAGTTAGCGAATAAAATCTTATTCATATAGAAAAGGGAAAGCACTGAAAGGGAAACACAGTGGTGATTACCACGCTGCAAGGAATAGATCGAAAGGCATAACTAAAATAAAGTTAAATTGTTGTCACATCACCTTCCACTTTTCACCGAATAGCGCTTGTTTGCCTTAGCTAGTTCAGACAGCAATTATATTTTTACATTCTTTTTTTCTATTCTTAGAAAGATATGGAATATGAGCAATGCAAAGCTACATCAACAGCTAGAGCTGCTGAGTTCAAGGTCGACAATGTAATCAGGCCCAACAACATCAGGCCAGGCGCGTCAAGTACATATGAAAATGCTATCTGAAATGGAATTAAAAAAACACCCGGGAGAATTAGACGCCAGGCTCTATGCTAGGTTTGTCGGTACAGTTCACAGCAACGGCCGGGTAACGCCAGCAAATTTAAATACAGCAAATTTAAATACAGCAAATTTAAATACCTAACAAAATCTCTGACACGAAAAGTAGCCCAAACTATGGGGGAATCTCAGCCGGTCGATAGCAACTATGGACAGTCGTTCACGGACCTCTGAGCAGTGCAGTGTTAGAACGAAAGTGGTGAAGTAGCGCAGTTGCCATTTATTGCCATAACAAGTATTTGGCGGAATAGCTAAGATCAGTGCCCCAGGACCCAAAGGTGCCTAGCTCCGATCCCTACTGGTGAGATTTCGACTCTAACAAATCTTTAAAATTATTTCGGCTATATCGGTAAATTTTCGGAGAAATGCCAAGAAAGAATACAAAATACGCTTCTTGCACTATATGCAGTGAAGCAAACAATGAGTATATGGTGCAATGTGATAATTGTGACCAATAGTATCACTACTACTGTGTCGAAGTTAATAGTGGTGTCGCTGATGTCAGTTTACCTTTGCTGCAATTTCTGCACCAATCCACGATCAGTTACAACCACAACGAGTGCTGCTGCTTCTTCAACCGAAACGCATGATATCGGCCACATTTTCGGATTCGCGACGCAACCACAAGCATCATCATCTCCAGCATCTACCTCGCCGCAAGCACCACCAAGAAACCAACAACGACCAATAGATGCAGTTAGTTTGCCGTTCTTGGCACTCCGCTCAGATCCCATTGTCACAACGGCAATTTCCTCGCTTCCAACACATCATGTAACGGTACCATATCTGGTGAGTGGCACGGGCACCACAACGTTATTTACTACCACACCGCCAAATTTTGTGAACTATGTACTAGGCACAACAACATACAGCCATACGAATACATTGACGTCATGGGCATCGAGACCACAACCTACATGTATAACTTCAATAATGACATCTAACCCAGCAACATCCTAGCAACATGTAAATTCCCAAGTGATAGATCCCACAGCAACAGCTTCGCAACACGTTCAAGTTTCACGCCGGCAACAAGAATTGCAAATGGCAATGTTAGAGGAAGAAAGAAAGCTTCAACAACTTTATTTGGAAAAGAAGTACCAGATTTTGAACAATACTGTGGGTTACACATCTGTACCACAAAACAATTTGCATATAAATTCACCTTGTATCGGTAGAAGGTTTGTCTGGACCATCACCAGCGCAATTGGCAGCGAGACAAGTGCTTCCATATAAATTACCGAAATTTCATGGTGATCCAGAAGACAGGCCGCAAGAGGCCGTTATAGATGTCATGGCCACATTTTTCAGGTTCGAACCACAAGACGGGATGGCTCGTTTTCATTTGTTCAGCCAGTTTTACTGCTGAATGTATGAGAAACAACGTTGAGGCAATCAAAGTAAAAAGTCAAAGGACTGAACGTGACACTGGTGGAAGTAGAATCTTTTCCGAAATCCCACATTGTCCGAGGGTTCTTTCCACAGAGCCTCGAACTCCTGGCTTCGGGAGTGTCTTTTAGAATATTTCACGAGTAGTGAGTAGATATATTTAATTAAGGCTCAAAAGCTACCTTCATAAATGCGATTCAGGTTCAAAATACCAGGCCAACTCTCACATGCTATCTCCAGCAAACAAATGGAGGTGAGCACGGATTCCGTTTTATGATCCGCGAAGTCTAAGCTCAGATTGCGCAGCCAGTTCTTTATCAGTGCAATACAACTCGATTTCTTCAAGCCGTTTCGCCACGATAACAACAGCAATATCGTCCGCGAAACCTACAACGGTGGCTTCCCTGGGGACTGTGAGCCGTAGAATGTGGCCATACATCACGTTCCACAGCAAAGGACCTAACACTGATCCTTGGGGCACGCCTTCTGTAATTTTATACAATTTCGTCCTGTCGTCGGAGTCGTGAAGGAGCAAGCTATCGGTAAAGTAGCTCTTGATCAATCTTAATATGTAGTTCGGTACATTTAATCTTTAGAGGCATTGTAAAATACGCGACCAGTTTGCAGAGTAAAATGCAGAGTAAAGTACTGTTTACTGCCTCCTTTGCAACGTCTCTTTCTATGGCTGATTGGGCTTTGTTTATTACGACTAATCGCGTCGATTGTCGATCGGCCCTTTATAAAGCCGCGCTATTCCGCGAGCCCATCATTGGCTTCAATGATAGGCTGTAGTCTGTTGCATATAATTCGCTCCAATATTTTGTCCATAGTGTCGAGCATACAGAGGGCCCGATAAGATGAGGACTCCTTCCGCGGTTTATTTCCTGTCGGTAATAATACCAACCGTTGGTATTTCCATTGTTCCAGAAATAGACCCTCGCGTAAGCATTCATTATCCATGCTAACAAAAATGTCTAGGCGGGCCTTCATCGCTATTTTTAGGGCTCGATTTGGAATGCCGTCTGGGCCAGGAGCGTTTCGATCTTCTACCCTCTCAATTGCCAAGATGAGTTCATCGGTTATTATGGCAGGAATGGGTTCACGTAGTTCTGCGATCTCACTTAGTAGAACTCCATCATGTTGAAAGGGGAACAGAGTTTCTACGATTCTGCGGAGTAATATCGGGCAAGTTGGCGCCGATCTCTGAGACGTCTTGAGCTTCGCGGTTGTAATTTTGTACGCTCTACCCCATTCATTTCCGTTCAGTTGCGTACAAAGGTCCTTAAAGCATTGTCTTTTTCTAGGCTTAATGGCGGATTTCAGCGCGGCCCTTAAAATCAGATGTCTATCCGTATGAGCGATCTTTCGAGATCTGGTAAGACAATGGACATTGATTAAAATTCCATTAAGATCACTCTGGGTGTAGTTATTGCTGACACGCCAAGTCGTATGTCTAAATAAGCTACTACTAACGAACATAATATCAACAATCGAGCTCGCATCCGCTCTACTAAACGTGTTCGCATTATCAGCCATTAGCTACGGGACCGTCTAAACTAGAGAGGGCTTCGAGTCCTCTTTTATTCGTTAACACGCTTCCCCATTCTACTGCCCATGCATTAAAGTCACCGGCTATAAAACTTGGCGTATGATCCTTAGCAACAAGAACTATGCTTTCGATGACTCGTTCGTATTGTTCAATAGTAAGGCTTGGAGGGAGATAATAGCTGTATATGTATATCTCGTTTACCTTGGCTTGTACGACATAGTTTTCCTCGCCATAAGGTGGTATTTGAAATGTGGTATTACCGCATATCATGTATATATGTGACGGCAGTCGAAAGACAACGACCGCGGTAGCAACACAAATAATTTTAAAACGTACCAAATTTAATAAATCGTATTATATATAGTGTTTAAATGAATTATAACAAATATTGTAATAAAAACTTTATGGTCGCTATTGAAAATTGTGTTTCAAATTGTGCTCCAATTTGGTGAGATTTCGACTCTAACAAATCTTTAAAATTATTTCGGCTATATCGATAAATTTTCGGAGAAATGCCAAGAAAGAATAAAAAATATGCTTCTTGCACTATATGCAGTGAAGCAAACAATGAGTATATGGTGCAATGTGATAATTGTGACCAATGGTATCACTACTACTGTGTCGAAGTTAATAGTGGTGTCGCTGATGTCAGTTTACCTTTGCTGCAATTTCTGCATCAATCCACGATCAGTTACAACCACAACGAGTGCTGCTGCTTCTTCAACCGAAACGCATGATATCGGCCACATTTTCGGATTCGCGACGCAACCACAAGCATCATCATCTCCAGCATCTACCTCGCCGCAAGCACTACCAAGAAACCAACAACGACCAATAGATGCAGTTAGTTTGCCGTTCTTGGCACTCCGCTCAGATCCCATTGTCACAACGGCAATTAAGTGCAAGTGCAAGTGAAATTGGGGCGAATTTGAACACCCACAGTGATACCGATGAATTAGCAAAACCCTATTTTCGTATCGTTCCTATTCGCATTCATGCTATGACTCTTTTCATAGACACATTTGCCTTTCTAGATGAGGGTTCATCAGTGACTCTAGTCGAAAAAGAAATCTACGATAGTCTAGGTTTGACGGGTGTAAGCGAGTCTTTGTGTCTACGTTGGACTGGCGAAACGACACGGTCAGAACATTCATCGCAGAAAACATCATTCGAGATCTCAAATCAGCAGAGCAAGGGCAGATACATCCTACATGAAGGTCACACAGTGGAAAAACTTTCACTCCCACGGCAATCACTGGGCATGAGCAAAATTACTCTGGAATACCCATATTTGGCAGGCATACCAATCCAGTCATATAAGACCGCTCGGCCGACAATTCTTAATGGAGCGAATAGCTGGAAGCTGGCAGGCTCTTGGCAGCAGCCAATCGCCACAAAAACGCGACTCAGATGGGCTTTACAAGGGTATGTTTCCAAACGCCCATAAGTTTTTCGTCTCAATATCCATGTTTGTGAGTGCCTACGGAGCTATGAAGATATCCATAAATCTGTCAAGAACTACTTCGCTTTGGAATAGTCATCAACGACTATGTGCTCAAAGGAGGATGAGAGAGCACTTCAGTTATTGAGGTCTACATGTAAACCGTTGACTAAGCGCTATGGAATTGGACTGCTCTGGCGTAGTGATCATCGGACGATGCCTGACATATAGACGAATGGTGTGTCTTTAAAAGAAGTTCAAAAAATAATCAATACTAAAGGAAAGGATGCTAAAAAGCTGACAGTGGAAGATGTCGCAGTAAACAGGGAGCGAGTCTGGTATTTGCCAATTTTTGTCACCATAAACCTTAATAAGCCAAATAGAATTCGACTCGTGTGGGACGCAGCTGCGAAATCCGACGGTCTTTCGTTGAACGACTTCATGCTGTGCGGCCCAGATCTTCTGACGTCACTTGTAGATGTTCTGCCTGCATTTCGGATAAGGCAGGTGGCAATTCGCGGTGACATTGCCGAGATGTTTCACCAAATTAGGTACGAGAGTACACGTGCCACGTTTCTTGTGGTGCGATAAAGATGATCCGCCTCACCAGACAAGTACATATGTGATAGTACCTTAACCTTTGGGATCAATTACTCTCCATGTATTGCGCACTACATTCGTAACACCAACGCAGACCAGTTTGAAGAACGCTATCCTCGGACCGTGGAGGCAGTCAAAAAATACTATTACGTGGATGATACCGCTGATATCATCCATCCAAATCCCTCGCTGTTACAGTGGACTGCTGAAAACAGCTGAGCAGATCCAAATACATACATTTGTGGATGCTGGTGAAAACGCCTATGCCTATGAAACGCCTACAATGCGGGAATGAGGTCACTGTAACTCTGGTCGCGCCGCTCAAACCAATTTCCATCCCTATTCTCGAACTTCAGGCCTGAATTTGGGAATGAGACTGTCGATCAAAGTGGAAGTACACCGTACACCTATAAGCTCCCGATTTTGGTGGTCAGAGTCCAAAACAGTACTGAAGTGGCTACGAATGGATCCTAAGAATTTTCAAAAATGTTATGTACCGGGTGGGTGAAGTGTTGGAAAATTCAAACATAACAGAGTGGAGGCGGGTTCCCTCAAAGATGAATACAGCAGATCTCGCAACATCCCAGCTGGATGGCAAGTCATGGTCCTACGGACCAGCTTTCCTGATGAACATGTCTAGTAAATGGCCAAAGTGCGACGAGCTTGGACCTACCGATGAAACAGAAGTTAGACGCTATCTTCTTCATACCCAAATTGTGGTGCGTATAAGTCCTGCAATGAACGTCCAGATCTTCTCCGAATGACGACGACTCTACCGTGCGGTAGCTACGTTTATATTGTCATTGAAAAACTAAAAGCTGTTGTCGGAAAATACTCAAGCCCAGAAAAATTGTAATTTGAGATGTTGCAAGATGTAAAGATGATGCTATATTAACATGCACAGAATACAATCAAGAAATTAAAAGCTTGGAACGGGGTAGGAACATTGAAAATAGTTCAAAACTGATATCTTTGAATATTTACTTAGGTGATTGTGGTGTCTTAAGAAAGGAGCAGAGCAGAACACCTCAATAATAACGAAGACGTCATAATGTTACCGAGAAATCATGACGTAACATTTCTGATCGCTCGCTACTACAATGAGAACCACTAAAATCTTTTACACGAAACGACAATTAACAAAATGAAAGGAATGTTCTATATTCCACAACTTCGAGTCCTATACAAAACAGTTCGAAAGAAGTGCCAACGATGCAGGAATTACTATGCGACCCCTCACATCCCACAAACGGCTTCCTTACCTGCCGCATGATTGGCAGTGTTTGAACGCCCTTTCACGTTCGTCGGTACCGATTACTTCGGGCCCTTGTCTACAATAGTCGGGAGAAGACGTAGAAAAAAATGGGGCGTAATATTCACATGTCTGCCTGTACGCGCTGTACACATCGAGGTGGCTCATAGCTTGGACACAAGTTCGTGTCTTATGTCTATACGCAATTTCATATCACGTCGTGGAATGCCCAAAGAAATCTCCACGGACAATGGTACCAATTTTAATGCCACGGAGAAGGTCTTACGAGAGGAGTGTACAAATATTGACTATTCGGTTGTGGCCTCGACGTATGACGAACTAAAATGGAAATTCAATCCACCAGGAGCACCACATACGGGATGAGCATGGGAGAGGCTTGTGAGTTCCATCAAGAACATCCTATATAGCATGACCCCGATGAACCTTAACGACGAAAGCTTGAGATGCGCGTTATGGGAAGTTGAATTCATCATAAATTCTCGTCCCCTTACCTTTGTGTCACTGGAATCTAGTGATGATGAAGCTATTACACCAAATTACTTATTGCTGGGCTCTTCTAGTGGATACAAGCCCATATGTAGATGGATCAAAGTGTACGCACCCATTCTGGCGCGTCGAGGTAAGTGCATTGTAAACAAACCTCCAATAGTAGCGGGTGACGTAGTCGTCACTATGGACAAAAATTTACAGCGAAACTGCAGGCCTAAATGCATCATTGAGAGCACAGTAACTGCGAAAGATGGTCAAGTCCGACGAGCAATAGTGAGAACTCAAACTGGAACACTGGAGCGCCCCGCGAGTAAGATTGCTGTCTTGGACGTCGGTAAAGCTTTGGAGTAAGCTTGCTGTACCAGAACTTGCTTACGAGGGGGAGAATGTTACCGCCGTGATGCTTAATTTCTAAAACATATTTTTTATTACATATTAAACTAAATAACTTCGAACAATTCTCAATTTCAAACAACTTTATCAACATATGTTGCATGTATGTATATATGTGTATAACGTAAAATCATTTGCAATGTGAGTAGACCGCTGTCGAAAGAAAGCGAACGCGGTAGCAACACAAATAATTTTAAAGCGTCCCAAATTTAATAAATCGTATTATATATATAGTAAACCTTATGGTCGCTATTGAAAATTGTGTTTCGAATTGTGCTTCAATTTGGTGAGACTTAGACTCTAACGCCATACCATATATGTATGTGTATAATATGTCCAAAGTCTACTCCGTTTGCACTGCGGTGCAGGCATTTTGGTTATTGCATATTTTGGTACATATCGGGTCCTGCAATAGATCCAACCAACGCGTACTTTTCCGGCAGTAAGTAATCTATAACCAACCGTAGAGTGGCCACCTGTGTCCCTTCAAAAGTTTTCCTCATTGTCCTTATTGCCGGCGGTTTTACTTCAAAATCTTGAAGAAACTTCGACGTTACTTCGTCTGTGTCGGGGAGAATATATTTAGTAAAAGCTTGTATTTCATTCAAGATCTAATAGATATTAAATGCCACTATATTAGTGAAATATACAATAAATCTCTAATATCGTTGGAATATGTGCCAACTACAGAAAAGATAGCAGATATTTTTAGAAACATTTTAAATGAATCCAAGCATTTATATGTTACAGAAAAATTGTTGTCAACTTAAGTTTGCTTCATGATTACTATTCTTCAGAGATATTGTATTGAAGGGTCGTATTGAAGTTACTTTTATGAAGTTCCTTTGTATTGAATTGTATCTTATTGGCAACACCCAATACACTACTCTGAATCTCTTATATTTGTTTTTACTGTATTCATTCATTATTACTGAATTCCGAACACTTCAATAAATCAGTTGCTTGTGAAACTCCAAAACTAAACGGTGTGTTTTATTTTGCCTAACACACTTATCAAATTTAATTTTAAGAATGTGTTTTCCCAATACGTCCAGAATTTTTTTAATGGTTATTATATGTGGGTTGTGCATAACTGGCAATCCTTTCTAACCAGACATAATGACATAGACCAAACTCACTCACTCACACACATACACGCACGAGAGTCGCGAATATGGAAATATCGAAAATTGTATTTTATGGAATTTTGTGTGCAATTGTTTCGGAATGGCTTTTCGAATGGAAAAATAGAAAATTCTTAGAGGAAAACTCTAAAAAAATTGTAAAGACGCGAAAAATTTGCATTTTATCGCATGATTTTGGACGATATAAAATAATATAAAGGTAGAAAATGCGTTTTGAAGCTTAGAAAATTTCGGATAATTGTGAAATTCATTGTGATGAAAGATCTTTTGCGCGAATTCTGGTTGGAGAAGTTAAAGAGATAAATAATAGAAGACTGCGATCAATGCTAAAACCCGATAGATGGCGTTATACGTTGACTTTGTGGAGGATTTGTCCTACATCTTCTCAACCTCAAACATAAAAGAATCAACAAACAACGCCACCACTACGTCAGTCCAAGAATCCCGATTAAATATAGCTTTGAATAATTCCTTCCAGTAGTTTCAGCCTCATACGTTACATCGCAATATATATAAGTTTTCGTTGTAAAGTTAAAATCATAGCGTTTTATTTAACACATCCTAGTTCCTAAACTCCTTTTAACTATCCACTCAATAGTGTTTATGACATTGTAATATAAACGTTCAGTAGGAGATCTAAGTAACTCCCACATTGGTGATCTCGACGTGATCTTTAAAATATATATACATATACATTTATATAAAACAAAGAACAATGAGTGCAGAACAAAAAAGTGAAATAGACCAAGTTCCTGGCGTCGCAAGAACTGCGTCACAATCCGCTTGTTCATCTGCGCCTAACGCCGAGGACATTTCTCAAGTGCGTATCCCCCCACTCTGGAAACATCGTCTAGGACTTTGGTTCGCACACATCGAGTCAGTGTTCCAGATGAACAAAGTGCACAGTGACGCCTCTAAGTACGCTAAATTGGTCATTGAACTAGACTGTGCTACACTGGATCAAGTCAGCGATATCATTGAAAATCCCATCGCAACGAACAGGTACCAAACTGTAAAAGATAGAATCTTACAAATTTTCACAGAGTCCACCTTCAAACGTACGGAGAAGTTGCTGTCTGATCCAGGGATCGGTGACCAGAAAGCATCGCAAATACTGCGTAGTTTGCGAACTCTGGCAGGAAACTGTGTGCAGGATGAATTGCTCCGGACCCTGTGGTTGCAATGACTGAGTGCACCGGTGCGAGCTGTGTTGGTTACAAGCGCTATCAGCAACCTAACAAAGCTGTCCGAAGTTGCCGACTGCTTCAACCTCAGCCACAAATTCAACAGCTTTGGTAGGCGAACCGACCACCACCACAGCATTGGTTCTATCCATCGAGAAGCAATTAGCCAATTTGGAAACAACTCGCAGCAGCAATCGTACACCAAGCCGCAGCTGTCCGAGAACTCCAACAGAGACAACAA
The DNA here is from genome assembly GCA_907269125.1 of Eristalis pertinax. Lineage (NCBI taxonomy): Eukaryota > Metazoa > Arthropoda > Insecta > Diptera > Syrphidae > Eristalis > Eristalis pertinax. The sequence goes on along the minus strand of OU026146.1, from coordinate 13,862,527 downwards.
ACTCGAGTGGTGAAACTCTTTGCTTCTACCACACCAAATTCGGCACAAAAGCTCGCAAATGCAACGCACCGTGCAAATATTTTCCTCGTCGCACGGAAAACTAACATCCTCGTTGCAACACCAGGCGGACAGCAGCGAGTCTCAACGAAAATTCCGCTTACACATTGTTGACAGATGCTTTTGATAGCATCATTCCTCATCGACAATGGCGCTGACATCTCGGTACTCCATCGCTCGTTTGCCAATCGAAATCCAGCTTCCGACTTCAAGCTCTACGCCGCGAAGGGCACATCAATTTGTACATACGGGGACAAATTGTTGAGCCTCGACCTCGGACTATGCCGGCAGTTTAAATGGCGTTTTCTTATTGCGGATGTATCTCTACCGATCAGTGGAGCTGATTTCCTCACCGAGTTTAACCTGCTAGTCGACCTCAAACATAAGCGATCGACAGACGGAACAACGCAAATGGCAGCTCGAGCAACTTCAAAAATGTACAACGATGGTAGCGTCCATACAATAGCGGAGGAGTAAAGAACACAATCAGCTGTTAAAAAAATATCCAGCCCTGAACAACCCATCACTCGCCAAAAACACATCCAACCACAATGTACGCCACTACGTTGTCACACACGGACCATCGGTGGCAGACCGTGCACGCAGGCTTCCAGTACATGACTGTCAACCATCTGACAGTCCGTGGGCAAGTCCATTACACCTCGCCCCGAAAAAAGATGGTTCATGGAGGCCGTGCGGTGACTACCGCAGATTAAATGCAGTCACCCAGCCGGACCGATACCCGATGAGGCACATTCATGACGCCCTACCGCTCATGAAAGAAAATAACATCTTCTCGAAAATCAATCTCGTGCGTGTTACGTTAATACACTCACCCCAAAATGCAAATTCTCGAATTAGTCAGCTAGATACGTTCATTCCCTTTGTTGCTGCATCAGCACAACGACGTTCATAGCATTCTGGAAATTCGATCGTTGTTGCACAAGTTCCACAACACATTAATATTTTGCTAATTAACGTAGATTGGTGACTACGTAAATATGTGTGTAGTATTAAGTAGGTCATAAGAAATATAGTCGCATATGTTAAGAATATGAAAATAAAGTGCAGTCTCAAGACCACCTTCAAATTACAAACGTGTTTCTTTACTAGATACATAACTTGCGCGCGTACAACCGAATACCAATGGCCGAAGAAGATATACGAACAACAGCGGTTATCACGCCATTTGGTCTATACGAGTTCGTTGTGATGACTTTTGGAATGAAAAATGCATCGCAAACTTTCCAGAGGTTCATGGATCGAGACTGTAGAATTTTTGGTCGTGCTACCTGGATGACATCCTAATTGCATCGTAAGACAGAGAAGAACACCAACAACACTTCAATAGTGTGTTCGATCGTCAGCCAAGCAATTAGACTACATCGGCCAGTTTTCGACGTAATTCACGTTCCCAGTGATCTCAACACGGTAGCAGACACACTGCCACGCATAGCGTCAGTCACCATGCCAACAAAAATATCTCCAGAAGAGATCGCCGATGAACAGGAACAGGATGAAGACCTTGCTGCAGTTACGGGACAACGGTTTGAAATGGCAGAAAATCGTAGCAGACAACGGCAAACACTTCTACTGCGACATTTCGACAGACATCATAAGGTCGTAAAGTTTTCGACATCATCCACAGTTTGTCACATCCGAGCGGTCGAGCAACAGCCAAGCAAATAGCTCACAAATACGTTTGGCCCAGCATCCAAAAGGACGTACACCTATGGGCGCGTTCTTGCATAGCTTGTCAACGCTCCAAGGTACATCGTCATACAAAAAACCATCCCGAAAAAATTCCTGTTCCAGACAACCGCTTCGAGCTAGTTCACTTGGATCTCGTGGGACCATTACCGAATTCATCAGGATTTCAATACCTACTCACTATGATTGATCGATTCTCCAGGTGGCCCGAAGCCGTACCTCTCGCAAACAGCAGAGGAAGTAGCAGATGCGTTCTACATGAACTGGGTCGCGAGATTCGGTGCGCCAAAAACCATAACAACCGACCAAAGCAGTCAGTTCGAATCCCTCATCTTTGGCAGATCACTACGGCTGACGGTCGTGAGCCCATACGAAGATCTCCATAGCATCCAGCAGCAAACGGACTCGTCGAACGATGGCATCGCACACTAAAATCAGCGATAATGTGCTACGACAACAAAGCACATTGGGTCGAACTTCTGCCGACGATTATGCTTGGACTTAGAACGTGCTACAAAGAGGATCTGCGGGCATCGTGTGCGGAGATGGTGTACGGAACAACTCTACGCGTACTCAGCGAAATTATCATCGATGGACCAGTAACGGACAACACCGAAATTTTCCTGGATATAACCATACATAGACCACAACTCTTTTCCTCAATCCCGAGCTATTCCAGCAACATCTCACAATAGTTCATCATCAGCAAATCCACCAAGAATTCGTACATCCTAGAGCCAAAACAAAGAGAGTACGATTCGTGACATAACAAGTATGACACTTGGGAGGGAGTGATGTGGAGGATTTTTCCTACATCTTCTCAACGTCAAACATAAGAGAATTAACAAAGCGACACAACGTCACCACTACGTCAGTCCAAGAATCCCGATTAAATATAGCTTTGAGTAATTCCTTCCAGTAGTTTCAGCCTCATACGTTACATCGCAATACATATAAGTTTTCGTTGTAAAGTTAAAATCATAGCGTTTTATTTTATACATCCTAGTTTCTTAACTCCTTTTTTAACTCTCCACTCAATAGTGTTTATGACAATTTACTATAATCGTTCAGTGGGCGATCTAAGTAACTCCCACAACTTTGTAGCGACAGTGCTGTCATCTGTCAGTCCATAGTTGATCAGCGCCAACTTCGATACACAGTTTGGAAATGAATGTATATATGTATATAGTTAATATGTAAATAGAAAAGCATCTCAACTCAAACCGAACTGTAATTAAAACTGATTTTAATCTTTTGTTCACTCTGTTGTGAAGTAAGGAATAAAAAACAAGTGCGTTCTTAAAACAAAGTGCTAAGAAGGGACTAACGATGACAACAAACCGGAAGGTGCTAGGCATTCCACGAGTGAACCGAAAGTTGAAGACATCAGCCAAGTGCGTGTTCCTCCACTATGCAAACAACGGCCTAAACTATAACTATATATATGTTGCATTCATAGCAACAACTCCAAGTACGCTAAATTGGTTAGTGAGCTGGACTGCCTCACACTTGACCAAGTCAGCGACATCGTTGAGAACCCCCACCACAAGATAAGTATCTGACACTCAAAGAACGCATTATTAACATCTTCACAGAGTCAGCGTTCAAGCATACGGAAAAGTTGCTCTCCGATCCGGCATTAGGCGACTGTAAACCGTCGCAAATTCTACGCAGTATGCGCACTCTGGCAAGCAACAACATCCAGGACAAATTTTTGCGCACGCTCTGGATGCAACGTTCACACTCATCCGTGCGAGCAGTTCTAGTAACTAGTGCTAATAGTGCCTTGACGAAGCTGGCAGAAGTGGCTGATAAAATTGTTGAGGTAATAGAACCATCAACCAGTTCTATCATGGTTCGTCCACGCCCACAAACGAATCCAGCCATACTATCCCCATGCTGAACGGGATCCATCAATGATTAGCAAACTTGGAGACAAATCGCAACAATAATCTTCGACGCATTCGATCCCGTACACCAAGTCGTAACCGCCATCGAATTACATCAGCAAACACAAACGGAGAGGCACTGCAATGCAACGCCCAGTGCAAGTATTTTCCCAAGGCTACGGAAAACTAGAGTCCTCATTGCAATACCAGGCGGAAAGCAACTAGTGTCAAAAGAAACTCCGCCTACACGTCATCGAGCAAACCTCAAAAGCTGCGTTCCTCATCAGTACTGCCTAGTTCCTCTGGTAAACAAAACGCAGTAACTGATGTCAAGCTTTACGCTGCGAATGGTACACCCATATGTACATATGGTGACTGCATAGATCTCTTTTGACCTATTAGGACATGAAACACTCAGTGATAGTGAACAAGTGATTTTATTTACAAATTGGCTTAGCTTAAATACTATTTTGGTTTACAAAAATCGTGGGAATATAATTTGGGATTTACATAGTGGGGATAAGAATTATGAATCTTAACATTGCCAGACGAAATGCGATGCCTCATGCCAATGCGATACTCCGTCTTGGATTAGGCGGATGAGTGCAATGTGATTGAAGTAGGTGAGTGCAATGTGGGAATTGTGTGATAATGAAAATGTGTGTATTTGGTTGCAAATTCGGAGAGAACGTTTGGATAAGAAGGAAACTGCTGTGTGCGCAGATTTAAGTTTCAACATTCTCTCCGCCTTTGAGATCTTGGAGCTCAAATATTATATTTTTTGGGTTGAGCGTCTTCTTCGTCTTCCTTCTTTGGTAAAATATTACAATTATCAGCAACAGGACCGCAAATAGTGATAGATAGCCAATGGAGTATTGAGGTATGTCATGATGATTTAGGGAGCTTTGTAGTGTTTTATGAGTTTTGTGCTCCGCGATTTTCTTTATTAACACCGCAACATCCTCTTTGCCTCGAATGATGAATTCATTGAATTTACTTGTTTTCTGAAGAGTGACTTCACTTGATTATTCATGTGACTTATTTAGTAATTCACTTAAGTTAATAGTTGGAAGGAAGGAAACCGCCGACGTTGCCGTGTAGACATTGTGAGAATTAATTATCATTGTAGGTTGCTTGATTGCACAATTCTGGGCAAGCTTTAATAATCCAATTCTAAGTAATTTTATGCTGTGTATGTTGGATCCACATACTATTGAAAGAGTTTCTTCCTGTTGAAAGGCGAATATCCAGTGATTTGGGTTGTGTATTTGAACCCACATCTTGCTTGGTTTTATAGTTGTGAGACTACAGAACGGCGATAATGGGCTTCCGTGATTTAGCAAATGTATCTCACACTGATTTTCCGTTGAATGAATATTAAAAATGGGATGAAGCTGCTTGCAGATATATTGCCTTTCATCGCTTTGTAGACATTTTTGGTAATCTGCTTGCGATACTGGGAAATATTGGTCTCTGTACGGCGAGAAATGGTGTTGATGGATTTATAAATACGAAGCTGTCATTGTGTGGAACAGGTAATGGTGTTTGTTTGAACAACTGGAACACTTGACTGTCTAGTAATGATAGCTTGATGACGAATAAAACAACAGATGGCGTTACGCGGGCTTTAACTCTTAATAGTTCGTATACTTTTGGTAGATTGTACTCATCATATCTAGGAAGAGATAATTTAGCTGTTATAAATTTTCGAATTTTGTTGAGTCGATTGCATAGTTGCCTTGGTGATAAAATTAGCGCACTAATTTTTCCTTGATGTGTGTCCGTAGTAGTTTCGATAATTGCCAATTGCGTTCTTTGGAAACTGTCTATTAATTTAGTCAGGTATAAAGTAACTGAGCTAAATGTTTGTAGTTCCATCAGTTTGGTTGATAACGTTGATACCCTGATAATTTTGAGTCAATTGTTCTTGCATTACCAAAAATTGTTCTTTAATTGATGACGTGGTTTTGTTTAGAACATTTGTTGTTGATTCAACAATCGATGTTTGTTGTTTGGCCAACTCTAGGAGATGTGCTTCATTCTCGTTTGCCTTTTTGATACTCAACACATACTCAACATATTCTGCATAATTTTGGTCAAGAATAGCGAAAAGTTTATTGGCTATACTTCCAATGAAATCGAAAGGGGAGCGTTTTTTACGAATAGCTCTACCATTTCTGTATCTCAAAATCTCATTTAAACTATCTGACTCCTGTAACTGATGTTCCAGTTGTGTTGTAATTGGGTTGCAAATGACGTTTGGATATTTTTGTAATATTTCACATTTCCGCTTCAATTGGTTAACACTCTCCTTGAGACCTTGATATTCTTGCCAATAGTTGGACATGTTAAAATAAGCGAAGAAGTTCCAGTCGTTGGTGATTAAATTAGATTCCCCTAGATCCTCAAAGTATATACCAGGGTTGTCATCGAAAGTTTGAAGCTCGATTACATTTGGTATTGTTGTTTGAGCCAATGTCGTTCCAATTAATAATAAACCCATTAAAAGTTTCGTTAATGGATTTATCTTCACCTTTGTATTCGATGAAGGTTGTGGATGTTTTCGTTTCAGGCTTGAGTTGCCATCGGTAGTACTGGAATTTTGGATCGGTAGAAACCTGCCTTTGAGGGGATGCGTCACTCGTAGAACTTTCCGATTAGTGGGAATGTTCTTTAGTGAGATGTTCTGGAATTCCGAAGGCGAGTTTTGCTGGACTTCAGGAGGCAGAGGACACATTTTTGCTATGGATCTTCTTATTTATCCTGTTGATGTTCGGATATCAACTACTCGGGACATTTTGTCTTATCCTGGAATCGTCTTTATGACTCTGCCCATTATCCATTTCAGAGGAGGCAAATTATCTTCTTTTATAAGTACGAGAGTTTCTGGCGTGATGTCTTCTTGGGGTACTTCCATTTATACCGTTGTTGGATTTCGTGAAGGTATTCGTTACTCCACCTACGCCAAAACTCTCGTTGTATGGATGTCACCAAATTCCAGTGGGCTACGTGGGTGAAATTTGATGTTCTGTTATCTGTATCAACAATAGTGGTAAGTGGCGGGCCAGTTAAAGTGTCCTGGTGTAAGAACTTTTAGATCATTTGGATCTGACGACATTCGAGTTAATGGTCTTGAGTTTAGCATGGCTACTATATGCTCTTGTCCGGTACTCAGTTCCTCTTGTGGTAATGCTGCACTGGAAAATACTAGCTATTTCGCCGACTTAACCGCTGCTTCCCACAAACCCCCGAAATGTGGTGATCTAGGAGGTATATGCTTCCATTCTATACCTTTGTCGGCACAGTGAATTTTTATGGACGTTGCTCCTTCATTGGAAAATATTTTGGAATACACTTCATTGAGTTCATGCCAAGCTCCAATAAAATTTGTTGCGTTATCTGTTTTGTTATTTTGACTGGATATGCGCGACGTGCAACAAATCTTTTAGTGCTCCGATGAATGCTTGTGTTGTCAAGTCCATTACTAATTCGAGGTGCACAGCTTTTATAGCGAAACATATGAAAACTGCTACATATGCTTTCGTAGGTTGTTTGCCCCGTATTCTGTAGTGGATGTAGACTGGACCCAGAAAGTCTACTCCGACATTTGAAAATGGTCTTGACGGCTGAACTCTTGCAGGTGGTAAGTTTCCCATCAGTTGTTTAATACTTTTAGGTTTCTACCGGAAAGAACGGATGCAGTTATGTACAATTGTTTGAGCGAGTTGAGCGAGCGTCTTTATTATTTTGATTTCAGGTAGGTTTTCTCGTTCCAATAGTTCTGGTTGGACTGGCCAGTCGTCTCGGGATCGGGTCAGGAACGGTGGCCCTTGAAACTTTGGATTTGATTAGTTGCTCGGGAAACATGCCTCGAGATACAAGATCCGCAGTATTAACAAAATTTCCATTGGCCTTTTCTGGTTCCCTGGTGGATAAATGCAATTCGATTGGCTACGAAGGGTTGCAAAGGGGATAGCGTGTGTATCCATGCTAACACGATTTGAGAGTCGGCCCAGAAAATTGTCTCCTTAGTATGCAATGGTAGGTTTGTGCTTACAAACTTCACTAATGTTGTCATCAGTTAGCAGCACATAACTCCAAACGTGGTATGGTTTGCTGTTTTTTTGGGGCTACTCGAGATTTTGAGCATACCAATTGTACTTTTGTTTCCCCTCGATGGTTGATGGTCTTTAAATAGACTACCGCTCCGTATGCACGTTGGAAGGCGTCGGAAAATGCGTGAAGTTCTGCCGAAGTTGCATCTGCTAAGACGATGTGCCGAGGCACCCTCAAATTGTTGAGCTGAAGTAAACCTTAGCAATGCATACGAAATGGATTTCCTGACGGTCATCCATTTCGTATGCATCGCCATAGGTAATGCGGCGTCCCAGTTTAACTTTGATATCCATAATTCTTGAATGAATATCTTTGCTAGTATTACGACTGGTCCCATTAATCCCATTGGATCGAAAATATGTGCAGTGTCATCTAATATGGATCTCTTAGTTACCTTTGTTGTCTCATTCCAGTTTGTTTTGATAAGAAATTGGTCTGATGATGGTAACCAAGTTATACCAAGGGTTTTGACTGCTCCTTCATTCTGATCGATAAAATATTTTCCGTTTCACAATGTGCCCTTGGTATGTTTTCAAGGAGTTGTGGTACATTGGCGCACCATTTTCGTAGATGGAATTTACCTTCAGAAAGTAAGCTTCTACGTTCCTTCTGCATTTGAAGGGCTTTACCTAGATCGTTGGTGCCTGTTAAGATGTCGTCCATGTAAATATTGTGTTGTAGGATGGTGGCTGCTAAGTTGTTCCGGCTATCTTTTGTCTGGGCCAAATCTTGTAGACATCTTATTGCTAAATAAGGTGCAGATTAGGCACCGTACGTCACGGTCGCAAGTTGATATAACTTTAATAGTTGGTTTGTATATTCTCTCCATACGATGTTTTGGAATTGTTTGCTGAAGTCATCAACCAGAATTTGGCGATACATCTTGGATATATCAGCAGTGAATACATACGTGTGAACTCTGAAGCGTAGAAGAATGGCAAGTAGATCATTCTGTAGTGTTGGTCCAGTGTGCAGTATATTATTGAGTGATATATTCGTGGATGTTTTTGAGGATCCGTCGAATACTACTCGTAATTAGTTGAGCTGCTTTCTGGCCGAAGGACGCAATGATGTAGTAAGACGAAGTCTCCTCTCCAAGTTGAGAAATTTTCGGGTTGCTATTTCCCTTGATTCTCCAAGACTGGCTGGGTTGTGTTTGAATGGTAATTTCACGATGTAACGACCAGAGTCTGTTCTTTTGGTAGACGATATGAAGAATTCTTTGCATTGCTGTTCGTCCTTAGTCAATGTTTTCTGCTTAGTTGCTGTAGATGGAGCTTCCTCTAAGCTCCAAAGTCTTTGTATGATAGTTTCCAGTGTGGAATTGTCCACTCCGATTCCACAAAATAACGTAGAGGATGCTTTAAGTGTAGTTTTTCGCATTACTACCCATCCAAATAATGTGTTCTGTAGAGTGGGACCATCTCGCATTTTTATTTGTCCTACCAACAGTAGCTCGGGATAAAGTTCTGCCCCGATGAGAATATCTACTTCTTGCGGTTGGTTAAATGTTGGAACTGCAAGTTTAATGTTCTTTGGTATCTTCCATTGACTGCAATTGATGTATTGGCTGGGTTGTCTAGAAGTTATGGTTTTCAACAGATAGTTATACCCAGTTACACGTGATTGAAGGCACAGATTAACCTTCCTGCTAATGTGGAGCGGGTAATCTCCAACTCCAGAAACTTTCAAGGAATCAGGTTTTGAAATTAGCCGTAACTGATTTGCTAATTTTTGCGTAATGAAACTCATTTGGGATCCTAAGTCTATTAATGCTCTTGTCTTGGTAGGGCTATTGTTGCGAGTAAGGACATTAACAAGGTACCCAAGAAAACATATTTACCTTCCACCTCGCCTGCTTTGGTTGCTGATAGACTGGTTCGGTTATCGATTAACGGAATCCAAGTGATTTCTCTGGACCTCTTGTGCTTGGAGGTGGAGCAGGGTGTGGTAAATTTGTTGCACTTGGTGCACTGGCCTGAAGTACAATTTGAGGTCTGGTGTCCAAATCGTAAGCAGTTGATGCATCTGCCCATAGCCTTTACTTGTTTCAGCCTTGAGTTGCTGAAACTTTGTGCATTTAAAGAGAGGATGACTTTGCTGGTCGCAGATGGTACATCTATTACTCGCTTCTTTTCTTGAAGCAAGTGATACCCGAGGTGCTTGTTTAATATTGTCATCATTACAACAAATCTTTGACAGATTTAAAGATATTTATAGATAACGATAGAAACAAAATTTCAAAAGCATATTATTCAACAAATAATATTGTGAAAGAATTGAATGAAAAAATTTTATATTTGGAAGAAGAAACTAAACATAGCTACACTGAAAATAGAGTTAACCAAAATCATGACAATATAATGGCAACAAGAAACAATATAATTCACCCTAGTATGCTCACTTTGGAAGAATTAAACCGTTATGACATAGATTTCCATAACATAAAACTTTTAAAATCCGGAGTCATGGAATTTGAAAATCAATGTCTTATATTTGCTATTAAAATACCTGTTAGCTATATTGTTGTGGACTTAGAAATAATTAATTAACCCAATACCAAACTCGAGTAGTATGCAAATAAATGAGCTTGATGAATTATTCGTTGAAATTAATAAAGAACTGTATCACTATGATGAAAAAGCATTATTAAAAGATCTTAAACATAGCGAACATTGTATTACAAAAGAACCTTGTTCATTAATACATAACAATCTAACTAAAATTGAAGTAATTGATGATGAAACTATTTTGTTAACAAATATGATCAATGAAACTATATTAGAAGATTGTGACAAAAGAGAAATAAAAGTAACAGGAAACTATTTAATTAATTTCAATAATTGTACACTACAAATAAAAAGCAATAAATTCTATAAGAAAGTTACTATATTAGACAAGTACTACTACCCATCTAACAACATTACAAAACTGTTTATAAAACCTATTAATTTTGATCAAATTGTCATGGAAAATGTAAGAAACTTAGAGGAAATTAAAGAACTTCAACATCATAAAAATATTATATACAGTACCAACATAACTCTACTCGTAATTGTAATACTTAGCATATCATTTATATTTATATATTTATCCAAAAGAATCAAATTAATTACGAGATCACATTTCATAAAGACTCGTAAAGTTACTCCAAAGATTCAGGAGAATCTTAAGAATAAGGGAGGAGAAGTTACATATCTATACGGTGACCTCCACTGACTCCACCACATGTTAAGCAACAATCTTAAGTCGTTGCGACATATATGAGAATCAGCACATTTATGTTGGGCAATATCATTGCGCCATAATGTGCTATGTCAATATATTTAAATAGGTCGAGCAAGAACCCTAAGCTGTTGCTGCATAAATGCATAAATGCATAAATGCACTTTTAACACGTTAACGTAATTTTAAGGTAACATCGGGTCAACCGATGCAGTATTGTAAGAACAGTCAATAAAGGGACTCGGTGAATGAAAAACGTTTTTTTCTTTTCTCTACACTGAAAACTCTTCAATTATTTATTTCGCGTCCTTCCACGTCAATTATCGTCAGTCGTCTGTCTATCAGCAACATATCTAGATAGGACCCACATCTGGGATACGATAGCCTCTCATTTGCAAGCAAATCTAGCTTGAACTTAATATTGTGTTCTGCCAACCAGTTATACTCGTATGTTATGTTATGAGTACCGGCCAGTTGTACATCCCCGATAGTTAGCAGGGTGCACGTTGGTCTTACAGAGACTTTTTCCGTTCCTAAAGGGCATTCTCCTAATTTGTGGGTTTTTGACTCCATATCGGAGTTCGCCACGGCATGCCCAAACCTTTGAAATCGAGCACATTGAAGTATGTACCTTGCCTATATTAATATATCCCATTTAACAGAAATGGAGCCTAAACGATCCCTTCGGTGTAAGCTCTTTATTTTGCTGTCTGGGGTGACCTGAACCAGAAAGTTTACTGTTCTCCCTTCTCGTTACCGCAGTGATGAAAGGCTTAACGTCAACGAACGTGACATCGTCGCTCTGCGCCTGCCGTGGTACAGCCAGGATATTCTCGGGATCAGTAGCGAGATCCACGCCCTTGACGTGGTCTGCACTTTTTCCCCTTTTGGGGTATACGAGAAATGTTCGGACCCCGCCGCCAACATCTGTAAAACTACTGGTGGAGCACTGCAACAGGCTACAAGTACCAATTTTAATTGGATATGACGCAATGGCCCACAACACAATCTGGAGGAGCACCGATACAAACAAAAGGGGTGAGTACTTGCTGCAATTAATTTTAAACTCGTCACTTGCTATTTACAATGTTGAGAACGCTCCTGCGTTTGTTACGAAGGTCAGGCAATGTTTTAATGACTTAGTAAAAAACTGGGAAGTATCCAATGAACCATCTATGTCTGACCAAAGAATAATATGGTTCGACTTGGACAACTCCAGATAGGACGTAAAACTACAATAACAAATACCCCTGCAGCAGCGAAACTACATAAAGCGCTGTCAATAACAGCAGGGATTCAAATAACTCTGAAGAAACGTGATGGCAGCTACACTGGAAATGAGGAACAGAGAGCAAGACTTTTGCTGGAAACTCGCTTTCCGGGCAGTCACCAAAATACTGACGAATTTGGAACCAATTTTGCAAGGACCAGGAGTTATGGACTGGAGAGTTGCGAGAGAGATATTCTCCAAAGAACGCTCGGAATGGGCAATAAGCTCATTTCAGCCATTCAAATCTCGAAGGGTTAATGAGATTATACCAAAGATAGTGTTTATTCCAAAGATGGGTAAGAAGGACCCAAGCGTACCTAAGTCTTACAGACGGATCAGCCTTACATCCTTTCTGCTGTAAATGTGGAGAAAGTTGTAGAAAACTACATAAGAGAGGAAGTACTAACTTCATCTCCTCTGCATCAATGTTAACATGATTACAGAGCAGGCAGATCAACAGAGACTGCCCTATACCAATTGACAGAAACTATCGAAAGTGCCCTTGAAGCGAAAGAAATAGTTATATGTGCTTTCTTGGATATTGAAGGAGCATTTGACAACACATCGCATGATGCGATTATTAAAGCTCTGTACAAGAAAGAAGTAAACCGAACAGTATCGAAATTGATGTATGAACTTCTGAGCCCGAGAACAGCTGAGACGCATACATCAGAAGGTATAATACAAGTCAACACAACAAAAGGCTGTCATCAAGGAGGAGTTTTACCTTCCCTAATGTGGAGTCTAGTGTAATAACCCTCATCATATTCTGTCTTGGGAACCAAGGTCGATTATGATTTCCTTGGCAGTCAATACGAAACCTCCTAAATAGCATACATTTACACCTTGGGAACCGTCACTACCTACGGTTCGCCAGTTGTATCATATTGTCCACGTCGCTTCATGCGAGAAATGTATTTTATTGTCGATTGAAGATAAAACACCAAAATGTGTAAGAAGCAAAGAACACTTTATTATTTCCCAAATGACGGTGCAACACGAACTGACACCGAACACCAAAACAATCATTCATCGTCGGTGCGGTGAACGATCAAGTGGGCTAAGTTCAGTCATTACTCCCGAGCTGTTGATCAATATAGGTCAGCAAAAATGAATAAATTCTATGGACCTCGCATTTATTATCTGGTTTCCAATTTTTAATGAACAATTATGTACTTGAATCAAAGCGTGAGTAAATGTAACATTTCTGTCATCGCAATTGTTTTCTATTTTTACATTGTTTCTATCTTCTATTATGAGTTGGGTAGTTATTATTATAAACTGGCAATTATTTCTCTTTAAGCAAATCCCTCCTTTGCTTTAAGTTTTTAATATAATATTTATTTTCATTGTATTCCTATTGCATATTATTAAATTTAACGTATGTGTGTTTATCAATTACTATTTCAAAATTCATTTTATTAGGAATAGGGATTATTTTCTTACATTGTACATTGATATAATTGATGGGTAATTTTGCAGCTATTATTATTCTATTGTCTTTATATTGCATTACACCAGCTCTTATTAACTTAAGTTTATTTATATCTTGGTTAATAATTCCAAACTCCTTTTCTGATGAGATGCTTGGGTGTATTACGCCTAATCTTACTACAGCAATTGTGTTTAGAATATCATCTAAATCGTCTGAATTCCGGTAATATTGTTGGTTAAGGAAACCACAGACTGCCTGTCCTTATCGATTAAAGATTTGAGGTTCAGGATATTATCTGAGAATTGTTTATTTACTTGATTCTGATTGTTCAAAGATTCAACAGTGTTATGACTATTTATTTCTAAATATAATTTTATGTCTTGACGGTCATTGTTGTCCATTGTACCAAAAACCCATTTCTCTGCGTTCCCTATTATATTAATAAGCCTTCTCTTCTGTCGTTTTACTTCATGTGACAGAATCGTTGATATTTTTGTACAGACAAGGTCGATTTCTGTCAGCACTTCTTGACTTCTCTTCGTCAAGTTGAGTTCTTCGATGCCTGAGTTTAGAAGCTATTTCTCGAAGGGAATCCATGTGAATGATGTGCAAAGTGGTTTGGGTGCTCTCTACTAGTTGGACAGTTCCCATATTTACGACCGTGAAGCCATTATTTGTTTCAATTGATTGTAAGATTAGATTGGCTGCTGCCAACTGAATCAGCATTAAAATTATTGGTATTATGGCCCAAAGCTGGAATTTTAGATGCTCTTTTAATATTGGAACTATGTACATCGAGACGAATTTTCCTGAAATAAGGTTCATCCTTATGTCTAGTATGCATATAGTTTTTTAACGAATCCTTCGGACCTAGTTTCTACATAATCTTCACGCTTTAATTTCGCTTTATTTAGCTTTTTTTCTCTAATTTCTTGCCCTCGTTTTTTTAGTGCGTCTTCATTGATGAACTTAGCATTATTGGGTGAAGTACCTATAGTGTTGTGGTATCTATTGTTATTTATGGTGAAGGAACGAAAGATTTTTGTATGTGTTGATATGTCTTTATTCCTTATTGTATGTATGATTTCTAGAATGGTTGAGTGTAGTCTTTCAATATCAGAATTTCCTGTATGAGAGTTAGGTTTCGTGAAGTGAATTTCAATTCTCGTAAAAATTCTAAAATATTTGCAGATTTGAACTCGTTATCGGATACTATTTTTCTAGGTTTTCTCACTCTATTAATGTGTTCTTCCAAACTATCTATCTATCTTGTGAACATGGTTTTTGCTCGTTAATCTGTATGCAAATCCTTCCTTTGTCAATTTGTCAATGAATGTCAAGTAAATTTGTTTACTGTAGTGAAATATGTCCATATGTATGATGTCGTTACGTGTAGTTGGAGCTTCTGTCAACTGAAATTTGGGTCTTATCGGTCTCCTATCATATTTACTTGCTAAACAAGTTTGACAATTGCAAATTATCCTATGAATATGTTTTATAAGTTTTGGATAGTAAATTTTATTTTTTAACGTATGGTATGTTTCTATAATGCCTGAATGAGTGCATTCCTTGGTATGATATGCTGATATTTGTTTGTTAACATCTTCTTCATTCCTTTATTTCTTTAGAGTGCATTTATAGAATGTTACTTGTAGGTTTTGTCGGAATAGAGATATCAATAGCCTTTCTTTTTTGCTATATTCATGGTCATTAAGATTTGTGTAAATTCCTACTTTCCCTTTTGTAATGGTTTTAAGGAACAAGTTTTTCCAATATGTCTGATTTTATTTTATTGAGTATAATTTTTATTCCGTGTATCATTTCTATTTATTTTGTTACATTATAAACTAATATCAACTGAGTCTTATATATATTTTATATTTCTTCTTTTATTTGAAATTTGTCCATCGATTGGTTCTGTGTGGTAGATGGATTTATTGCAGTTTCTTCCACAAAATTATTTACTTCTTTCATTCTCCTTAAGAAATCTGCAATTTTTGTTCACTTTCCCCTTGATATACTCAATTTCATAGTTGAACTCAGATACTTTCAAGAGCCATCTTTGATTTCTTTGGGAAAATTATTTTCGATTATATTTATATTATTTTTACTTAAGTATTTTATTGGTTGATTTTAAATTTGTTACCCCACAGGTATGGTCTGAAATATGTGACAGACCATACAATGGCTGAAAACTCTTTGTCCGTTACTGAATAATAATTTGATCGTGTTATTGATGCATAACACACTGGTAGACCTTCTTGTGTCAATACTGCACCAATTGCATGGTTAGAGGCATCAGTGAACACTGTAAATTGTTTGTCAAATCTCGGATATTTGAGTATTAAGTGATTGACGATTTTTAATTTGAGCGTCTCAAACGCCTTTGCTTGATTTTATTTCTCTTTTTCGGGTACTTGATCGTGGGGTGTGCTATTTTCGAGTAGTCTTTCACGAATTTTCTGTAGAACCCTGTAGCTCCAAGAAAACCTTTGAGTTTGAGGTTAGAGGTTAGTGTAAATTTAATTCGGAAAAAAATCTGGTTCTATAGAATTTATTTCGTGGTTATATGTCTTCCTAATATTATCTACATTTTCGGGGTGAGAGTTTTGTGATCTATTTTGAAATTGCCTTGTGGGATTAAAGCTATTCTGCCTAGTTGTGAATACATTCTGATTTCTACTATTATTTGGGTTTCTGTAATTAACTTTTCTGGCTCTATGGACACTATTGGATGAAGTATTAGCTTGAGCTTGCTCTCCAGGCTGCGTCGGATTAAAGTTATTATATTGCTTA
This sequence comes from Eristalis pertinax, assembly GCA_907269125.1. Lineage (NCBI taxonomy): Eukaryota > Metazoa > Arthropoda > Insecta > Diptera > Syrphidae > Eristalis > Eristalis pertinax. The sequence goes on along the minus strand of OU026146.1, from coordinate 13,846,029 downwards.
TTATAAAGTTCTCTATAATTTCTAAGATTTCCTGGGGCAAAGGCCAAAATATCTCAATAATATCCGTTTAATTTCCGTAATATTGTACAGCTCTGTAATTTGCATACCTAAATTACCGGATACTAAATCTTCTATTTTTGATATTAGGATCATTAGTAATTTATATCTAAAAATTTCCTGAGCATCTTGAAATATAGCTAAGGCAGCACGTAAAAAGTATTTAAGGATTCGTTAGTAAAAATCCTTGAAATAAGCTTACATATTTCACTGTAAGCTTATTTCAAGGATTTTTATGCGTCGTTAAATTATTCTTACCAGTTACTTTTTTTCATTAAAGCTTTTTTTTAAGCACGGAGTAAATTTCACTACAAGTAACTTAGACAATCATTTTTCACTTTAATTTTCTTTACATACATAACAAATGTCAATATCCGCTTAAGAAACAACTGCGCACATAACCTTTGAAAAAATTTCCAGCGGACAGTCAATGGCATTATTATTGTATATATTATACATTAGGAACGCCTACAATTTCAACACACTTTTCTCTCTTCTTCTGTTGCATAAATTTCAGTTCTCTTCTTAGGTCATTGACTTGTTGCTTAAGTTGTTTTTTTTCATCTTGGAGACAGCTGATCAACGAAAGAGCAAGTGCATTCTCAGATCTGAGTGCCACTATTTCTTTGTAGACAGCTAAATTTTTTGATGAACATGCTCTAACGTTATTTCCTTATGGTGTAGTAGTTGATTTGATGTCTATGGTTGATGGTGTTGTTGTATGGCCTGTTGTTCATTTTGTGAGTTTTGTTGGTGATACAGTTGCATCTGCTCTTCACTTGATGGCGTTGGAAATGTAGAAATTTCCCCTGCAGTGTGAGCCGATTTCAGTAACTGCTCTCGCAGTAGAAAAGAATTTCTTCTCGCAGTAGAGCATAGCTTAAATTCAATATCAGCTGGTTTGATATTCACACAGTTGCAGTGAAAAAACTCATGACAGCCCTCACATTTGATCTTGGGCTGATTTCGATCGACTTTTTGTTTGCACACACAAGACATATTATTAAGACATCACTACTAAAAAAGAAAAGTAATTTGCACAGTCTATGAGTAAGTGTTGACCCACGACACTTCAACTCGATTATTGAACTTTCATGTCCACGAAAATGACCCGAATTGTTATAATTATCTCTTCATATTCTCCTTGCTTGAAAGGAATTGCTTTGAGAGGAGTACCGAATATTGAGCTCTGATTGGTATCTGAATTTAAATTATGAGAAGAGTTATAAGAAAGAGAAGAACTTCTTTTTTCCTTAACGACATTCCTATTTAAACTTATACTTTATATGATTATAGCCTTTTATAGCCTCATCTATAATCCAAGTCTGAAATATTTATTAAAAATATCTATCATATTATCTGCCTCAGTTATATGGGCCTACAATTTTTCCTTACAGACTATGCATCCCGAAGTATTGCAGTTATTGTTACATAATAGCAAAGCAGTCTCCACTGATTTTATGAAAGATGTTAGAGAATAATCGTCTGCTCCCATGAATGCATTTAAGTGTCTGAATTGGTAGTGATTGTTGGGCTGCTTGTGGAGGTGGTTGTTGCGGTAGTTCTGATTTTCGGTATTCACCAAACACTGAATTCCGTTTTGGAATGGAATCTTAACCCAGTTTCTGACTGCGCCACTTACCTATATGTATTGATTTTATAATAAATCGAAATTTGAAATAGAACACGGTGAGCTTAGCTCTTCCTCTGCAGAGCTTTGGGCGAAGTTCTGAAAAGGATTCACCTCCGATGTAGCTTTAATTTGAGATATTTTCTACTTACGCTTACGCCTTACGCTTTAAAAGATATTTCAATGTTTTTTTTAAAGGATTTTAAATGTTTAAATGTCCTTTTCGTCCTTTCCAGTAGTTTGCGCTAAGGACCGTTTTGGATTTAAGCTACCTATGTTAGACAATACGTCTAAGAATTTCAATCAAATCGGAGGTGATTACATTTCGGAACTTAATCCTTAATTTAGAATAACAAATTATTTATTTCTAAACCAAAATGCTTGTCTTTTTTGCAGGATCTTGACATCTCTGTTGAGTACAAACTCTCCTCGAGACTACAATTCGATAGTAAACGTGCGTTCCTATTGACTTTTCGTGAATATATTTGTGGAATGTTGGAAAATATTATAAATATTATTATTATACTGCTAAATACCCCCGAGTAAATAAAATTAAACTTTAGCTCCAGGCGCATAGCAATCCACGCTCTCCTTACTTTAAATACACAAGAAATTCCAATACACCAGACTTTTCTTAAATATATGTTTTTGCAAAATTGATTATAATTTTTTTTGCGGATTGTAACGGTTTATATTGAAAGCATTCAGTTGTGCTTTACGGTTTAGAAGATTTTTTAACGATTTTTAATTTTTGAAGGTCCTTTTCGTCCTTTCCAGCGGCTAGCACATAAAAAATAATTACACATAGAACAAATTGCAAGTAAATCGGAGGTGAGTACTTTGCGGAACTTTATCTGATTCTTTATTGATTATACATTACTTTTATTTAACGGCAAGATTTCTATAGAAATATTATATAATTGTATTTCCTTATTTGTTAACACATCATGAGCATGTACCTGGAGCCTATCGAGTAAAATGCTATCTTTGTAAAATGCTATATTCAATTATAATGGTTATATTTATATTTATATTAGACGATTCTGACATTATTATCTTTGGAAATTCACTTATGTTCATTTCTTGTTCTTTTATATGTTATTTTATTTTGTCAGTCGATGTTATAAGATCATTATTGATATTTAGTTGTAGATAATTTGTGATGATCCTCTTGATTTGTCGGCGCTCACACCAGAAATCAATCAATCTTCCAGGTTCAGCACATTTCACAAAAACAAATGTTCACAAAGAAATTAAGCAACGTGAATATTGTTATCATGGAAGAGTTGGGAAAATAAGAACATACGAAGTACAAGAAGATGTGGCCATACAATTTAATATCCTTTAGAAAAAAATCAGCAGCTCCGCCGGGAGGACGTTGAAAATTAACCTCATACAGCACTAATATTTAATACATACATTCAATAAGCCGTAAATGAATTGCTTTTATAATCATCTCTCTCTTGCAATGTCAAAATACCTTATTGTTACCTTCCTGCATTTCAGACGTGTTTCTGTTTTTTCCGTTTCCATATTTTATCAATTACCTCCACATTGTTGTTGCTACGTGCTCAATTTTTCTGTTTCATACGCTCTTCGCATACCCCGTGACCTATCATAATATCAAAATGGAAAAGTGCTGTGCTAATGAAATGTGCTCGGTCGGCTCAAATATCGTTTGTGACATGATTATATGCAGTGGACTCTGTGGAAAATCGTATCACCCTGCGTGCGTTGGCATAAAAGGTCGTTAAACGACCTACGTCAAAGACTTATGTGGAGTCATGCGATACGTGTGCCCTCATTGCAAAGAATTGTCCGCATCGCATATCATGCTTGCAATAAAATGCCATAACAATTCAATGACATCCCTATTTGCCGATCTTACACATCTCAACAAAAAGATTTTAAGCAAGCTTTCAAGCGCAGAGCTTATAACTTCAATCGCATTTAGAGCATAGCATTTAACCGCGGAACGACCGACTTAAATTGAGATAAACACATCTCCACTGATGTTCACTATGGTCCTTTGATGAATCAACTCGCCAAGAGATTAATGACTCAATAACTGAATCGGTAAAGAGGCTGGATAAAAGCATAACGGCGCTCATGGAGATCATTCGATCCAAAAACGACGAAATTCACAACACCAACGATGCCGTCAACTGCATCCATACGGACTTGGACATCCATCTTCAGTCATCCACCCCACGTCGGCACCACCGCTCTTCCCAACTAATATGAATAAGGAAGCGGCGATCGAATCTCCATTTTTGATAAAATGGACAAGCAATTACTTTACTCAGAGAGGAAATTCAGCTCCTAACAGCGAGGAACACCAACACCGCTCTAACACTTAAGTCTATCAACAACAAAAAATCGTTAATGGAGGAACTTTTCTGCGAAACTTCAGCTTCTGACATTGCCATTCCCTTATGCGAGATCTTCAACACCGGCTCACAATCCTCGGCTATTCCCTTTCAAGAGCCTCTTCCTCCTAAACTTAACTTTTTCGGCACAACCTGGACGAAATCAGAGTGGGATTCGAGAATAACAAGACTTCAGGAGAACAACCGATCGCACGATAATGACCTGTCTGTATTTATCATCACCGGTGCCCCACGTAACACATCAGTCAAGTCTTTTATTAAGCAGAGGCTCAATCCTGACATCAACCAATGGAAAAAGCTGAGAAATGGACGAATCGTGATCTTCATCCCCAGGAAATACGAATGGCTTATTACCAACCCTTTCGGAGGCAACTTTAATTTAGGAAGTTTAAGTATAAGAAAATGTTCAACTTCGCCTAATCGCGGTCAGGCGCCCATTACTCAGAAGCCCCCTTCTCTTAACATTCGCCCTAGATCTGGCCCACCAACCTCCAACAAAACTTCTCTTAGCAATCTCACTAGATCTCGCCCAACTACATCTAACCTCCCTATTATCACACCGAATCGTCCGTTGTCCAACAATCCAGTAAGTAGTAATTGGTCCTTTAAAACGGGTTTGATGGATTATGATGGATTTACGTAGCTATTGTTAGACCAACAATCACATGCGGTGCAATAGCATGGTCCAAAAGAACCAACCTGATAAGAGCAAGAGAGACACTCAACAAAGTTCAAAGGTTGCCATGAATTTGTATTACAGGAACCAAGGAAGCTGATTCTATTGCATCTGGTGGTCGAAGGTATAGGAAAATACAGGTGCATTACATCGAGACAATTCGATGCAATAGTCAAAAAACTACAACTCCTGGCCATTCCGAAGGATGACGCTATTAGGACATTAAATTTCCAAAAGGAGTTTTCCGTTAAGCTGAGCACCAAGAAAGACTGGAGGAATGAATCCATAGACTCCACAGACTGAGCAGCAATACGGTAAAATGGTACACGGATTGATCAAGAACTGATGAAGGAACAGTGGGAGTATTATTTGGCGCTCAGATCAATTTTGACAGGGAGTATACCAACTGTGTAATAGCAATAATGTCGGACAGTTGTGCCGCTATCCTGGCACTAGACTCCCATATCATCAAACCCAGACTCGTGTGGGAATGTCTACAAACCTTATGAAGCTGAATAGGAGTAAAAGAGTAAGACTCTGTTGGATAGCTGGCCATACAGGGATAGAAGGCAATGAAGTCCAGGCTAGAAAAGGAACATCGGAACATTTGATGGGCCCCGAACCATTCTGCGCTAGAACTAGAAAGAAGGAACCGGCAGATGCATGGAACAACGCTCATGGTATGAAGTATGCCAAGAAACTCTTGGGTGAACATAACCGCTAGAGGTTTGAACAAAAAAAACCTCTGTATCCTAACAGGCTTCCTAACAGGGCACTGTAAGCTCAGGCAGCACCTACGGTATCTAGGTGTATCAGAAGAAGGTCTGTGAAGATACTGCGGAGAATCTTATGAAATTCAGGAACATATACTTTGAATTTGTGCGGCGTTAGCAGACACAAGATAAAGATATCTGGGCGAACACCTAATATCAGAGGAAGAATTGAAGTCACTAGAACTAGCTCTCATTCTCAGACTCCTAAAGGAAACCAGCTTAGAGAGAATACTCTAGGATAAGTCTCTTCCACCTCGTGGTGCAATTTACCCTCAACAATAATAATAATAGACTCTCATTAAGGACTCTCATAGGAGTCATACCAAGACACTGTGCAATTGGCACTCATGCTCACAGGATGGGTGTCCCATATAATGATTTCAGCAGAAGCTGCATGGATGAAGAGGAGGTAGAAAACATATATCACCCACCCTGATCGTGCAGCGCTCTGGCTAGTCGTACGTTCCTACACTTAGTAGCCGACTACTTTCATAATGAGCTAAAAAGCGTCCCGTTGTTAGAAGAAGTCAAGGGAAACATTTTATTTTCTATACTTAAATTAACTATGGGAGGCTATGTTTGGAGGCTTGAAAATTAGCGGTGGGGTCGCTGCATATCAATTTGTTTATATTATAAAGTATGTAGTGCAAGTTAGAGAAAAAAAATGATATTAATAACAATAGGAAACAATAGTACAATAATTCATGTGGTAATAGATGTGAAGTTTGCTATATCTTCATAACCTTCTTTAGAAAAAAAGATTTAGATCTTAAGGATCTTAATGATCTCAATAAGTTACCTATTATTGAAGATTATAGGAGCAATTGCTCCTTCAGTTGAAAAACCCGGACGAAAACCGAATTGAGACTTAATAAAGAAATTGTAGTTTTCTATGAACTTTATCATTTGGTTTTTTCCAGCTTTCTCAATAACTTTAGAAAAGACAGGAGATAGGTCGCACATAGAAGTGAGATAGGTCATTTGTAAATACTCCCATCGTTGAAGATATAACATAGCATGTCACAAATATAAATGGCTATTTTTTTAACAAAACTATTCGAAAGGCCGTCAGTTGTCTTAGAGTGTGAGTTTTTACGAGAAGAAATAATATTGTATATTTCGAAAGATGTTATTGGTTCAAAATAAAAACTGACACAAGAAGATACATCATCAAGTACAGTCGCATTTAGAAACAGCACAGCTATCTGATACCAATACCAATGCAAACAAAAAAGCGATTGAATGTTTCAGCAATTTCCTTAGGGTCACTTATGACAGTATCATTATCCTTTATATTTTCAACGAAACTTGTGACAGTAGATTTATTTTGAATTTCTCTAACCAATTTTCATTCTTTTTTCGAGTCACCTTTGGCTTCCCGAAGCTTGTTTAGGTAGTAGTTAAGTTTACAATTTTTTACATCTTTGGCAATAACTTTACATATGCTTTTATAAGCTTCAGTAATGATAGAATTGTTTTGAAATTTGCTTTTCATTTTGTACAATTTACTCATTTCTTTAACCTTTTTAAGTAATTCCGTCATTATCCAGGGTTTTAGTCTTTTTGTTTTATTTGCACTTCATTTCATTTTTTTCGAACTGAGCATAATGTAATTACTGTGTATCAACTGAGTGTAAGCTTTCGAAGGATTATTTTCACTACCAACATTTAACCAACTTTCATAACGAAGAAATTTATTTAGATCACAGTAATCCGACTTGATTAAATCTTGATAGAGTAAGAAGAGCACGAAGGAAGTATATTTTGACTTACACCACAATCGTATTTAATACTCTAACATGTCTGAGTAAAGTGATCAGAAATTTGTAAATCGAGAACAGATCGATAACAGTTCTACAACAACACACCAGAATATGGTCTATACAAGTACTAGAGGATTCATAAAAACGAGTAGGTTTGTTAACACAGGATTCCAAACCGAAAGATGCTAATAGAAATAAATAGCTGTCAGTCTCTACAGAAACCTGGAGTGTGTCAATATTAATATCGCGTAATAAGATAATGTCACGTCCTGAAGCACTTTTTAAGAGTCCTTACAATTAATCCAGAAACTTTTTAACTACAGACTCATAAAATCTATTAACACAGAATATAATTAGTTTCTTGTCATCGATAGAAACTTTAATAACATCAGAACTCTGCAAATTAAAAGAAACAACATCGATATTTAACTCATTTTTAATAAAAACGGCAACACCTCCAGAAGCATTGCAGAATTCATATCCATCAATATTAAAACGAAATCCATATTTCTGTTAAGAAGATACAATTTGGCTTATTATTAAACGAATCTAAATGGACATAAAAGTTATCAAAAATTGTACGAATACTCCATATATGTTGGTGAACGATGCAATAGTTGTTAAAGTAGTTCTGGTTAAGAACCAGATTGAAGGAATCAATATTTATGTATCTTAAAGAGGGGATATTTAGGTTATTATCTAGTGACTCAAATATAAAAATCGAATCTAAAGTTTGGAGATCAGACTCCGATTCAATAATTATATATTTATCAGTATCCCCTTTGCGCATGAATATTCTTCCTGCTTTCACCCACACTTACTTACACAATTTCTCTTTTTGAACTTTTTGCGCAGCACGTAAAAAGTATTTAAGGATTCGTTAGTAAAAATTCTTGAAATAAGCTTACAGTGAAATATATGCGTCGTTAAATTATTCTTACCAGTTACTTTTTTTTTCATTAAAGCTTTTTTTTAAGCACGGAGTAAATTTCACTACAAGTAACTTAGACAATCATTTTTCACTTTAATTTTCTTTACATACAAAAAAAATATCAATATCCGCTTAAGAAACAACTGCGCATATAACCTTTGAAAAAATTTCCAGCGGACAGTCAATGGCATTATTATTGTTTACATTAGGAACGCCTACAATTTCAACACACTTTTCTCTCTTCTTCTGTTGCATAAATTTCAGTTCTCTTCTTAGGTCATTGACTTGTTGCTTAAGTTGTTTTTTTCATCTTGGAGACAGCTGATCAACGAAGGAGCAAGTGCATTCTAAGATCTGAGTGCCACTATTTCTTTGTAGACAGCTAAATTTTTTGATGAACATGCTCTAACGTTATTTCCTTATGGTGTAGTAGTTGATTTGATGTCTATGGTTGATGGTGTTGTTGTATGGCCTGTTGTTCATTTTGTGAGTTTTGTTGGTGATACAGTTGCATCTGCTCTTCACTTGATGGCGTTGGAAATGTAGAAATTTCCCCTGCAGTGTGAGCCGATTTCAGTAACTGCTCTCGCAGTAGAAAAGAATTTCTTCTCGCAGTAGAGCATAGCTTAAATTCAATATCAGCTGGTTTGATATTCACACAGTTGCAGTGAAAAAACTCATGACAGCCCTCACATTTGATCTTGGGCTGATTTCGATCGACTTTTTGTTTGCACACACAAGACATATTATTAAGACATCACTACTAAAAAAGAAAAGTATTTTGCACAGTCTATGAGTAAGTGTTGACCCACGACACTTCAACTCGATTATTGAACTTTCATGTCCACGAAACTGACCCGAATTGTTATAATTATCTCTTCATATTCTCCTTGCTTGAAAGGAATTGCTTTGAGAGGAGTACCGAATATTGAGCTCTGATTGGTATCTCAATTTAAATTATGAGAAGAGTTATAAGAAAGAGAAGAACTTCTTTTTTCCTTAACGACATTCCTATTTAAACTTGAAGATTTTGGAGTTTTATGAAAAGTATACTTTATATGATATTATAGCCTTTTATAGCCTCATCTATAATCCAAGTCTGAAATATTTATTAAAAATATCCATCATATTATCTGCCTCAGTTATATAGGCCTACAATTTTTCCTTACAGACTATGCATCCCGAAGTATTGCAGTTACTGGTACATAATAGCAAAGCAGTCTCCACTGATTTTATGAAAGATGTTAGAGAATAATCGTCTGCTCCCATGAATGCATTTAAGTGTCTGAATTGGTAGTGATTGTTGGGCTGCTTGTGGAGGTGGTTGTTGCGGTAGTTCTGATTTTCGGTATTCACCAAACACTGAATTCCGTTTTGGAATGGAATCTTAACCCAGTTTCTGACTGCGCCACTTACCTATATGTATTGATTTTATATTAAATCGAAATTCGAAATAGAACACGGTGAGCTTAGCGCTTACTCTTCAGAGCTTTGGGCGAAGTTCTGAAAAGGATTCACCTCCGATGTAGCTTTAATTTGAGATATTTTCTACTTACTTAAAGCCTTACGCTTTAAAAGATATTTCAATGTTGTTTTTAAAGGATTTTAAATGTTTAAATGTCCTTTTCGTCCTTTCCAGTAGTTTGCGCTAAGGACCGTTTTGGATTTAAGCTACCTATGTTAGACAATACGTCTAAGAATTTCAATCAAATCAGAGGTGATTACATTTCGGAACTTCATCCTTAATTTAGAATAACAAATTATTTATTTCTAAACCAAAATGCTAGTCTTTTTTGCAGTATCTTGACATCTCTGTGAGGTACAAACTCTCCTCGAGACTACAATTCGATAGTAAACGTGCGTTCTTATTGACTTTTCGTGAATATATTTGTGGAATGTTGGAAAATATTATAAATATTATTATTATACTGCTAAATACCCCCGAGTAAATAAAATTAAACTTTAGCTCCAGGCGCATAGCAATCCACGCTCTCCTTACTTTAAATACACAAGAAATTCCAATACACCAGACTTTTCTCAAATAGATGTTTTTGCAAAATTGATTATAATTTTTTTTGCGGATTGTAACGGTTTATATTGAAAGCATTCAATTGTGCTTTACGGTTTAGAAGATTTTTTAACGATTTTTAATTTTTGAAGGTCCTTTTCGTCCTTTCCAGCGGCTAGCACATAAAAAATAATTACACATAGAACAAATTGCAAGTAAATCGGAGGTGAGTACTTTGCGAAACTTTATCTGATTCTTTATTGATTATACATTACTTTTATTTAACGGCAAGATTTCTATAGAAATATTATATAATTGTATTTCCTTATTTGTTAACACATCATGAGCATGTACCTGGAGCCTATCGAGTAAAATGCTATCTTTGTAAAATGCTATATTCAATTATAATGGTTATATTTATATTTATATTAGACGATTCTGACATTATTATCTTTGGAAATTCACTTATGTTCATTTCTTGTTTTTCATATATATGTTATTTTATTTTGTCAGTCGATGTTATAAGATCATTATTGATATTTAGTTGTAGATAATTGGTGATGATCCTCTTGATTTGTCGGCGCTCACACCAGAGATCAATCAATCTTCCAGGTTCAGCTCATTTCACAAAAACAAACGTTCACAAAGAAATTAAGCAACGTGATGTTGTCCGCGTATTTTAAACTTGATATGGTTGAATATTGTTATCCTGGAAGAGTTGGGAAAATAAGAACATACGAAGTACAAGAAGATCTGGCCACACAATTTAATATCCTTTAGAAAAAAATCAGCAGGTCCGCCGGAAGCACGTTGAAAATTAACCTCGTTGGCATAAAAGGTCGTTAAACGACCTACGTCAAAGACCTATGTGGAGTCATGCGATACGTGTGCCCTCATTGCAAAGAATTGTCGGCATCGCATATCATGCTTGCAATAAAATGCCATAACAATTCAATGACATCCCTATTTGCCGATCTTACACATCTCAACAAAAAGATTTTAAGCAAGCTTTCAAGCACAGAGCTTATAACTTCAATCGCATTTAGAGCATAGCATTTAACCGCGGAACGACCGACTTAAAGTGGCAGATAAACACATCTCCACGGATGTTCACTATGGTCCTTTGATGAATCAACTCGCCCAAGAGATTAATGACTCAATAACTGAATCGGTAAAGAGGCTGGATAAAAGCATAATGGCGCTCACGGAGATCATTCGATCCAAAAACGACGAAATTCACAACACCAACGATGCCGTCAACTGCATCCATACGGACTTGGACATCCATCTTCAGTCATCCATCTTCAGTCATCCACCCCACGTCGGCACCACCGCTCTTCCCAACTAATGTGAATAAGGAAGCGGCGATCGAATCTCCATATTTGATAAAATGGACAAGCAATTACTTTACTCAGAGAGGAAATTCAGCTCCTAACAGCGAGGAACACCAACACCGCTCTAACACTTAAGTCTATCAACAACAAAAAATCGTTAATGGAGGAACTTTTCTGCGAAACTTCAGCTTCTGACATTGCCATTCCCTTATGCGAGATCTTCAACACCGGCTCACAATCCTCGGCTATTCCCTTTCAAGAGCCTCTTCCTCCTAAACTTAACTTTTTCGGCACAACCTGGACGAAATCAGAGTGGGATTCGAGAATAACAAGACTTCAGGAGAACAACCGATCGCACGATAATGACCTGTCTGTATTTATCATCACCGGTGCCCCACGTAACAAATCAAGTCTTTTATTAAGCAGAGGCTCAATCTTGACATCAACCAATGGAAAAAGCTGAGAAATGGACGAATCGTGATCTTCATCCCCAGGAAATACGAATGGCTTATTACCAACCCTTTCGGAGGCAACTTTAATTTAGGAAGTCTAAGTATAAGAAAATTTTCAACTTCGCCTAATCGCGGTCAGGCGCCCATTACTCAGAAGCCCCCTTCTCTTAACATTCGCCCTAGATCTGACCCACCAACCTCCAACACAACTTCCCTTAGCAATCTCACTAGATCTCGCCCAACTACATCTAACCCCCCTATTATCACACCGAATCGTCCGTTGTTCAACAATCCAGTAAGTAGTAATTGGTCCTTTAAAACGGGTTTGTATCCTAACTTCAAAACAAGTACAAGATTTCCTAACTTCAAACGCATATCATTTGACCTCAAGGCGTCCTCCTCTATCGAACCTTCCCTCAAATACCCAAACTTCTCCATCTGCATCGACGGGATTACCAAAACAAATGTTATGGTTTCGCTCCACCAAGAAGGCCTCCCAACCGAACCTTCCGAATTAAAAAAGATATTCGTTTATTTCCATGAGAGTCTTAATATTCCCCCTATTAATGTAGCTAACGATTTATCCACATTTGCCTCTCATATAGCTTCAAAACGAATCGACCATCTTTAACAAACTCGCGCTAATTTCAAGAACTATTCTCGTTCCTAACGATTCCGATACCGCCAATAGTCACATATCTATATATTACCAAAACGTTCGGGGATTGCGCACTAAATCATCCACCGTATTTCTGAACTCTCAAAATCTGCCATACGACGGTTTTGCCCTCACAGAAACAAACCTCTCTTCACCCTTTAACAGTTACGAGTTCTTTACTTCTAACTTCAGTGTTTTTCGTGATGATGGCGCGACGTTCTCCTGGCTATCAATAACAAATATGATTCCTCACTCTTTAAATCATCGCACACCGCCGATTTCGAGTTTGTTTGTGTTAAGCTATCTATTCTTAAACGAAATATTTGTTGTTACATTCGCCCGTCCCAACCAATTCAAAGCTAATAGCTCGCCATTGATGCCATCGACTCCGTGTTTAACGAAATTGATTCTAATGACGATGTCAAAGTCATGGGTGATTTTAACCTTCCCCGTCTACAATGGGTTCAATCTGATGATGAGACACATTTTGTCTCTCCTAATGCAACTGCTGAAAGACTGCCTCTCTAACACCGGCTTATATCAAATAAGTAGTATTACCAACTGCCTTGGTAAACAACTCGATCTTATATTTTCATCTGACATTATTAACTGCATTGTTATTGAAAGCGATGATCTTCTGTCTACTTTAGACCGTTACCATCCCCCCTCTTTGTTTCCTTTTCTTACAGTAATTTGATTCGAAAAAATCGCTCGCCAACCTCTTGTAGCCTTAACTTTCGTAAATAGTTAGAGAGATCGACGACTACGAACCTTACTCAATTTCTGTCTCAGGCATTATGCGCATTTGAAGACGGCAAAGAAGTCGATCTAGTCGAAGCTCTAGGTTTTCAACCTCATTTCATCAAATCAAATTTCCCCTTCGGGTAGGGGCAAGAATATACCCGAGGTAAGGCATGCCTGTCGTAAGAGGCGACTAAAAGCCACCGTTTGTTTTAGGACAAACGCGTAGTATAATTGATCAAAGCGAGCTCGAACGAATTTTCCACACTCTAGGCCCAAATTTTGGTGGAGATTTTAATGCGAAGATCAAGATTAATCTCACAAAAAGGCAGAAATTTATAAGATTAAACTAAACTGTGATTTTTACTCGACAGGAAAACCAACCTACTGGCCGTCGGATGTTACAAAAATACCTGACGTTGTTGATTTCTTTGTCATAAAAACACCTTTTATGACACCTACTACTTACGAATTGAAGAAAGCTTTGATATTAATTCAGATCATTCTTCCATTGTACTATGTGTAAACGATACCCTTGTAAAAAAGGAAGTTCCACCTACGTTAACAAATAAACCTACGAATTAGCAAGCATTTAGAAATTATCCACAACATAATATCGAACTTAGAGTATCACTGAGAACAGAATACGATTTAGAAATAGAATTCGATAAATTTATAGAAGCAATACAGTGCGCTGCGTGGAGCAATACACCTCTCGCTAAAAAAACGACGATAAAACATGTATTGCGATATCCACCGGAAATACGAGAATTAGTAAGAGAGAAACGTAAGGCTCGTAAGAAATGGCAGCAGACCCGTGCGCCGCAGCGTAAAACTCGCCTCAGTCAACTGTCTAACCTTCTGAAGGCAAAAATTAAGTCGCTTAAAAATAATAACCTAAATACCTACTTGGCAGGCTTGTCAGTGAAAAGGGATACCCAGTACTCACTCTGAAAAGCAGCCCAAGGCTTAAGAAAACCTCAACCACATGCGGCCCCAATTCGGAAAAATCAATACGAGAGGGCTAAAGAAGATAAAGAGAAACCGGATCTCTTCGCAGATCACTTGTAAGCAACGTTTAAATCACGCGACGGATAAACGTTTCCTGTAAACTCCTACGGTTCAAACACAAATAATGAACATTTTTGTATAAGAAATGCTACTTTGACAGAAATTAAGGAAGAATTGAAAAACCTCAAAATCAAAAAAGCCCCTGGTTATGATTTAATCACAGCAGAAGTTCTGAAAGAATTACCTCTGAAAGCTCTTTTTATGTTTCTCTACCTTAACGCCGCCTTTAGATTAGAACATGTCCCTAGTCAGTGGAAAGTGGCGGAAATAATAATGGTGCCGAAACCGGGTAAACCCCCAACAGACAAGAAGTCTTATCGACCGAGTTCACTGCTTCCGATAATATCTAAAGTGTTCGAACGAATATTACTCAGACGTTTAAGCCCGGTTGTGGAAGAAAGACGACTCATTCATAATCACCAGTTCGGTTTTAGAAGTAATAACTGATGATATAGAAAAATCATTTGAACAAAAGCAAGTCTGCTCAGCTGTATTTCTTGATGTCTCGCAAGCCTTTGACAAGGTTTGGCACGAAGGTTTGAAACACAAGCCTCGACAATTCCTCCCGAGAAGACTTTACACAATTTTATCGAATTATCTAACTGATAGAATCTTCCGTGTGAAATATGGGAAAGAATACTCCCAATTTAAGCCTATACAAGCTGGAGTACCTCAAGGAAGTGTCCTTCCTATACTTACTGTATAGCAGCGATATACCGCAGGTCGTAGGCACCATGCTCGGCACATTTGCTGACGACACCGCCATTTTAGTAACTGCCAAAACGGTCGAAGGATCAACCAGAAAATTACAATGTGCTCTCGACCGGATAAACGAATGAACGAACACTCAGCGAATTGAGCTTAACGAAGCTAAATCCGTTCATATAAATTTTACGTATAAGAACGTGAATAACTTGCCCGTTTTTATAAATAATGTTTAAATACCCTTCGGTAATGAAGCGAAATACCTCGGAATGACTCTCGATGTAAAGCTTAAATGGAAGGAGCATTTCAAAAAGAAACGTGAAGAGCTCCAATTAAGATACAAAGACATGTATTGGCTTATTGGAAAATATTCCAAGCTAAGTATTGACAACAAATTGCTTATATACAAGCAAGTGCTAAAACCCGTCTGGACGTATGTTATACAACTATGGGGTTGTACCAAAGACAGTAATAGAAACGTACTACAAACATTTCAAAATAAAGTGCTAAGGGCCATCGTCAACGCACCCTGGTATATACGAAACAGCGACATCCACAGAGATTATTAATTCCATCAGTCCATGATGAAATTACGAATTTTGCTCGTAAGCATAAGCGTCGTCTGGAAGAGCACATAAACTCTGCTGTCCTTCCAATTCTCGACGAAAGCAATGCTTTCCGCAAAGGAACAAAACAGCTTGACCTAGCACGGTGAATTCAACCCGCGCTTAGCTGCGGTGATAGCAAGGACTCTCAATGGAGAATTTCTTGCCAAATGCGCCTAAACCAAGAAAGTAAAACTTCTGGATAAATGTAAGACTTTGCTGTAGTGGAAATATATTTTATTTGAAGAGAGGTGTTTTTACTGAGTAAAAATCCCTTTCGCTATGTGGGAACGGTCCCCTAGTGTCTTTTGAAGATTTTCACCTACTCTCGCAAAAAAAAAAAAAACTCCATCAAATGGATCAAATCCTATTTGGAAAGCAGAGAATACGCAGTTACCTTCAGATCGTCTGTCTCCAAGCCCATCAAAGCACCACAAGGTAGACACCTCGGTCCACTAATATTCGTACTTACCATTAACGATGTTGACGGTATTATTATGAACCCTCATCTCTCTGTTTACGCCGATGACATGGAAATCTATTCGTTCATCTCCTCTCCCTCTGACTCCTACTCTCTTCAAGATGATCTAAATAGTTTTTCTATTTGGTGTCAAAAAAACGATCTCCAACTTAACATCAGTAAATGTCAATCTATTACATACTCCCGCAAAAGTCCACCGCATCCACATAGAAACTATTTCCTCAGCAATGAACTAGTCCCTTCAGTATCAACTTTCGTTCACATATTGACAATATTATAAGTAGAGCAAATTCTACGCTCGGCTTTATAAACGCTGGTCAAAAGAATTTTCGAGTCCCTATGTCACAAAATCTCTATACATCACCTTCGTCAGACCCAATCTCGTATATGCCAGCCAGGTATGGTCACCTCATTAGGCGTTCCACATTCGTCATATCGAAGCTCTCCAGCGTAGGTTGCTACGTTTCGATCTACGTGATCTTGCTTGGACTGGCAGAACCAACTTAACTCCTTACTCTGATCGCCTGAAACTAATCCGCCTTGATTCCCTCGAATACCGTCGCAAAACTGCCGATCTGCTCTTCCTCCACCAACTGATTACTCTTAATACAGACTGCCCCGCACTTCTTGAATTTGTGTCCATTAGCGTCAGCAACCTACACTTTAAGATCTACAGCCCTCTTCCGCATTAGACCACTTCGGACTAATTACGGCTTAAGCTCACCGGTATTAAGAACGTTAAGCCTGACTAAAACTATGGAATACTCTTTCGATTTCTTATTGTTCTATCACAAGTGGAAGGGACCTACTGTTTTATGCCGACTCCGAACGGTCAAGTTTGAGAAACTTTTTCTAGACAGTTATACTCTTTGATCACTGTCAGTGACTCGAAAGAGGTGGGCCGTGAAAAGTATTTCTTGTCGTCCCAGGAATCGAACCTAGACAGGTAGGTCCAAGTGCGTAGAAGTCGACGCGCATACCCACAACGCCACGGGTCACCACAGATTGTTTAAGTTATCCGCTTGTATTAAGCTTAATAAATTGGGGGTAATGCCCCCACTACAACTACCACTGTATGTATCTACATTCCTTTCGACTTTTCTTCTTATTGCCAGTTAAGAGTTAACGCGAAAATTAGGCCCATTATATCGGATCTTAGCTTATCATGGCGAAAGTTATAATCCGATGGTTTTCTTGGCACAAATGGCGATTAAAGAGGCCAGTATGACGAATGCCGATATAGCGTTTCACTTGATGCACACACGTAGAATGTACTCGATATAACGAATTTTTCGATTTAACGAACTGGAAATTATATCATTCTTTATACTGGACCACCACTGTACCTATGCCACCACATTTTATATAAATCTTTCTCTAAGCCAACCGAAACGTTAAGAAATCATATTTCCAGCTTCTGTTACATAAATATAAATGCATCATTCTAGTACTTATTATCATCATTTTCAACTTACGTTATGGCGCCAACTGACTTTGTAAACCCATGGGTTCGACTTTATGTTACATTCGAAAAAAACATCAATTCCTTCTCGAAAAGATGAGTTCATATTACTTGTGCCAAGCTCTAATGATACGACTGGAATATCTGAAAAAAAAAAAAGTTTTTTTTTGTAAATGATTTTAGACTAGAACACGGTTATTAGTTTTTTTTTGTCGCAGGTTTTTGAGCGCTACACTGGAGCACTCAGACTCAAAAACTGGTTAATATTCCATTAAATGTAGGTTGCTACCTGGTAGTACAATGGACCAGTTAATGGAATATCATGGTATTCCGGAGGAATACCAGCAGGAGCTTTTGTGATGAAGACCCTGCATCATCGGCTGTCACCTCATCAGCACCAAATAACTGACACCTTATCCGAGCAAAGGGGGAACAATTAACATGCAGATATTACTCTGACAAAAGCTAAGAAGGCCTTTGCTGTGGCAAGGGGGTTGTTTTACAGCACCCAACTTGATTCCAGAGTGAAGGTAATCTGCTATATGGCCCTCATCCGGCCTGTTATAGCCTGCGGTTGTCCACTGTGGTTCAATGTGAGTCCTTCCCAGATGGAAAAGATGAGGTTGTTCGAGAGACAATGTCTTCGCACTTGTCTCCGGTTGTATCGTACTACCCCAATGTAATGTACCATGAGAGAGTGAGCCTCACCGGCTTTATTCCTCCTGAAGCGTTCCTCTATCTCGACACAATTAGCCTAATACAGGATCCACAAGGATGTCCTGCCATCTTCCATGTCGTACGCCTAACGGTGGACAGGCGACTCCAATACGAACGGGATGTCGCTCGCAGTCACGAGGATCTACTCCGGTTCTGCTCGAGACAGGAGCGAGTCTGCCAAAGAACGTTAATTTTACTGGTGTTTACACCAAAACCAGCTCCCGCCGCCGCGGGATTTTCAAAATGACGCGGTAGTTGACCACAGTGGCCAACTTACATAGATCTTAGGGTAGCGCAGGAAAAAAAAGAATAAATAAATAAATAAAAAAGAAATTGATAAATAAAAAAAATGTGAACCGCGGCGTATAAATTTTATATGTTAGGCATATACATAACATATACGCCCTGGTGCACGTCCTGTACTGTTACGGACATAGTTAACTTAGCTTATAAGTTTTTATATTAGGTAAAGTTAGTTTAAGATAGGTTAAGGTAGATAAATAAGGCCAAGTTTTTAAAAAAAGGGGGAACAATTACAGAGGAAGTGCTCCGCAGCGTCGTCGTCTTCTCTACAGGCGTCGCAGAGGGCTTCACCGCTTAGGCCAAGCTCATTTAGGTGTTTGGTGAAGGTGTAGTGGGCCGTTAGTACGCCGGTAAGTCGTCTGCAGTCTTTTCTGTTAAGAGATAACAAGAATGCCGCGGATTTCTTGCAGACGTTTGGGAGCAAGCACTTGGTTTGTCTACATCCTGGAGAGTCATGCCACCTCCGGTTGTGCTCTCGAGAAGCCCAGCCATCGATGGAAGCCCTAACCGAGGACGCGGGTAATACTAACGCAGGTTCGGGTCCTAGGAGTATCTCCTCTGATCTTTG
Organism: Eristalis pertinax; assembly: GCA_907269125.1. Classification (NCBI taxonomy): domain Eukaryota; kingdom Metazoa; phylum Arthropoda; class Insecta; order Diptera; family Syrphidae; genus Eristalis; species Eristalis pertinax. Next base: position 13,826,704 of record OU026146.1, on the reverse strand, counting down.
TCTAGAAATTCATCGGCAATCTCATTTCACGTGATCCCGTGGTGGCCCGGGACCCAAGAAGTTTTATCGAATTGAACCTGCCGATCCTATTTCGAGAAGACTTGCATTCTTGGACTATGGTTAAAGGTTTGAGTACGGTTTTAAACACAGTTTGGCTGTCCCTACAGACACAAATACTTGGCGCCTTCCACCTGTTCTTCACAATATAGTTCGTGGCCATTAGGATCGCATAGGTTTCCGCTTGGAAGACCGACGCAAATTTATCTAATGAGGTGTATAGTCTAATGTTGTCGCTCTCTACGATAGCGCCAGCGGCATATCCTTCATTGGTCTTGGAGCCATCCGTGACGATTCGAATACATTCTTCTCCTGGCTCATATTCTGGGCAGAGCCATTCCTGAGTGCAGGGAAAGTCGACTTGTATGTGCGTCGCAACTGGATTGCTGGTGTCCTTGCGTCAGAAGTCATATCCATGAGTCTGTGTTTGAAAGAAATGCGGTGCGCAAGGTCATCGAAACTTCAGTGCGAGTTGTATCAAACACCACTTCTTAAACGGAAGATGGCATTGAGAGTGTACCCGATGATGTGGATATCAAAGGGTGTGTGCACCCGATGATGTGGATATGAGAAGTGCGTCAAGAGCAGAGCCAGGCTTGCTAGGGAAGGCCCCTATGCAGCCGAGACAAGGCGTTCTTTGAAAGCTCGGTGAAAGCAGCAGCTACGTATTTTCGCGAAAGCTTATTCCACCAAACGACCGATGCATATGATAGAAGAGGCCTTATCAGGACCCCAGGAACCCCAGGGACCCCAGGATTTACCGAAAGTTCCGTTACACTGCCGGAAAACAAAGAGCGCGTTACTGGTTTTCGATTTAATGTGTTTATTCCAGAGAAGTTTTCTATCCAAGATAACATGTAGATATTTATCTTCATTGGAAAAGCGTATGGTGACACCTTTTAGTAGAAGAGAACGACCTCTGTTTTAAGAGCGTTAAATGAAAGCCCATTTCTAGTACACCAGTTACCGATCATGTCTAGAGCGGCCTCTGCTTTTGAAGAAACAGCCGCTAGGCACGATCCGACATACAGTAAAGCTACATCATCCGCATTGGCCTGGGTGTAGACATTTGAGCTATCTATGGCGTCAAGCAGAGAGTCAGCCAGCATGCACCATAGCAGAGCAGACAGGACGCCATCCTGAGGGCAGCCTCTATTTACCCCCGTCATTACATACTGGCCACAGTCCGCATCCGCAATTATAGTTCTATTCATTAGCATTGCTTTGATCCACAACGCCAATGATTCCTACACCATGTTCCCTGGCCGAGTTACACATGTCATCAAAAGTCGCATTGTCATTGTCGCATCTGAGACAGAGGCTGAATTTGCAAAGCAGTTTTGCGCACAGGTAGCTCTATCAGCCTTTCCATTCTGATTTGCTCTAAAGCTCTTGGCGAGTGAGTTGTCCATCTTACCGTTTTTTTTTTTTTTTTTTTAAAAATTGGGGTCCGACCCCTAAGACAATTCTGTGGATGTACTCAGCGATTGTAGGGCCAATCCTAACATACTAAACCTTCTCAAACTTGACCTTTACATGCAAGCTAACGCTGCCACAAGTGCCATTAGAAGCATACAATCTAAATGCTGGCTGTCAAGTCCCGTTGGACATGCTAGTATACTGAATAGACTACAAATATAACAGTCCGAAAGTGACTACACACTCCCTTTCCTCGCCTTTTAAATGCCATTCAGATGCTATTTCCCGACGAGGGAAGAGTTGACCACAAAAGAACCCATCAATAAATCGAGCATCCAAGTATACACTGATGGGTCGAAGATGGCACAGGTGCGGGCATTTTCTCCGAATTGTTAAACATGCACTGCTCTATCAGGATCCCTGAATATGGCAGTGTTTTTTCAAGCGGAGGCGCTGGCAGAAGGAGGCTGATATTACCATTCTAATTGACAGTCAAGCGGTTATTAAAGCAATATCGGCGAAGAAATCAAGTCCAAGCTGGTCGCGAGCTGCCGCTAGGAGCTCAAAAGCTTACAACACTCAATAACTCTATGCTGGGTCCCAGGACACAGGGACATAGCCGGCAATGAGGCAGCAGATGAACTTGCCAGAAAGGGGGCCGTAATATACCCATCCCAGGCAATCGAATCGATTCAACCACCACTGGCGGATGTCAGGGAGAAGGTGGATGATAAAATTCTAGAATTAGCAAGAAAAAGGTGGTTTAACCTAACCACCTGTAAGACTACTAAGGTGCTATGGCCCGATATAAATAGAACTAAAACCGACAAACTCTAGGTCAATGAGGACAAAACAAAATATATGCTGTCGACCAAAAACGTTCCGTTACACACCACCTTGGACAAAATATCACGATCGACAGCTACAATTTCGAGGTAATGAAGGAGTTTGCCTACCTCGGGGCAAGCGTGAACTCCACAAGCGACATCACAGTGGAGATCCGTCGTAGAATCGCCCTTGGCAACCGGTGCTACTTCGGTTTGTCAAAACCACTGGGCTCAAAACTCCTGACTCGAAGGACCAAAATCATGCTCTACAAAACTCTTATTTTGCCAGTCCTGCTCTATGGAGCCGAAAGCTGGACGCTAAGCAAAACTGCAGAGTTGATTCTTGCTACCTTCGAAAGAAAAGTTCTACGACGTATATATGGTCCCGTCTGCGAGGAAGGCGATTGGAGGAGAAGACTTAACCGCGAAATCTACGAGCTGTACCAGGATGTGGATGTAGTCCGAAAGGCAAAAATCCGTCGACTGCACTGGCTCGGCCACATCGAGCGCATGGACAACAATGCTCCAGCAAAGAGGGTCTTTGAATCCGAGCCGACTGGTTCGAGAAAGAGAGGAAGACCGAATCTCCGGTATAAAGACCAAGTAATCGCGGATGCAAGACAGCTTGGTCTTGATGACTGGAAGCAGCGTGCCCAGGACCGTTAACAATGGAAGGCAGCAATTGCTCAGGCTCGGTTATGACTTTGTTTCCTGGAAAATGAGTCCCAAGCATGAGACTGAGAGTCTCAGTTTTTGACTAAATGTAGGTACCATCGTGTTTCCTGAGTGTTTCCTAGTGTTTTTCGGTCTTTCTACCGAAATCTCTATCCTTACGAATGCTCTGCACTTCTGCATTCCACCATGGGACAGGTGATCTGCGGGGGGTATTGCATGTCAGTTCGAAACATTTGGTGCGGGTATTGTTCAGATCTTGAACAGCCGTCGCAACCTTCCGCCTCGTTCTGAGCCTAGGGAGAGGCTCGATGCGATTCCAACCGTGTCCAGTTGGTTTTTCTAGCATTCCTCCTCTTCAGTAAGGTTATGGCTTTGCATTCGATTCGGAATTCAATGTATCTATGGTCTGACATGGGCACTTCCGACAAAACTTTCCAGTCTGTAATCTCCTTAAGGTATCTGTTGGATAGCGGTAAGTCGACTACTTCCTGTCTTCTAGTCGTAACAAAAGTTGGTTAGGAATCAATGTTTGTGATGTCCAAATTAGACGATAGTATGAATACCAGAAATCAAATAAGTCTCCTGTTCCATTTGCTGCTGCCCCAGAAGGAATTCTGAGCATTTGCGTCGCAACAAATGACTTCTTGTGTCGCAGTACTCTCGCAAATGACTTTCTTGTGTCGCAGTACTCTACGAGTTCCGCTACCGCTTTTAGAGGTAAGGATATAAGCCTTTTCTCTACTCCGTTTTCCTTTTCCCTTTTCGTTTGATTCCTTCTTCTTGTGTGTAACCTGTACCGAAGCAGACGAATGTTACTAACAATAAATATTAAAATTACTTTACTTTGAATTACTGTTGAAATATTGAGTTTCATTTCATTTGCAAATAAATACACAAAATTGATCTGGGTAAACAATAGCCTGGGAGGTTACCGTGGGTTTCGTCCTTATTCTTCCTTTCGAAGCTTTGTCTAGACCCACAACGAGAGAAGAACCGTCTTTGTTTTCCTGGTTCTTACTCTTCCTGTGAGAGCAATGCTAATGCATCGCGTTTGGTGGAATAAGCTTTCGAGTAAATACGTAACTCCGATCGCCGATAAGCTTGCTAGACAAGGATCAGAGGCGATACTCTTAGTACCCGACCCTGATTTGGGACTACCCGTGTCCTCGGTTAGGGCTTCCATCGATGACTGGGCTTCTGAAGAGCAAAACCAGGGGTGGCATGGCTCTCCAGGATATAGACAAGCCAAATGAAATTTCATTAAATGTGGGTTGGTGCCTGGTAGTGTTATGGACCAGTTTTTGGAGTCTGAGTGCTTCAGTGCAGTGCTCAAAAAAAAAAGGTGGTGAGGTTCCCCAATCAGCAGTCTCCCAAACACCTTCCTGCTCGGACATGTGGGCATCTCCTGCCCATCTCTACCAGCGTGACGGTACACTACGAGGCTACTTAACCCAACCCTACCCGCAAAGACCTGGCGAAGACGCAGCAGAGTCCTAAACAGACCAACGTCAGGTAGGTCCCGTTTAAATTGCTGTGTCGACAAGCGGCGTTGTGGACTCTGTCCAAGGACTGCGTCAGTTGACCGTGTAAAAAATGTACTTCCAAGACTTAACACCCTCCCTCCTGAGAGATGTTCTCAGAAGCAAAAATTCTCCTTCGAGTGGGCCACTAAGGTCATCAGTCAAGGCTCCGGCACTCAAACAAGCACCAAGTAGACCAAACGCAACAGGTCCGTACTCGGCCTCCATCTACACTAAGGCAAGGTTTAGCGAAATGCTCAAAAACCATACCATTGTCGCAATCGTGGATAAAGCGGATTCAGATGGAAGCATTCTACTAGCTGGAAACTAGGCTTGCCGGCACCCTCCTATGTCTTCTGGAGGCATTTCTGGATAAAATGTCAAACTGCGGGGACGCTGGTTGGTACCACGGGCACTTCCAAATCCTGCGCCGATCAATGATCTCTCGATCTTCTGGAAATGGCGATCCCGAGGATTGGTGATCTCTGGCCGGGCGCAAGCCTCGAGGTACTGTCAGTGGACCTGATCCCTAACAGACCTAGAGCACGCATTCGACTGCCCAACCAACCGGAGGATTCAGCCTCAATTGTAAAGCTTATCAGAGTGTGCACCCACAGACTAAAGACTGATAGTTAGAAAATCGGTAAGCTGGGGAACCCAATGGATCTTACAGGATCGCAATTCTTGTGATCAACGAAGAGTCCCTTGAGCCTCTAGCAAAGATGGTCATTAAATCAGCTTTGGTTTTAGAAAGGTCCTTCTGAAAGTTTTCAGGAAGGAGAGCGATCTTTCCGCGCCACGGCTCGCCGTTCACCTCAACGGTATCCTCAGAACGCCCCCGGATACAACGCCGTACAGGCCCCAAATCTGACAAACAACCCTACACCCTCGGTGTTGTGTACTCTAATGAACTCGGATTGTGTCTCCAACCTATCCTGCTGACTCTGGGTCTGAATTCAGACACGGACTCAGAGAAAACACAACTAAAAACGTCACAGGAGATGGACTTTTCTTCGGATGCTTGGGAGGCCAGTAATTCAGGGATTAACTATATCATTGAGATAGAGCTGCTTCATTCCTCGCAGGAGATTTTTTAATCAGACTCTGGTGAGGCCAATATCACAGTGGTGGAGGCATCTGAAAGCTCACAAATAGTGTCACTCTTAAATTGTATACTTCTAAACAACTTAGTGATCTTTAACAATGGCGAAACCCTACAAAAAATCGTCAATAAGTTCTAGATCTCACAATTAACTCTAACAATATATTTCATCTTATTACAAGGAACACTAACGTCTCTGATAACGAGTCACAAGATCATGTAAGCAATAAAAAGCTTCAGTCCATACAAACATACAATTGTACAGGCACTGGAAGAACTAGAAGTAGATGCGAGGCTGGTAGCACTAATAGAGCAACTACTCACAAGTAGAGTAATTAATGCTACTCTGGGCAATGCCTCTGCAAAAAGTTCAACCAAGAGAGGTACACCTCAAGGAGGAGTACTCTCACCTCTTATCTGGAATATGGCAGTAAATAAACTGCTACTACTACTGGAGAAGGCGGGCTGCCAAACTATTGTCTATGTGGACGATGTTGCCACAGCAATCTCAAGAAAATATCCCCAAGCCTTGAGAAGTCTAATGCAACATGGTCTCAATTTACTTAACAGCTGGGCCGCTCAAAATGGTCTGGGTGTTAACACTCAAAAGACCGAAATCGTCTTTTTCACTAGAAAATATAAGATTCCCGCTATTGAACCCCTCATTCTAAATGGCACCCGTATACCGTTCTCGAATAAGACGAAATACCTCGGCCTTATATTAGACAGTAGACTAAACTCAGCTCAACACAGAATTAAGAGCAAGGAAGGCCATCACGGCCCAATACATAAGCAAAAATGGCATTGGTCATAACTGGGGTTTCCAATCTAACATGACAAATCTGTCATAAGACCCATCCTCTTATACGGTGTATTAGTATCAACGTCGGTACACACCTCAACAAACTAAGAAAGGTACAGAGACAAGCCTGTATCTGCATCAGTTGAGCACTTACAACCACTCCCACCGATGCACTAGAAACTCTTCTGAACCTTACCCCCTTTGTATCATTTTCATTTCATTTCATTCCATTTATTTGGGTATTTAATGTTCACAAAATGTTGCAAGACTTTGAGCTCTTTTAAGAGCAAGAATTACGTTGACAAATTGAAAATTAAATTACAAAAAAGTAACCTCTTTATAATATGATAAAGTAATAACTTAAAGTCTAAAACGTTTACAAATATATCAATGACATACTCATTTAAGAAGAAATAATAAAATGAAAGTAATGATAAATTATGTAACCTATAAGTTTTGATTCGTGGTACTGTTTTCAGAAGAATTGCTTATACGACAGAGGAAAATTAACCTTGTGCCACGAGCGTAACGTGCAAATTTTAGCATGTCATAAAGGAAGTCTGGGCACATCTGATGAATAATTCTATACACTTTATAGATATTACGGAAGTCAAGAAATGCATCGAAACAATAAAACCTAAGAATTTTCTTTCACATTTACAGTCCAGATGGGGATAGACAGAGCAATTATATGTTAATGTTAAATAGTTATGTTAAATAGACGTTGTTTTTTAGGCCTTTTAGAACGTGAGCGGAGTGTCGGAGGTGTCTCAAGCTAGTTAACATTTTTTTTGATAGTGTCAGTTACAGCAGAATAATGGAGAATTAACCCAAGATATTTCACATTATGCTCAAAAGGTATTATTTCACCATTTAGAGTTATTGCGGAAAAATTGTGGATATCAAAAGCAATTCTTGAGAAGACAACACTAGTGGATTTAGCAGGACTAAGTTAGAGTTTGTTTTAAGACGATCATAATGCAGTGCTATTAAGACCTCATTGATTCTTGTTATAGAGCCTTCACTCAATCCGACTGGGTATCAGATGTAGATTAAAACGTTGTCAGCATGCATGTGGATTTTGCAGTTCCGAATCACTTGTTGAAGATCGTTGATAAATAATGAGAATAGAAGTGGCCCCAAGACAGAGCCCTGGGGCACCCCTATATTTGACTCACCCGATTCAGTGATTACAGTTTGAATCCGGTACAAACTATAGGCATAAAATTCAACTTAATTGCCAATGTTATAGATTTTAATATGAGAAATTTGTAAAAATAAAATGTTAAATTTTTTGTTTACCAATTTAGTCTAATTAAATCAGAATTGTATGTTATTTAATGCTTTATTATACAATACATTATTGTTATTAAGCAATGATATTATTATTATCAGTAGTCTTAAAAAGCTTGTACTTGAAAGACGGAAAAGAAATAAGAAAAAAATAATTATTCTTTGGTACTGGAGTAATATTGGCCATTTTCCATTGACTTGGATACTGAGAACCACTGTATACATACATACACCTCCACCAATTCTCTCCATTTTATGATTTCTAAATAGATGAAATGATGAATGTAATATAAAATATTGATTATAAATACCGAAGACAGAAATCTGAAAAAGTACCATATTCAAACAAAAAATAAAGTTACAGAGAAATTAAATGAAGAGTTATCGAAAGAGAGGAGACAGAGAAAAATATATACAAATAAATAAGTCAAAAATCAATCAAATCAAAGCTACTCAGAAACTTAATTGTCGTAAAACAAAAATAAAAATACTAGTGAAAGTACTAGTATTAAAAGAGTGTACTTCAAAGGTAACACTTAATAATGATAAAAATAAAAGCAATAAAAAAAGACAAACAAAGTGAATATGTGAAATGGTAAAATAGATAAAGCATCGACTGCATCTTCAGCAACAACAAGTGCGGGTGTGATGGAAACGGCTACATTATTACACATCTGATCCAAAGAGAGTGCGTGACCTATGTGGATCGGTTTTCTGCGGGTGAATGTCTGACAAAGACTCTCCCATTTCTAATGAACACAGAGTGCTTTTTTCTTCGGAGAGCATGCGCATGATTGTATTTCGTTAAGCTCTCATACACACCCACAGACTTTGCACTGTCAAAGCCAAGATCGCTTAGAGAAACCAATCTCGAGTTTTGTTTATAATAAGCGGCTTAAGATTTTGTGCTCAGGGGAAAGCTTAATAGCTTTTGCACCTGCATCTGATGTATTTGTGCACCGCCTTCGTCTTCTTGGCTTGAACACCTCCGCGTTTATAATATTGCAATACTTTGCAAAGATGTCGTATAAATCTGTAGCGTGCAAATTTCACGCAACAAAATATGTTCTGTTTCGCCTTCCCTGCACCTCAATGCGAGGTAAAGGGAAACGTCGAACACCTCACCAATCGATTCCCCTGATTGAAATTGTCTGCACGGGCTCTTTCGCGATCGTAGGGATCGCGACACCAAAGGATTACTTATCCGGAATAGTTGAAACAGTAGCCAAGCATTGATTTACATCAGAGCCCTGGGATCCTCATAATTCTCCGGAGTCGCCGTCTAACCCCTGAGAGTAGACCACGAATGGCATATGGACGAACGAATAATAACATACAAAACGATAAACGTATAACACAATATAAACATACAAACGCACATAATACACAAGATATACATACGATAATACAGCATACAAAAATAACATACAAAGGAATAACACTAACCATCATATGTTCAGTATATGACATCACCATTGAATGTGCGAGTGAATGAAGAGTGGAAGAGTGAGGCATCGAGGGAGGCTGCCGGTGCATTGGACGTGATTCCCTTTGCGCTGGTAGCCGATCATCGAACATATGATCGCACCAGGGGGAACATATGCACCCTCGGCTTGAGGGACTTGATAGCGGGGGGTATTACTCCGATTGAAGGGTAATTTGCGTGTATGCGGGTGGAGAAATGCACCAAATTACCAATCAGAAATCAAATCAGTAAAACGAAAACAAAGGCTGGATGCGTGCCGTTGCCGGATCTGCACGATCATATGCGTGTGAGTGGGACGCATGATCCCGTGGGGAGATCGATATGCGTGGTGTGAGTGATTGTGGATATGTGTGGTATGAATGTAATGTGTCGTATGCATGGAATGTAATGAATGCATGGAATGTGTGTGGTCTCAAGAGTTTGTCCGCGGTTGCTGAAGAATTTTGGAAAAAAAAATAAATTTTAAAAAGAAAAGAAAAAAACACAAAGAGGAATCTAGAGCCGGCAAGAGGCCGAATAAGTACAGTACAAAACGAAACAAAAGGAAGGAGCGCAGAAGGCGAGAAGACGAGGACAACGGAGAAGGCAGAGGACACCGGTGGACTTCAAAAAATACCGACATACAAATATACATATAAACGGATAAGTATAACTTTGTGGGATTTTTTTTGATTTTGGTGCTAAATTTTTTTTGGATGTGCATAGGATTACGCATATATATATTTTGAAGGAAATATATATATGTGCGTAGTGCAGTGCACTTTCCTTTGGTTTTACCTTGGGGAAACTCCGTGGGAGCCCCAATCGAAAATATATATATATATCGAGTGCGTAGCGCCCAGAAAGGGGCAAAGTGCATCGCGAAAGGTCCCGTTTCGCCGTGAAATAAGTTTCGTGGTCGAGAACCACATTCGGTTTGGCGGCACAAAGGTCGCTTCGCGGCTAAGTTTGGCCCGTAATTTCGGTACCAATACGGTACCCCGCGAATTGTTTTTGGCTAGGTATTCGGGTCGCCCGGTACCCATTTCTTATACTCGTGTGTGTTTCTGTGTTTGTGTGTGTTTCCTTCTGTGTGGGGACAGTTGGCCACCGAGCCCAAGTAATTTTTTTTGCTGGGTGAAAGTCAATCCATTGACGTGAGGGCTGAGGTTCGCAAGAACCGAAGCGCATATCGGTTTTTCCCTAGTTTTTAGGGAGAGATACGTGTATATACCGGGCGGGGTATATATACGTATATACATAATTATTGAGTGGGTTTCGTCGTTCCCGACGAAAGACGACGTGGCGCCCACTTCCTTCGGGAAGATTGGTTTTTTTTTTGAGTTTTGTTTTGGGGACCCACCCCAGCTGAGTTGTGCGGGGCCGGAGGTCTTTTGGGACCACCAGGTGTCGCTAGTTGCGCGACATTTTTGGCGCCCAACGTGGGGCAAGTTTTGGGGATTGCTAGGTCCAACTTTGCGTTTTTTTTTGAGACGGGACCTCGGTTTTTTTAAGTTTTGGTAGACATTCAAATAAACAAAATTTTTTCTTATAAATTTTAATTGGGTTACGGTTACGGGATACTTTTTCATAGTATTGTTTTTATTACATATATATATACATTTTTTTTATTTTGTATTGGCCTTCATATTTTTTTTATTTTTTATATCCTTTTTTTTTGATATTTTTATATATACATTTTTTTTCACATGATGGTTTTTGTATTTTTTTTTTTGGTCTTTGATTTTAATTTTTTTATTTTGCTTTTTGAATTTGGTTTTTGGGATTTTTTTGATTTTGGTTTTTTTTATGCGGTAATTTTGGTGATATTGATCTCGAATTTTTTATTTTTTTTTGCTTTTAGTTTTGGGTTTTTGGATTTTTTTCTTTTTTAGGGATTTTGGTCTTTTTGTTTTGATTTGTTTTTTGATTTTACTTTTGATTTTGGGGTTCCTGAATTTTTTTTATTTTGGGCTTTGATTCTGATTTTGGATTTTTGTTTATTTTTGCTTTGTAATTTAGGTTTTTGATATTGGCTTTGGATTTTTCGATTTTAGTTTTTATTTTACTCGGCTTAGGGTTGTTTTTAGCCGTTTCAGTTGTTGGGTTTTCCGAGATTTAAGATTAAAGAAATGGAGATTAATAGGCTTTCTCAGGAGGAGATGGCCTATGAGGTAGTAGCTAGGTAGCTAGGGGCGTTAGTGAGGCTTCACTCTTTAGGGCGGCAGTAGATTTGTTCAGTGGGAAGGCACTTCTTTGGTATAGGGCGATTAGGCGGACGGTAGGGTCGTGGTCGGAGTTGGTGAGGGAACTCAAGTTGGAGTTCCTCCCTCCCAACTACGATGATTTGTTGTTGGAGGAAATCCGGCACCGTACCCAAGGGAAGGAAGAGTCCATAGGGGTCTATGTGGCTATTATGAACAATATGTTCGGTCGCCTCACAGAACCTCTATCGGAACGCCGTAAGTTGGGTATGGTGCAGCGGAATTTGGCTCCTTTCTACCAGACGCAATTGGGTCTGGCACAACCAAAATCGCTTGCGGACCTAGTGGGATTAGGCAGAAAACTGGAGATGGTACGAGCCAACGTGGAGACGTTCGCGCCACCACCAACATCAAGGCCCAAGAACCTTTTGGAGCCGGACTTAGCCTATATGACAACGGAGGAACCCAAATTAGCAGCCGCTCGGAGCGAGTCACCACCAGCTGTGCGCAGGGACACACCATCTGCAGCGCCGAAGGACACATCACCTGCGAAACGCCGAGACAGACCACCAGACGGGCGCGGAGAGCCACCACCAAGAGCGCGGCGAGAGGCACCATCACCGAGGGCGAGAGGGAGGTGCCACCTCCACTGGCGTGGAGAGAGGACCCATCAGCAGCGGTACGTCGTGAGGCGCCAACTCAAAATATCCGTTGCTTCAACTGCAACAAGGTAGGACACTTTTCTAACACGTGTTCGGTGCCTAGAAAATGTTTCGGGTGTGAGCAGCAGACCACCCCGGTCATTCGAGACTGCCGATGATGCTCGGGAAACGGGCAACGACCTCCTGCGTCAGCAGGGCGGGAGCGTCGACGGTATTAGGAAGTCGGGGAAGGTGGTTCGTTTAGGTTTCACACTTGAGGTTCAGGACAACGATGTGCGGCCGTTTGTAGGAGTTAGTGTTTATGGTGTTAGGATGGTAGGGTTGTTAGATTCGGGTTCTTCGCGCACTATCGTTTCTAGGGATGGTTTTGAAATTTTGAAGAAGTTAGGATTAGGTTTAGCGCAGGGAAATACGCATAGGGTCATTTTAGCTAATGGTGCAGGAGTAGGTGTAGCGGGAACAGTGTCTCTACCAATTGAGGTGCGACAAAAAGCCCTCATGTTAGGCTGACTACCCCAAAAATGAATATTGGGGGCGGACTTTATGAGCCGAGCGGGAGTGGTGCGTGATATGGGCTCCGGGGAATGGAGGCTCCATAATCAACCCACCGCCACGGTGTCCGAAATAATGGACAGAGCGGAATTAGAGAGGGACCAAGAGAAACAGCTAACGACCCTTGTGGAAGAGGCCTTCCGGGACGTACCCGAAGGTATTGGGTGCTCTCATTTGGTGGAGCATAAAATTAGGACGTCATCTGAACCAATTAAGCAGAGATACTATCCAGTATCTCCTGCGGTTCAGGGACACATAGATAGAGAGTTAGAGGACATGCTGAAGGAAGATGTCATTGAGAAATCGAACAGTCCGTTGGCTTCACCGATCGTTATGATCAAGAAGAAGGACGGTTCGTTCCAGTTTTGCGTTGATTACCGGAAACTTAATAAAGTTACGGAAAGGGATGCGTGTCCGCTCCCGTATATAACGTCTACCTTGGACAAACTTCGGCATGCCAAATTTTTGTCCTCCCTCGACATTAAGTCGGCTATTGGCAAATACCGGTCGATAGGAATTCGCGGCAGTACACGGCCTTCACGGTTCCAAATAGGGGGCTTTTCCAATTTAAGCGGATGCCCTTTGGATTGCACAATGCACCAGCAACGTGGCAGCGGTTCAATGACACCGTGCTAGGCCCTGACCTAGAACCACATGTGTTCGTATACCTCGATGACATCATCGTGGTTACGAACAACTTCAAAAAACACCTCGAGATTTTGGGAGAAGTGTTTAAGCGTCTCAAAGAAGCAGGTCTGAAAATGGGTAGAGAGAAGTGCAACTTCTGGTAGTCCTCTCTTAGGAATTTAGGGTATGTCGTTGATAAAAATGGGTAACATGTGGACCCGGAGAAAGTAGAAAGTATGGTTAGGATTATTGCACAGAAAAACGTTAGTGAAATTAGGAGCTTCTTAGGGACCGTTTCATGGTATAGGAGGTTCATTCCAAATTTTGATTTCGAGCGTCCTTTTGTGGTACAAACCGACGCTTCGGACTATGGTATAGGAGTAGAGCTCAGTCAGGTATTTGAGGGTGGAGAGAAAGTTCTTTGCTACTTGAGTAGATCACTGAACAGGAGTGAGCGAAACTATTCCACAACGGAGAAGGAGTGCTTGGCTGTACTGTGGGCAGTGGAGAAGTTGCGACCGTATATCGAAGGTGTTCGGTTTACTGTCGTGACGGATCACTATTCCCTAGTATGGTTGAGTACCCTTGTGGTAGGTTAGCGAGATGGGCGGCGAAGCTACAACAATTCGATTTCGAAATTGTTCATCGAAAGGGAAAGGAACACTTCGTTCCGGTATTGCTCTCTAGGGAAATTGAGAGGTCGGCAGGGATTGAAGAGCATAGTGTTTCGGACCTTTGGGTCAAAAAGATGATGGAGAAAGTTGTTGCCAACCCCCTCTCATATCCGAAATGGAAGGTAGAGTTAGGGAAATTGTTCAAGTTTATTAGGGCCAATCATGTAATTGTAGGGACCCGGTACTATTGGCCGAAAATGCGGGCCGATATAACCAGGTATGTTAGGATCTGTAGGGTTTGTCAAAGTGTGAAGCCGGTGTACACCAAACCGGCTGGTTTTATAGTACGGAGGAGAGGGGTCATAGAACCCTGGCAAATGATATGTGTCGACTTAGTGGGACCGCTCCCAAGATCGACGAGCGGATTTACATTCATTTTGACAGTAGTGGACTACTTTACAAAGTTTCCACTACTGTTCCCATTAAGGGCTGCGACCGCAAAATCGGTGTGCAAACAGCTCGAGGATAAAGTGTTCCTCCTATTCGGAGTACCGGCGGTAATCGTGTGCGATAACGGACCTCAGTTCAGCGGGTCGGAACTGAGGAAATTATGCCAACAGTACGGGAAATTAAATATACGGCATACTACCATCCGCAGGCCAACCCGGCCGAGCGGATAAACCAAATTTTAAAAACAACGTTACGCGCATATGTTTCCGAAAATCGTCGAACGTGGGATACACATCTGGCCAAGGTCGCATGTTGTATCCGCACACCGCGGCACGATGTATTGGGGGTTATCTCATACTACGCAAACTTCGGGCGGGAGATGACAACGTCGGGAGCGAGACGGGATGGAAGGCGAGCCATGGAAGTCGAGGAGCGCGACTGTGACACGGCTACAGGATCGAGCGACAAACCACGGAAGAGGAAACGCGAACGGAAATGACGGAACTCGGAAAACGATTCCAAGAGCTGAGGGCGGATATAGGCAAGAAGTTGACTGTAGCAATACAAGAAGGGACGAATTGACGTCCAGTACCTACCAAATGAATTGGTATGGTGGAAAAATATGGTGCTGTCGGACGCAGCGAATTATTATACGGCAAAACTAGCACCGAAATATATCGGCCCATTCAAAATACGGAAAATGGTGTCCCCGTGGACCTATGTGCTCGAAGATGAGACCGGAAAAGACAGAGGCACTTGGAACGTGAAAGACCTCAAACCCTACCGAGAAAGGGATTAATAGCGGAACGTTGGGGGATACTTTTTCATAGCATTTTTTTTATTACATGTATATATATATTTTTTTTATTTTGTGTTGGCCTTTATATTTTTTTTTGATTTTTTATATCTTTTTTTATGCTATTTTTTTGATATTTTTATATATACATTTTTTTTCACTTCATGGTTTTTGTATTTTTTTTTTTGGTCTTTGATTTTGATTTTTTTTTTTTGCTTTTTGAATTTGGTTTTTGGGATTTTTTGATTTTGGTTTTTTTTATTCGGTGATTTTGGTGATATTGATCTTGAATTTTTTATTTTTTTTTGCTTTTAGTTTTAGGTTTTTGGATTTTTTTTATTTTTTTTTTTTCGGTTTTTGGGATTTTGGTCTTTTTGTTTTGATTTTTTTTTTGATTTTACTTTTGATTTTGGGGTTCCTGAATTTTTTTTAATTTTGGGTTTTGGCTTTGGATTTTTGGATTTTGGTTTTTATTTTACTCGGCTTAGGTTTATTTTCAGCCGTTTCAGTTGTTGGGTTTTCCGAGATTTAAGATTAAAGAAATGGAGATTAATAGGCTTTCTAAGGAGGAAATGGCCTATGAGGTAGTAGCTAGGTAGCTAGGGGCGTTAGTGAGGTTTCACTCTTTAGGGCGGCAGTAGATTTGTTCAGTGGGAAGGCAGTTCTTTGGTATAGGGCGATTAGGCGGACGGTAGGGTCGTGGTCGGAGTTGGTGAGGGAACTCATGTTGGAGTTCCTCCCTCCCAACTACTATGATTTTTTGTTGGAGGAAATCCGGCACCGTACTCAAGGGAAGGAAGAGTCCATAGGGGTCTATGTGGCTATTATGAACAATATGTTCGGTCGCCTCACAGAACCTCTATCGGAACGCCGTAAGTTGGGTATGGTGGCAGAACCAAAATCGATTGCGGACCTCGTGTGATTAGGCAGAAAACTGGAGATGGTACGAGCCAACGTGGAGACGTTCGCGCCACCACCAACATCAAGGCCCAAGAACCTTTTGGAGCCGGAGTTAGCCTACATGACAACGGAGGAACCCAAATTAGCAGCCGCTCGGAGCGAGTCACCACCAGCTGTGCGCAGGGACACACCATCTGCAGCGCCGAAGGACACATCACCTGCGAAACGCCGAGACAGACCACCAGACGGGCGCGGAGAGCCACCACCAAGAGCGCGGCGAGAGGCACCATCACCGAGGGCGAGAGGGAGGTGCCACCTCCACTGGCGTGGAGAGAGGACCCATCAGCAGCGGTACGTCGTGAGGCGCCAACTCAAAATATCCGTTGCTTCAACTGCAACAAGGTAGGACACTTTTCTAAGACGTGTTCGGTGCCTAGAAAATGTTTCGGGTGTGGGCAGCAGAATGACCACCCCGGTCATTAGAGACTGCCGATGATGCTCGGGAAACGGGCAACGACCTCCTGCGTCAGCAGGGCGGGATCGTCGACGGTATTAGGAAGGTTGCCTGCTGGCAACCAGTCGGGGAAGGTGGTTCGTTTAGGTTTCACACTTGAGGTTCAGGACAACGATGTGCGGCCGTTTGTAGGAGTTAGTGTTTATGGTGTTAGGATGGTAGGGTTGTTAGATTCGGGTTCTTCGCGCACTATCGTTTCTAGGGATGGTTTTGAAATTTTGAAGAAGTTAGGATTAGGTTTAGCGCAGGGAAATACGCATAGGGTCATTTTAGCTAATGGTGCAGGAGTAGGTGTAGCGGGAACAGTGTCTCTACCAATTGAGGTGCGACAAAAAGCCCTCATGTTAGGCTGACTACCCCAAAAATGAATATTGGGGGCGGACTTTATGAGCCGAGCGGGAGTGGTGCGTGATATGGGCTCCGGGGAATGGAGGTTCCATAATCAACCCACCGTCACGGTGTCCGAAATAATGGACAGAGCGGAATTAGAGAGGCACCAAGAGAAACAGCTAACGACCCTTGTGGAAGAGGCCTTCCGGGACGTACCCGAAGGTATTGGGTGCTCTCATTTGGTGGAGCATAAAATTAGGACGTCATCTGAACCAATTAAGCAGAGATACTATCCAGTATCTCCTGCGGTTCAGGGACACATAGATAGAGAGTTAGAGGACATGCTGAAGGAAGATGTCATTGAGAAATCGAACAGTAAGTTGGCTTCACCGATCGTTATGATCAAGAAGAAGGACGGTTCGTTCCGGTTTTGCGTTGATTACCGGAAACTTAATAAAGTTACGGAAAGGGATGCGTGTCCGCTCCCGTATATAACGTCTACCTTGGACAAACTTCGGCATGCCAAACTTTTGTCCTCCCTCGACATTAAGTCGGCTATTGGCAAATACCGGTCGATAGGAATTCGCGGCAGTACACGGCCTTCACGGTTCCAAATAGGGGGCTTTTCCAATTTAAGCGGATGCCCTTTGGATTGCACAATGCACCAGCAACGTGGCAGCGGTTCAATGACACCGTGCTAGGCCCTGACCTAGAACCACATGTGTTCGTATACGTCGATGACATCATCGTGGTTACGAACAACTTCAAAAACACCTCGAGATTTTGGGAGAAGTGTTTAAGCGTCTCAAAGAAGCAGGTCTGAAAATGGGTAGAGAGAAGTGCAACTGGTAGTCCTCTCTTAGGTATTTAGGGTATGTCGTTGATAAAAATGGGTAACATGTGGACCCGGAGAAAGTAGAAAGTATGGTTAGGATTATTGCACAGAAAAACGTTAGTGAAATTAGGAGCTTCTTAGGGACCGTTTCATGGTATAGGAGGTTCATTCCAAATTTTGATTTCGAGCGTCCTTTTGTGGTACAAACCGACGCTTCGGACTATGGTATAGGAGCAGAGCTCAGTCAGGTATTTGAGGGTGGAGAGAAAGTTCTTTGCTACTTGAGTAGATCACTGAACAGGAGTGAGCGAAACTATTCCACAACGGAGAAGGAGTGCTTGGCTGTACTGTGGGCAGTGGAGAAGTTGCGACCGTATATCGAAGGTGTTCGGTTTACTGTCGTGACGGATCACTATTCCCTAGTATGGTTGAGTACCCTTGTGGTAGGTTAGCGAGATGGGCGGCGAAGCTACAACAATTCGATTTCGAAATTGTTCATCGAAAGGGAAAGGAACACGTCGTTCCGGTATTGCTCTCTAGGGAAATTGAGAGGTCGGCAGGGATTGAAGAGCATAGTGTTTCGGACCTTTGGGTCAAAAAGATGATGGAGAAAGTTGTAGCCAACCCCCTCTCATATCCGAAATGGAAGGTAGAGTTAGGGAAATTGTTCAAGTTTATTAGGGCCAATCATGTAATTGTTCGTGATCAGGAGCTAGAGTGGAAAGAGGTGGTAGGGAAATCAGATAGGGACAAGATTTTGAAAGAAGGTCACGACAATGAGTTAGCAGGGCACATGGGTGTCAGAAATACTTTTGCTAGGATAGGGACCCGGTACTATTGGCCGAAAATGCGGGCCGATATAACCAGGTATGTTAGGATCTGTAGGGTTTGTCAAAGTGTGAAACCGGTGTACACCAAACCGGCTGGTTTGATAGTACGGAGGAGAGGGGTCATAGAACCCTGGCAAATGATATGTGTCGACTTAGTGGGACCGCTCCCAAGATCGACGAGCGGATTTACATTCATTTTGACAGTAGTGGACTACTTTACAAAGTTTCCACTACTGTTCCCATTAAGGGCTGCGACCGCAAAATCGGTGTGCAAACAGCTCGAGGATAACGTGTTTCTCCTATTCGGAGTACCGGCGGTAATCGTGTGCGATAACGGACCTCAGTTCAGCGGGTCGGAACTGAGGAAATTATGCCAACAGTACGGGAAATTAAATATACGGCATACTACCATCCGCAGGCCAACCCGGCCGAGCGGATAAACCAAATTTTAAAAACAACGTTACGCGCATATGTTTCCGAAAATCGTCGAACGTGGGATACACATCTGGCCAAGGTCGCATGTTGTATCCGCACACCGCGGCACGATGTATTGGGGGTTATCTCATACTACGCAAACTTCGGTCGGGAGATGACAACGTCTGGAGCGAGACGGGATGGAAGGCGAGCCATGGAAGTCGAGGAGCGCGACGGTGACACGGCTACAGTATCGAGCGACATAACCACGGGAGAGGCAACGCGAACGGAAATGACGGAACTCGGAAAACGATTCCAAGAGCTGAGGGCGGATATAGGCAAGAAGTTGACTGTAGCAATACAAGAAGGCACGAAGGGACGTCCAGTACCTACCAAATGAATTGGTATGGTGGAAAAATATGGTGCTGTCGGACGCAGCGAATTATTATACGGCAAAACTAGCACCGAAATATATCGGCCCGTTCAAAATACGGAAAAAGGTGTCCCCGTGGACCTATGTGCTCGAAGATGAGACCGGAAAAGAGAGAGGCACTTGGAACGTGAAAGACCTCAAACCCTACCGACAAAAGGATTAATAGCGGTACGTTGGGGGATACTCCGATCGAAATTTGCAAGCAAATTTCACCATTGAATGTGCGAGTGAATGAAGTGTGGAAGAGTGAGGCATCGAGGGAGGCTGCCGGTGCATTGGACGTGATTCTCTTTGCGCTGGTAGCCGATCATCGAATATATGATCGACAGGTTCGGCACACGCACCACGGGGAACATATGCACCCGCACCATGAGGGACTTGATAGCGGGGGGTATTACTCCGATTGAAGGGTAATTTGCGTGTATGCGGGTGGAGAAATGCACCAAATTACCAATCAGCAATCAAATCAGTAAAACGAAAACAAAGGCTGGACGCGTGCCGTTGCCGGGTCTGCACGATCATATGCGTGTGAGTGGGACGCATGATCCCGTGGGGAGATCGATATGTGGTATGAATGCAATGTGTCGTATGCATGGAATGTGCGGTCTCAAGAGTTTGTCCGCGGTTGCTAAAGAATTTTGGAAAAAAAAAATAAATTTTAAAAAGAAAAGAAAAAAACACAAAGAGGAATCTAGAGCCGGCAAGAGGTCGAATAAGTACAGTACAAAACGAGACAAAAGGAAGGAACGCAGAAGGGCGAGAAGACGAGGACAACGGAGAAGGCAGAGGACACCGGTGGACTTCAAAAAATACCGACATACAAATATACATATAAACGGATAAGTATAACTTTGTGGGATTTTTTTTGATTTTGGTGCTAAATTTTTTTTGGATGTGCATAGGATTACGCATATATATATTTTGAAGGAAATATATATATGTGCGTAGTGCAGTGCACTTTCCTTTGGTTTTACCTTGGGGAAACTCCGTGGGAGCCCCAATCGAAAATATATATATATATCGAGTGCGTAGCGCCCAGAAAGGGGCAAAGTGCATCGCGAAAGGTCCCGTTTCGCCGTGAAATAAGTTTCGCGGTCGAGAACCACATTCGGTTTGGCGGCACAAAGGTCGCTTCGCGGCTAAGTTTGGCCCGTAATTTCGGTACCAATACGGTACCCCGCGAATCGGTTTTGGCGAGGTATTCGGGTCGCCCGGTACCCTTTTCTTATACTCGTGTGTGTTTCTGTGTTTGTGTGTGTTCCCTTCTGTGTGGGGACAGTTGGCCACCGAGCCCAAGTAATTTTTTTTGCTGGTTGAAAGTCAATCCATTGACGTGAGGGCTGAGGTTCGCAAGAACCGAAGCGCATATCGGTTTGCCCCTAGTTTTTAGGGAGAGATACATATATATACCGGGCGGGGTATATATATGTATATACATAATTATTGAGTGGGTTTCGTCGTTCCCGACGAAAGACGACGTGGCGCCCACTTCCTTCGGGAAGATTGGTTTTTTTTTTGAGTTTTGTTTTGCGGACCCACCCCAGCTGAGTTGTGCGGGGCCGGAGGTCTTTTGGGACCACCAGGTGTCGCTAGTTGCGCGACAAATCTTCATAACTTTTATACGGTACGCCATGAAGAATTATATCTCCAGCAATATTTTTTCTGGCAAGAGCATCAATGTGTAGCTTCAATTGCGTGTTGTCGTTTTTCCAGTGCTTGGGTTTTTATTAATGATACATCATTTTCGATGGCATCAATGTGGTAGCGATGACTCTCTATATTTACAAGTGTGGTTTTGCTCGTGAAGACAGAATGATTGATGGAATTGTGCCTGTCGTTCATATCTTTCTCCAATGTAGCATATTTGTTCGTGAAATCTTTTTCTAACGCTGAGAGTTGCTCTGGGAGGTTGTTGTGCATTTGGTTTATTTCACCTCTCAACTCTGAGAAGGACTCATTCAATTTCAGGTGGAGCGCTTCCAACCGTGTATCAATTTTTTTCCCACAATTTGATGGTATTTGAGGTGGCAGGGGACGACGAGCCAAAGGTACCGACTGATTTCTCAGACGACCTCAGTATTCTCGCTTGCTCACTAGAGTTCAACATTTTGCACTGAGAGCGTAAACCGTAACTGACACCTAATGTTCAAATTACTTATTTTTCACTTTAATTTGTCTTCTTCGGATTGAATTGTTTAGACCTTCTACTTATACTTATTAAAAGTGGTTAAAGCTTTTTTTATTTTGTTTTATTATTTGTATCTTTTTTACTAATTAATTTTTTACTAAATAAACTAAAATACACTACCGTATAGTTCAACATCACTTAGCACTTGAGCACTATCTTTGGTAAGCAGACAGCAACTAACTGTGCAGCTCGTCTAAAGGCATGTTCTCAATTGTACGATATCACCTTTGGACATGCCACAACTCTACACGAACAATTCACTTGGACTACACCTCACCACGACACTTCCCAGAAAACGACTTCGAAACACTGATTCCGAACAGAGGCCTGTGGTATGGCGGCAGTATTCCATTTGGTGAAGCCTTCACATTTACACAGACGGATCCAAAACAGATGATGGAGTAGGGGGCGTCGTTTTCTCGGCGGGTCTACACCTGAACCAAACCAGTTCGTCTTCCCAATCACTGCAGCGTCTTCCAAGCGGAAGTAATTAATTATATTATAGTTATATTTATATTTAGTAAATAATTAGTGAAGACCTAAACAAAACACCAGTCAAAGCGGTAGTCAAATTTGCTGAAAGTACCAAATGGCTGTCATAAGTAGTTCTGTGCCATCCTTCGACGCGTGCACTTGTCGCCGTCCGTGCATTACGCGTTTGCATAAAAACAAAAAAAATCAAAAAAGACCCCGCGGTCCCCCCTCCACCAACAAAAGCCCCGCGAGTGCTGAATAAAATAATAAACAAGTGTTTGTGTGAAGTGTTTCGGTGTCGAGTGCGTTCGGTCCGCTCCCTCTCGCCCCTTTCCATCACAAGCCACTGCTGCGCATTCTCGGTCGCAACTCCCGTTTGATTTCATCAAGCGGGTTGATGCAATGACTGAGAGTGCGTAGCATCTGACGTAGCGGATTTTAGAGGTGTGAATTTGTTGGTGGACCAACTCCAATCGATGTATGGACATAACACCTACATCGATTGTTGTTGGGAAGCTACGGAATTTACACTCTCAATTCTGCTTTACCACACGCAGCCGGAGTTTGGTAATTTTATATCTCTGTCTTGTTTTCCATGGAAAACTTTAGGGTTGATGTGTGCAATGTTCGTGGGCTAAGAGCGAATCGCTTCGCTGTGTATGTCCACTTGTTTTTATATAAACCAGCTGGCTTGGCACTAAGTGAAACACAAGTAGGTGAGAATACCGAATTATCAGATTTGACCCTGCCTGGATATAGCTTGGTGCCGTTTTTCTTTTTTCATCGCGGTCTCGCCATCTACGTGCGTAGTGATGTAGCTTACCAACTTCAACCACAATATGGCCACTGCTCCAATCCGGAATTTAATTTTCTGTGGTTAAAACTCCGTGTCCGTAAGCATTTAATTCACTACTGCTTTATTTACAGAAGTCCAAACTTGGATAGCAATTCAACTTTTAACGAATTTGATGCGCTATCCGATTCCATCTCAAGAATTGTATCCCTGTATCCTCGCACTGAAATTGTCATTGCGGGCGATTTCAATGTACACAATTCTAATTGGCTTCGACATTCAGGCCAGACAACACCCGAAGGAAGGTATGTCGAAATCTTTGCTGAGCTAAACAATCTGACTCAGCTAGACACACGAATACCATGACTGTCGCCTCTAGGCTCGTCTGACCATGTGTCATATCAGCTAATTTCTCGTTATCACCACACACAGTTAGAGAACAAATTCCTAAAAGAACAGTATGGCTGTACGAGAAAGCCGATTGGAGCGGACTCAACAATTTCTTTAGGAATTTTGACTGGTCACTATGCTTCCTCGATAGTGACGTGGATGCCGCTGCTGATATGATCACAAACATTCTTCTGCTGGGCATGAGATCCTTCATTCCGCATAGAGTGAAGAGTATCAAGCCCAAAGAAAATGCATGGTATGACTCGAGCTGTAAAGAAGCTATAAGGTTGAGAGAGTTGAATTTCCGGGAATACAAAGCCAACCCTACTGAGGAAAACCGGAATAAGTTTAAACGGACCAGAAATGACTGCAATGCAACTATCAGACGTGTGAAATTCACTTATGATCAAAAGTTGAGGCAAAAAGTGCTACAATGTCAAAAAGGTAGCAAAAACTTTTGGTCATTTGTAAAAAAACATAAGGAATTCCGCCTCGTCTTCAATTCCCACGCTCATTTACAATGACATTCCAGCTGTCAGCTCTTTAGACAAAGCCAATCTGCTTGCGGCGCATTTTTCAGCCAGCTCAACACTGCCAGATTCCAATATGTCTCCACCTGTACTTGAGAGCGTTGATTTCACCATGGGACAAATCCACTTCCGCACTCGTACAGTTGCAAGAGTACTTAAAGATCTCGACGTGCACAAATCCGCTGGCCCGGATGGTATTCCCCCTATACTTCTGAAGAGGTGTTCTTCTGCGCTGGCAAAACCATTGCGTAAGCTTTTTCATCTATCCTATCTATCCTAACAGCATTTGTCCAGCCCGTCCCTAAAAATGGCGAATCTTCGTCACCCACCTCGTACCGACCCATAGTACTTACGTCCCTTCTTTCTAAGAAGGGTCATGGAAACGCTGATAAATCGTCAGCTTATCTTGAATCGCGGAAGCTTCTTAATGACCGGCAGTACGGTTTCCGTAGCAACAGGTCCACTGGCGATTTGAAAGCTTATATCACCGAAAAGTGGAACAAATCTTTGCATGATGCAGGCGAAAACAAGATCGTTGCACTTGATATTTCTAAGGCATTTGACAGAGTTTGGCATCAAACTCTTTCGTCGAAAATGCGTGCATAAAGTATCGACGAATCTCTTCTTCTATGGATTAGAAATTACCTTTCGAACCGTTCAATTCAAGTTGTTTTGGATGGGTTCAAGTCTGATATCCACCAAATAAATACTGGTGTACCCCAAGGCTCTGTTCTGTCTACGACACTCTTCCTCATTTTTATTAATGATCTCTTGTCTGCTACTTCTAATCCAATCCATTCCTTCGCTGATGACAGCACCCTCAGCTTTTCATATTCGTTCCGAGACTCACGACCCTGCCCTTCGGCCGTAGAATTTGAACGGCAGCATATGTTAAGCACATTGAATTCCGATCTTGACAGCATAATTACTGGGGAAACAACAACAGAGTGGAATTCAATGCTTCAAAAACTCAATGCTGTCACTCAAGCGAACCCTAGTTAATCAGCCATTATCCATGAATGGCGCTTGTGTCGATGAAACCGGAAAGCTTTCCATCCTTGGTATGTGTATCAACACAACACTTAGTTGGAACGATCACATATTTGAGGCCGCCAAAAATGCTGCGAACTGTAAAAAAAATATAATAAAATATAAAAAAAAAAAAAAGAAGTGCCCTACATTTTCCTTCCTCGCTATATTAACACCCAAGTGGCGGTACAATGAGCCTACTCTGGCCTAAGTGCATTAATGCCACTTCTTACCTACCTACCTAAGCACAACTTGGCTATCACTGCAGACACAAATACTTCGCCCCTTCCACCTGTTCTTCACAATATAGTTCGTGACCGTTAGGATCGCATATCTCCACGAAAGCTCCAGCGCCAGACCCTTCATTTGTATTGGAGCCATCCGTGAAGATTCGACTACATTCTTTTCTTGGTTCAGATTCTGGCCAGAGCCAATCCTGAGTGCAAGGAAAATCGACTTTGTATGTGCGTCGCAGCAGTATTGCTGGTGAACTTGCGTCGGATGGCATATCCATGAGACTGTGGTCGAAGGATATACGGTGCTCAAGGTCATTGAAACTCCAGTGCGAAATCATTCGATTTATTTGTTCCTGTGAAAGCCTGATAACATTGTGATCCCTTGAAAAAAATGGTCTATGGGACCTTTGCCGAGCTTTTATTATTTCCTCCAATTTAATGAGATTTGAGCATGCGAGGATTATATCATCGGCATAAATACCGACTACATTTATTTCTCCTTTAAAGTGTAAGCGCAAGCATCTCCGTTGTACTTAACAAAATAAATTTTGCTACCAGACTGGTTTGTATTTTGATCGTCAACAAAGCACTCTGGTTGAACCATAAAAACGTCTTCATCCAACTATCCATTCAAATAAGCGGATGAGAAATCCATTTGATGAACGAAAAGGTTAAACTCCGCGGCTAGATTGCTGGACGGATACGACAAGAATAAGCCTTATTGAAGAGTACCTAATGACAGGTAGGCATATCTCTTTGTAGTGGATCCCGAATCGCTGCCTGCATCTTTTCGCCTCCAGTCTTGTTTGTAACGCACCGGAAAACCGGTCTTGTTTCGTAAAATATAATATTAAAAACCCATTTTGATTGGGAGGGATACTAACAAGCTCCCATGTTTAATTTTTCACAAGACGTTGTATTCTGCTTCCACGGCAGATTTCCAAAAGTCAGCGTGTTGTCGCTGCGAGGCTACTTTTACTGTGATTGGACTTGCAGCCCTACCATTCTGAGAAGTCATGTAATTAATAGTCTGAGAGCTTACCGCCTTTGTTGGACGATGTTTCATACGATGTACACCAGCTTCGGTATAGCTAACCAATTGTTCTTCTGATTCATCCACTACGTCATCTTGACCAACAACATTAGCATTTTCCGCAACAGTATCAGATCCAACTAATGATTCAGCTTCAACTACATTTTCGTTATCTGGTTTAACAACAACATTACCGTCTCCATCCTCCGACGGAGGGTCTTCATCCTTTGATGAGATTAACTTCGTATTGCATATTAAGTTGGGAGGACTTGATGCTGGCATATCACTGTTTAAAAAAAAAATGTTCTGTGAGAAAGAACATCACACCACGGCCAATTACCACCAATTTTCGTTCCGGGTCATAGAGTCTGTACACATTAGCTTCGCCTGTGTAACCAACTATAAAGCACTCTATCCTCTTAGCCGCAAATTTAGATTTCCCTGATGATTTATCCAGCAAAATTACTTTTCTGCCGAAAACTTCTAAATGTGACACCCGGAGACCACCAGCAGAGGAAACGACATACAATCATTCGTCCAAGGAGACGAGTCAGCAATGATAAACAGCAAACGTTCATCCGTCAAAGATCACGCTTCAGCAGTAATAGATACCACACACACATTCCTCAAAAGAGATAAGTCAGCAGCTATGATCAATACCAGGAAGAAGACAGCCCAGACGATCATGCTACTGTCGCCGAAACAATAACAAATCAGTTAGGAACACAATGAGTATCGAGGCGAGAAAAGTAGAATTAAGATTTTAGTCTTAAGACACGATTCAATTAATAAAGTTCGTTTGCTTTTTAAAAACTCAATCCTCATTTAACTGGCTCAGTCGGTACTTCTTAAATCTAAAGATATTAGAATCGAATCTAATAAAGCGAAACATCTCGGTAGACAACTAAAGAGTTAAAACGCGAAATTTTGCTACAATTAAAAGAAAATCGAAAGGAAGTGAAAATATTTCGAAAGGAAGTGAAAATATATCGAGAGAAAATCGAAAACAAGTGAAATACATTTCGAGTGAAAAAAAAGAAGTAAATACTAAGGGAATCACACTTAAATATACAGACTACCTTTAAAATATATAAGCAAAATTGATAACGCAGGTGAAGTCCAAGTTGTTAACCTACCTATGGACCAAATTCTTAAAGAATGGGCCAGGATAAAGGAATTTCATGGAAACACAAAGGACTACTCTCTATATTCATTTATTAGAGAAGTGGAAATGTTTATTCCATGCTACAACGGAACACCTCTACAAAGATATTTCTTACAAAGACACGTCATAAACAAAATACAAGGACCAGCTTTACAAACCAGAAGGACTCTGGGAGACAGTCCAACGTGGGAACAAGTCAAGAACGAGCTGATCAGGAACTATTGCGTTAGGGAGAATTATCACTCCCTGTAATGACCCGTGGTCTATCTATCAAATGAATCACTACACTCCAGAGTTCAATAACCAAATCTCTATTTCTCTGTATTCTCTCAAAATATTTATTGACACAATCTCCAACGTGTGTAGCTACAGCTGGCTGGTCATTATTTGGAGTTACATATCTCCACATCCCTCCCATGTTTTTAAGGTTCAGCTTCAACTTTGGACCGCTTGCTTCGCCTTGTGATGTTTTCTGAAGTTGTGGGAGATTAGTATTTGTGTCATCGACAACCTCTGGGAGAGTTGTATCTTCGCCTGAAGAGCTAAAGGTATTCAGAACAGGTTTAGGAGTTAAAATTGGATCTGATTCCGGTGAAGCCGGTATTCTCTTGAGAAGAAAAATGTTTCTCCGACTCCATTTTTTTGAACCACAACATCGCTCCCTTTCCGTTCAATTACTTCGAAGGGAAGATGACATTTCGAAGGACCACTTTGTCTCCCACCCCTATCTCAGAGACCTTGGCTCTTCGATCTATGTCTGCTCTCTCTTTCCCCTTTTGCTTATTCATTATGTCCAGATCTCGTGCTTCAAAGGCTAAAATATCTTCGTTGATGTCATGGATCGAAGGTATTTTGTCTCGGATAGTGGGATTAAGCAACAGCTCTGACGCAGTCTTTCCAGTTGCCCCGTGCGGGGTAACGTTGGACATCAGAATGAACTTCTGGATCTCTTCTGGATTTCCTTTAGAATTTATTATTTGTAGCCGCTTTAATATTGAACGATTCATATTTTCTACCTCCCCATTAGCTTGTTGCCAATAGGACAAACTGACGTCCGTTGTCGGCTGTTATCGATTTCGGATTGACCCTAACCTTGAAAGCATTTTCTCCAAATTTTCAATGATGACGCTTGATGTTATCCTTTTACGGAACTTGGCTTCATGATACCGCGAATAATAATCGATGACTACGAAAATATGCTCGGTAATGGTCCCATCAATTCTATTGCCAAACAAAGCCATGGTCCATCAGGGAATTCGCGTCTGTTCATTGGGGTTGGTTGTATCGGTCTTGATACCAGCAAACAATCACTGCAGTTCTTTACGAATTTTTCCACGTCTCTGTCAATTAATGGCCACCATACCTTCGAACGAACCCTACGTTTCATCACTGTCTCACCTGGGTGCCCTTCATGCGCCAGATTTAAGACTCTTGACCTCAAGGAATTAGGTACAACGATTTTCGTTCCACATAGCAGAATGCTCCCTAATGTACACAATTCAACGCGAAATGGGAAAAAATCGACTGATGTTATTCGAATTCCAGGAATTATTTTTTCACTATCTATTGCTTCCATCAATTCCCCGTCTGCGCCAGCATTCTCTACTACTACACTCCAGAGTTCAGTTCCGGATAAGTGCACATTTTTTGCCCGAGAAACAGAATTTCTTTGACATATATTGACAACAAATGGTGTTAAACGAAACATGTCTAAAATTGAAGCAATACAAAATCTAAAATTGCCAGAAACCCAAAAACAGATAATATCATTCTTAGGAACAACGGGCTATTATAGAAAGTTTATCAAGGACTATGCAAAAATAGCCCAACCTTTAACAAAATATTTGAAAAAGAATGGAAAAATCAAAACGAAAGACCCAGATTATATAAACGCTTTCGAGAAACTCAAGTTCATACTTACTATGGTCCGAAATACCCAGATTTTGAAAAAAAATTTAATTAATGACTGACGCTAGTGACTATTGGAGCAGTCGTAACTCAAGATCGACACCCCGTATGCTATGCTAGTCGGTCTTTAAACGAGCACGAAAGAAACTATCCCGCTACCGAAAAAGAATTGTTAGCAATAGTTTGGACAGTTAGTTATTTTAGACCTTATATTTTCGGAAGACCTTTCGATCTCATGACAGATCATCACCACATAAATGGTTGCAAACTAAACACAAGGGAAAAGACATTAATCCACGTTTACAACGATGGCTATTGAAATTAGGTGAGTACAACATTATGATCGGCTATATATAAGGAAAAGACAAAGCAGCAGCCGATTTCCTAAGTAGAATTAACAAAGCAATGCATTTGAAACACTTCCACAAGATATAGAGGAAAACATACTAACCAATGAAGGTAATGATAATGCAAGCATTGTAAATACCATACACTCTCAGATAGAGGAACAAAATTATCATTTCGGAATCTTAGATACAGTTGTAAACAGGTTTTACACACAGTTGATACTTTCTAATAATAAAACTAGGGAGATAGAAACAAAAAATAACAAGAGAAGAATATATATAAGCTCACAAGATATGAATCAGAACAAACTTGATGACATATTCAGAAGATTTATTAAAGGTAAAGGAAAGATAGGAATTTTTTCAGAACTTTCAGAGCACGAATACAATAGTTCAACAGAAGCTTATTAAATTCTATAATAATAATAAAAATATAAAATATTTCAAATGTGCATACAAAGCGAAGTACCATAAGTATGAAACAGGACATGCAGGTATATTCGAAAATTACGAAGGAGTTAAAAAGGTTATGTATTTCAAAAACCTCAAGGAACTTATTCAGAAATATGTAAGCAATTGCGAAATTTGTACAAAAGCTAAATACGACAGAAGACCTATTACGCCACAGTTCAAAATTCAAAGAGAATTCATTAAGACATATATTCCATTAAGAAAACAATAACAGTATAACAATCAAAGAAAAAATAAGACTCTATTTCTCAATTATGGGTACACCCAGATTGATTATTTTTGATAACGAATTCCGTAATACAAATATAAAAGATTTCCTAAGAGAAGAAAATGTTGAAATGCACTTTACGAAACCTAATAATCACACTGGTAATTCGGATATCGAACGATTCCATAGGCGAAAAATTGAGAACAATTTCATTAAGGAATACGCAACTTACAGTACTTGAAAAGATGTTTAAATGGTATAATAACTCTATTCATTCCACAATAAAGTTTAAGCCAGTGTTAGTACTGGAAGTTAAAGTAGATAAAGAAATAGTAAAAGAAAATATCCATGCAAAGATAGAGAAAACTATTTTAGAGCGAAATAAAAACACAGAAGAGTATGAGGAAAATAGAAAAAAAGGATACGTTAAAATTACAAAGCACTTAGACATAAGGAACAGCCAAAATATAAGAAATTAAGACTTTCTAACATACATATGTACATCCAATATTAAACGCCCTTACAAATGTTCAGGTCGTATGGCCAATACTAATAATTCTTTTGACACTAGCGACAACCCAAGCTACGATAGAACACATTAGTGCGAACAATGGATTTGCAGAAATAAAATTAGGAAACGTACTCATAACAAAATCTTACGACATAATTTTACATACGATTGACCCAACTGAAATCCAAATTATCATACAGAAACTACAAGACAACTTATCACATTTAGATTCACAAACAAATTATAATTAACGATCATTTTAACAAAACATTTATGATACTTAAGGAAACAATTGACGAAGATAGAAAACAAATTTTACCTAAATCTAACGAGACAGACGACAATATTAAACGACTTTTTACCAAACTTACATATTTAGAAACTCTATTAAAGATAGGAATCATTAAGGAAAATGTAGAACACATTCAGGCTAATATCGCTTCAAGTAGGTTAGGAATAATGAGCAGCTGTATATTTAGTAAGGCAGAAAATTACCTAATAAACTTTAATAATTGTACACCTAAAATTGGAAACGAAATCTTTCATACTATAAAAAATGTACTCGAAGAAATATTTATCATACCATACAATAATATACTAAATTTTACAAAACATAAAGAGTTATCATTTGAAGAAGTTTCATTGAAATAAATACAGAATATAGAACATATTAATGAACTAAGATATTCAAAAAACTGTATACTTTATTTGTTTTTATAGCCATACTGTGATTTGCGTTTGTTTTAAATTTTATAAGTTACAAAATAAAATTATCATAACTCAAAAGAGTCATGAATCTAAGGGGAGGCGGGTTATGTTGGAGTTGGAAACTACCAGCAGAGGAAACGACATACACTCATTCGTCCAAGGAGACGAGTTAGCAATGATAAACACCAAACGTTCATCCGTCAAAGATGACGACTCAGCAGTAATAGATACCACACACTCATTCCCCAAAAGAGATAAGTCAGCAGCTATGATCAATACCAAGAAGAAGACAGCCCAGACGATCACGCTACTGTCGCCGAAACAATAACAAATCAGTTAGGAACACAATGAGTATCGAGGCGAGAAAAGTAGAATTAAGATTTTAGTCTTAAGACACTAATCAATCAATAAAGTTCGTTTGCTTTTTAAAAACTCAATCCGCTTCAATCCTCATTTAACTCACGTGGCTTTATGCCACTCCATGCTTCGCAGGGCATTAGTGGGCGGGCTTAAGAGTCAAAGATCCTGGATTCTAAAGATCCCAGGTGAGACGTCGAACCAAAAGCCAGAAACATCTTGACTTAGACGTTAAAACAGTCAAAAAAATTAATAAGTATGCCATATATTTTGTCTATGCTTTCACCTTTGTCTAAGCTATGCATGAAGCATAAAGAGGTCTATTGTTTCCTTTTTGATAATAAGATAGCAGCGTCTATTATTTTCAGGCCCTTAAGTTTCACGTCCTCAATTATATCTTTTTTTTTTGACAAGGCACATGGAGTCCCCTAGCTACGACACGAATAGGATTTATTTTCGTCTATGTGTACAATTGAATTTTTTGCGCATTCAGGTTTTGGGAAACTAGTCTATAGCTATCGGAATCCTTGACATTTATCTTCCACGCATTGTTGTTGAGCGATGTTACTTTATACTCAGATCGTATTGTTGACTTTAAAATAAAGTGTGACTTAGTGTGTACTGATATTCCAAGTATGTAATTGGCGGGGGTGGCCGTTCTTTTAGTAACTTAGTATCTTTGTTACTAGTAAGACGTACATTTTCTGTATTTTTTATTAGCTCTGGTGAGCAACCGGCCTTGCGCTTTTTGCCCGGTCGCCTTTCTGTCATCGAGTTGGTTTCACGAGCAGGTTCCTCCTCATCCGTACAATACTCAATGTTACTTGATTCGTTGGAGCTAGGCGTATTTTCTTGATTTTAAATTTTTTCTCCCCTTAATTGACAAATTTAATTTCTAAGTTCTTTACAGAGAACTTCCATATTAGGGAGTCTAGTCCCTAATTCCATATTTTCCTTTTCTAGACTTTCGAATATCGCAAGACTCTGTTTTTCACGTGTAGTCGAGTGTAAACTCGGTAAGGTTTTGATTACATTTTGACATTTCTCAAATTCAGAGTAACTCAATTTGAACCATGGAAAGATACACAATCGAGCAACGCGTTAAAGTTATTCAGGCTTATTATGAAAATGGGCGTTCAAATCATAATGCATATCGTGCACTTCGTGATTTTTTCGATCAATTTAATCGTCCAAATATGCGTACAATCGGAAAAATCGTGCAAAAATTTGAGCAAACCGGGTCTGCTGTTCGCGATAGTGTGGCTGAAGAGCCGTCCAATTGCACCTCTCACACTCGTCGTTGATGAACATTATACATAAAGACTTGCATTTACACGCTTACAAGGTGCAATGACTCAAGAACTATAGCCTCTTGACCATTTCAAGAGTCGTCAATGGTCAGAATGGTGGTAAGAAATGGCAACAGTGGATGATCAATTTTCGAAGAAATCATCTTCAGTGATGAGGCACATTTTCACTTCAGTGGATTCGTCAATAAGCAGAATTGTTGCATTTGGGCGAATGATAATCCAAGAGTGATTGTCGAAAAACCAATACACCCACAAAGAGTTTATGGCGGCATCATCGGGCCGTATTTTTTCCAAAATGAGGCGGGTCAGGCAGTTACTGTGAATGGAATGGTGTTCGCTATCGTGAAATTATAACTAACTTTTTATGTGGTTTCAACAGGACGGTGACTCTTGCCACACAGCTAACGAAACAATGGTTCTGGCGTGGCGTGGCCCGTGGCGTTGTGGGTATGTGCGTCGACTCCTACACACTTCGACCTAACTGTCTAGGTTCGATTCCTGGTACGACAAGAAATACTTTTCACGGCCCAACCTCTTTCGAGTCACTGATAATGCTCAAAGAGTATAACTGTCTAGAAAAAGCTTCTCAAACTTGGCCGTTCGGAGTCGGCATAAAACTGTAGGTCCCTTCCACTCGTGATAGAACAATAGCACGCACAACACGAGTGGTTGCTGAGAAGCTAGGCCCTGGCCCTCTACTGGCTGTAGCGCCACCTATATTATATTATTATATATTATTTGAAAGAAAAGGTGTACGTCGATAAACCAGCAACAATTCAAGAGCGAAAGGATGGTGTGCCGCCGAGATCGCGGAGGCCATTTGGCCGATGTGGAACAACCATGCATAATTAAACCATACCAATATTATCATAATAAAAAGAAATAACAATAATTTCCTAAATAATTTGTGTTTTATTAAAAATCAACATCGTCCCTTAAAATTTAACCACCCATTATTTACCCTTGAACATTTTTTGAAGGTTTTATGTTATGTTGCAAACATTTTCATCAGGTATGGCGGTCAATCAAGAGCTATTTGGCAACTATAGCATCCGCACTGTACACATGGAAATATGTATATTGGTACTAACTGCCTTCTTCGGTCCATAAAATATTTATTCATAGTGAAAATACTATTAAATATTTAGTGGTATTGCGTATAAGTCATTTGTCCGACGATGCACAGGAGTCATGCAATAAAAACCACAAAAAAATAAGACTAACCTACTCCCGAAAATACTCGAGAGCTGCAACAAATGAAGACGTTTTTCATTCTTTGCTATTTATATCTGATCCATTTATATCAATGCTGAGAAATTTGTTCGAAGAGGCTATGCATGTTATATTCTTTTCCAAAATATAATTAATTAATGAAGGTAAGAATGAAAGTTCATAGTCCATCTTATTAGTGATTACTTGCATCGCAAAATTTAAAAGTGGAATACCTTAATTTATGTGTTTTTTTTATATCAATGCAACATATGTATTTATGTGATATGTACATTATTTCAAAACTTAAATATTCAAATTGTTGAATACAAAGTATCTCAAAAATAAAAAAGTTACGAATTTTTGAACCGATAAACACTTTTTGGTCCCAGTTTTTACGTATTTTATTTGTTCAGTACACACGTGGCGCCTGCCGCCGCAACCTCATCACTGTGCATTTTCATCAATGTTATTTTCTTTCTCATCTTATTATATTCGGTAATAGAATTAACATAATTTTCATTATTTGCAATTGCCATTTTCCACTTAATTTCACTCCGCACGAACCTTTTTACTGGGTCCAAGCTTCCATACAATCCTCTAGATGTACACAGCGATTGTCAGGCCTATCTTGACATATGGCAGCGTTGTATCCTCTCGACCTCTATTTGCTGATTCATTAAGATTTCAGAATAGGTGGACAACGTGCGGACATGGTGGGTACGGGGAAGTTGAAAAGGAATTTGTTCCCCTTTGGGCATCACAATGGGTCAATCAGGACTAAAGTTAAACGTGGCTTTTGCGTCTACCCATGGACCTAGCCTAACGTTAGCATGTTAGTAAGTTTCTTTATTGTAGCAATAAATTACATTTTCTTAAAAACAACATTGTACAATTTGCAGAGATGTGGTATAGAACACTTTACTACTGAAAAACTAATATAAATTGTAAATGATATCACAGTTAACATTTTAAAAGACTTTAGAAGGTAAAGCTACAGAAAAATCTTCATTAAAACTGAAGCATGTGAACACCGCATGAAATGTCTTATTGAATACACCCTTCAACGGTTGTCCTGTTTCCTTTACAAACATACATTATACATAAAATAAAATAAATTATAAAAGAATAAATTTGTTTTGTTCTTACGATATATATCCAATTTCCATCCAGCTTCCATTCCGGATTCTGGTATCATCGTTTGCTCAGCTCGGCATGAGAGAAACTTGCCTCGGTCATCGATTATCGGTGTGAAAGTCAATATTGACTTTGTAATATTTCCATCCGAACTTGACTGTATAGGGAGATAAATAGTACCAATCAATCAATATTCACGTCCAATGCAAATGTACAGTACATTAAGTAGTAACTGAAGTATAGAAATTGGAAATGATATAAATGAAGTAATTACTTACAATTAAAAGTACAATCTTGTTAAGCTTTATATGTTGGGAATCGGTGATTCAAGATAATTATGGTTATTATGTGCTGCCAGTACTTACGATTTCATGCGTATTTTCCATAGGCGTACTACCTTTCCACCATGTTATTGCCGGGGATGGACGTGATCCAATTACAACACAAGTCAGTTCATATGAATTATCAGCAGAAAGAGGTCGATTTTCTCCCTGTAGTTCAACAACAAGGGG
>OU026146.1:13705294-13790367 GCA_907269125.1 Eristalis pertinax | reverse complement strand
ACAAATAAACAAATAAACAAATAAACAAATAAACAAATAAACAAATAAACAAATAAATAAATAAAACAAATAAACAAATAAACAAATAAACAAATAAACAAATAAACAAATAAACAAATAAACAAATAAACAAATAAACAAATAAACAAATAAACAAATAAACAAATAAACAAATAAACAAATAAACATATAAACAAATAAACAAATAAGCAAATAAACAAATAAACAAATAAACAAATAAACAAATAAACAAATAATACAAATACAAATTAACAATTAACAATTAAACAAATAAACAAATAAAAATTAACAATTAAACAAATAAACAAATAAACAAATAAACAAATAAACAGATAAACAGATAAACAAATAAACAAATAAAAATTAACAATTAAACAAATAAACAAATAAACAAATAAACAAATAAACAAATAAACAAATAAACAAATAAACAAATAAACAAATAAACAAATAAACTAATAAACAAATAAACAAATAAACATAAACAAATAAACCAAATAAACAAATAAACAAATACATAAACAAATAAACAAATAAAAAAAAAACAAAAAAACAAATAAACAAATAAACAAATAAACAAATAAACAAATAAACAAAAAAAAAAACAAATAAACAAATAAACAAATAAACAAATAAACAAATAAACAAATAAACAAATAAACAAATAAACAAATAAACAAATAAACAAATAAACAATAAACAAATAAACAAATAAACAAATAAACAAATAAACAAATAAACAAATAAACAAATAAACAAATAAACAATAAACAAATAAACAAATAAACAAATAAACAAATAAACAAATAAACAAATAACAAATAAACAAATAAACAAATAAACAAATAACAAATAAACAAATAAACAAATAAACAATAAACAAATAAACAAATAAACAAATAAACAAATAAACAAATAAACAAATAAACAAATAAACAAATAAACAAATAAACAAATAAACAAATAAACAAATAAACAAATAAACAATAAACAAATAAACAAAAAAACAAAAAAAACAAAAAAAAAAATAAACAAATAAACAAAAAAAACAAATAAACAAATAAACAAATAAACAAATAAACAAATAAACAAATAAACAAATAAACAAATAAACAAATAAACAAATAAACAAATAAACAAATAAACAAATAAACAAATAAACAAATAAACAAATAAACAAATAAACAAATAAACAAATAAACAAATAAACAAATAAACAAATAAACAATAAACAAATAAACAAATAAACAAATAAACAAATAAACAAATAAACAAATAAACAAATAAACAAATAAACAAATAAACAAATAAACAAATAAACAAATAAACAAATAAACAAATAAACAAATAAACAAATAAACAAATAAACAAATAAACAAATAAACAAATAAACAAATAAACAAATAAACAAATAAACAAATAAACAAATAAACAAATAACAAATAAACAAATAAACAAATAAACAAATAAACAAATAACAAATAAACAAATAAACAAACAAACAAATAAACAAATAACAAATAAACAAATAAACAAATAAACAAATACACAAATAAACAAATAAACAAATAAACAAATAAACAAATAAACAAATAAACAAATAAACAAATAAACAAATAAACAAATAAACAAATAAACAAATAAACAATAAACAAATAAACAAATAAACAAATAAACAAATAAACAAATAAACAAATAAACAAATAAACAAAAAAACAAATAAACAAATAAACAAATAAACAAATAAACAAATAAACAAATAAACAAATAAACAAATAAACAAATAAACAAATAAACAAATAAACAAATAAACAAATAAACAAATAAACAAATAAACAAATAAACAAATAAACAAATAAACAAATAAACAAATAAACAAATAAACAAAATAAACAAATAAACAAATAAACAAATAAACAAATAAACAAATAAACAAATAAACAAATAAACAAATAAACAAATAAACAAATAAACAAATAAACAAATAAACAAATAAACAAATAAACAAATAAACAAATAAACAAATAAACAAATAAACAAATAAACAAATAAACAAATAAACAAATAAACAAATAAACAATAAACAAATAAACAAATAAACAAATAAACAAATAAACAAATAAACAAATACAAATTAACAATTAACAATTAAACAAATAAACAAATAAAAATTAACAATTAAACAAATAAACAAATAAACAAATAAACAAATAAACAGATAAACAGATAAACAAATAAACAAATAAAAATTAACAATTAAACAAATAAACAAATAAACAAATAAACAAATAAACAAATAAACAAATAAACAAATAAACAAATAAACAAATAAACAAATAAACAAATAAACAAATAAACAAATAAACCAATAAACAAATAAACAAATAAACAAATAAACAAATAAACAAATAAACAAATAAACAAATAAACAAATAAACAAATAAACAAATAAACAAATAAACAAATAAACAAATAAACAAATAAACAAATAAACAAATAAACAAATAAACAATAAACAAATAAACAAATAAACAAATAAACAAATAAACAAATAAACAAATAAACAAATAAACAAATAAACAAATAAACAAATAAACAAATAAACAAATAAACAAATAAACAAATAAACAAATAAACAAATAAACAAATAAACAAATAAACAAATAAACAAATAACAAATAAACAAATAAACAAATAAACAAATAAACAAATAAACAAATAAACAAATAAACAAATAAACAAATAAACAAATAAACAAATAAACAAATAAACAAATAAACAAATAAACAAATAAACAAATAAACAAATAAACAAATAACAAATAAACAAATAAACAAATAAACAAATAAACAATAAACAAATAAACAAATAAACAAATACAAATAAACAAATAAACAAATAAACAAATAAACAAATAAACAATAAACAAATAAACAAATAAACAATACAAATAAACAAATAAACAAATAAACAAATAAACAAATAAACAAATAAACAAATAAACAAATAAACAAATAAAAATTAACAATTAAACAAATAAACAAATAAACAAATAAACAAATAAACAGATAAACAGATAAACAAATAAACAAATAAAAATTAACAATTAAACAAATAAACAAATAAACAAATAAACAAATAAACAAATAAACAACAAATAAACAAATAAACAAATAAACAAATAAACAAATAAACAAATAAACAAATAAACAAATAAACAAATAAACAAATAAACAAATAACAAATAAACAAATAAAACAAATAAACAAATAAACAAATAAACAATAAACAAATAAACAAATAAACAAATAAACAAATAAACAAATAAACAAATAAACAAATCAACAAATAAACAAATAAACAAATAAACAAATAAACAAATAAACAAATAAACAAATAAACAAATAAACAAATAAACAAATAAACAAATAAACAAATAAACAAATAAACAAATAAACAAATAAACAAATAAACAAATAAACAAATAAACAAATAAACAAATAAACAAATAAACAAATAAACAAATAAACAAATAAACAAATAAACAAATAAACAAATAACAAATAAACAATAAACAAATAACAAATAAACAAATAAACAAATAAACAAATAAACAATAAACAAATAAACAAATAAACAAATAAACAAATAAACAAATAAACAAATAAACAAATAAACAAATAAACAAATAAACAAATAAACAAATAAACAAATAAACAAATAAACAAATAAACAAATAAACAAATAAACAAATAAACAAATAAACAAATAAACAAATAAACAAATAAAAATTAACAAATAAACAAATAAACAAATAAACAAATAAACAAATAAACAAATAAACAAATAAACAAATAAACAAATAAACAAATAAACAAATAAACAAATAAACAAATAAACCAATAAACAAATAAACAAATAAACAAATAAACAAATAAACAAATAAACAAATAAACAAATAAACAAATAAACAAATAAACAAATAAACAAATAAACAAATAAACAAATAAACAAATAAACAAATAAACAAATAAACAAATAAACAAATAAACAAATAAACAAATAAACAAATAAACAAATAAACAAATAAACAAATAAACAATAAACAAATAAACAAATAAACAAATAAACAAATAAACAAATAAACAAATAAAACAAATAAACAAATAAACAAATAAACAAATAAACAAATAAACAAATAAACAAATAAACAAATAAACAAATAAACAATAAACAAATAAACAAATAAACAAATAAACAAATAAACAAATAAACAAATAAACAAATAAACAAATAAACAAATAAACAAATAAACAAATAAACAAATAAACAAATAAAACAAATAAACAAATAAACAAATAACAAATAAACAATAAACAAATAAACAAATAAACACATAAACAAACAAACAAATAAACAAATAAGCAAATAAACAAATAAACAAATAAACAAATACACAAATAAACAAATAAACAAATAAACAAATAAACAAATAAACAAATAAACAAATAAACAAATAAACAAATAAACAAATAAACAAATAAACAAATAAACAAATAAACAAATAAACAAATAAACAAATAAACAAATAAACAAATAAACAAATAAACAAATAAACAAATAAACAAATAAACAAATAAACAAATAAACAAATAAACAAATAAACAAATAAACAAATAAACAAATAAACAAATAAACAAATAAACAAATAAACAAATAAACAAATAAACAAATAAACAAATAAACAAATAAACAAATAAACAAATAAACAAATAAACAAATAAACAAATAAACAAATAAACAAATAAACAAATAAACAAATAAACAAATAAACAAATAAACAAATAAACAAATAAACAAATAAACAAATAAACAAATAAACAAATAAACAAATAAACAAATAAACAAACAAACAAATAAACAAATAAACAAATAAACAAATAAACAAATAAACAAATAAACAAATAAACAAATAAACAAATAAACAAATAAACAAATAAACAAATAAACAAATAAACAAATAAACAAATAAACAAATAAACAAATAAACAAATAAACAAATAAACAAATAAACAAATAAACAAATAAACAAATAAACAAATAAACAAATAAACAAATAAACAAATAAACAAATAAACACATAAACAAACAAACAAATAAACAAATAAGCAAATAAACAAATAAACAAATAAACAAATAAACAAATAAACAAATAAACAAATAAACAAATAAACAATAAACAAATAAACAAATAAACAAATAAACAAATAAACAAATAAACAAATAAACAAATAAACAAATAAACAAATAAACAAAAAAACAAATAAACAAATAAACAAATAAACAAATAAACAAATAAACAAATAAACAAATAAACAAATAAACAAATAAACAAATAAACAAATAAACAAATAAACAAATAAACAAATAAACAAATAAACAAATAAACAAATAAACAAATAAACAAATAAACAAATAAACAAATAAACAAATAAACAAATAAACAAATAAACAAATAAACAAATAAACAAATAAACAAATAAACAAATAAACAAATAAACAAATAAACAAATAAACAAATAAACAAATAAACAAATAAACAAATAAACAAATAAACAAATAAACAAATAAACAAATAAACAAATAAACAAATAAACAAATAAACAAATAAACAAATAAACAAGTAAACAAATAAACAAATAAACTAATAAACAAATAAACAAATAAACAAATAAACAAATAAACAAATAAACAAATAAACAAATAAACAAATAAACAAATAAACAAATAAACAAATAAACAAATAAACAAATAAACAAATAAACAAATAAACAAATAAACAAATAAACAAATAAACAAATAAACAAATAAACAAATAAACAAATAAACAAATAAACAAATAAACAAATAAACAAATAAACAAATAAACAAATAAACAAATAAACAAATAAACAAATAAACAAATAAACAAATAAACAAATAAACAAATAAACAAATAAACAAATAAACAAATAAACAGATAAACAAATAAACAAAAAAACAAAAAAACAAATAAACAAATAAACAAATAAACAAATAAACAAATAAACAAATAAACAAATAAACAAATAAACAAATAAAAAAAATAAATAAACAAATAAACAAATAAACAAATAAACAAATAAACAAATAAACAATAAACAAATAAACAAATAAACAAATAAACAAATAAACAAATAAACAAATAAACAAATAAACAAATAAACAAATAAACAAATAAACAAATAAACAAATAAACAAATAAACAAATAAACAAATAAACAAATGAACAAATAAACAAATAAACAAATACACAAATAAACAATAAACATATAAACAAATAAACGGCACATATCTGAAAGGTTTGAGAGACTTCCAACTGATCCATTGCATGTAGAGGAAGAATGGCGACTGTTTTCAACAGCAGTGACCCGGAGTTCAAGAAGCCAAATCCAAATATGGGGTGTAGCTTTCCAATGAGGCGGACATATTGAGCAGAGGGAGCGAAAACTTTTCGGATCTGCTCAATCCCGAACAGGGCACTGAGGATGACAGACCCGTAGTCTTGAGTGGGGCGGAGAATAGTGCAACGGTGGAGGAAGTCATTTTGGCGATTGAATCGCTAAAAATTGGGAAATCCGCCGGTGTGGATGAAATCCGGCCAGAAATGCTTAAGGCAATGGGTAAAGAGGGAGTTTTATGGCTCTCTCGTGTCATTAAAGTGGCCTGGGAACGCGGTGAGACACCTGGCGATTGGCAAACTGGCGTGATTATCCCACTTTTCAAAAAGGGGGACAAAAGAGATTGCTTCAGCTACAGGGGCATATTTTTTTTAAGTGTCCCCGGGAAAGCCTATGCTAAAGTGTTGGAAGCGCGTTCTAGAGCTATACACAGTGCGGCTTTCGTCCCGGCATGGTACTTGAGAAGGCTTGGGAGTATGCCAGTTTACAGTTGTTTTGTAGATTTGGAAAAGGCATATGACCGAGTCCCTCGAGGTAAACACTGGAGTGTCCTGCAGGAGTATGGGATTGATGGTCCTCTTCTGAGGGCCATTCAGTCTCTATACACAAACTGTAGCAGCAGACGGAACTCCAGCGCGCCCTCGATAGGTGTGTGGCTGTATGTGTTGAAGCTGGAATGAGGGTTAACGTGGACAAATCGGCCTGTTCAATGCACTCTGCATGTTAGTGGAGTCCCATTGAGTCAGGTGGAGAAGTTTAAATACATCGGGGTCTTTTTCACGAGTGATGGAAGGAGTAATGCCGAGCTTGGTGTCAAAGCCAAGTAAGCTGTTTTCAACTCAGTAGTTGTTCCAACTCTCACCTATGGTCATGAAATTTGGGTAATGACCGAAAGTGTGCAAGCTGCTGAGATAAGATTTCTTCGTGCTGTTGTGGGAATTACTCGCTGGGATAGGGTGAGAAACACGCCAGTGCGTGAGGAACTCAACATTGAGCAACTGCTTGAACGGAAAGGGCTCTGCTTCGGTGGTTTGGTCACGTGGCACGGATATCCCCACCATCACGACTTCCGAGGCGGGCGTTGAATGCAATTCCATCAGGTAGGCGACCGCTTGACAGACCCAGGACGAGGTGGTTGGACCAAGTCCAAAACTCGCCGGGTTACGCTTGGGCATTGCTCCGGATGAGTTAGAGTCGATGGCGGAGGATCGAGTTGCCTGGAGATCTCTCGTGCGTGGTTTACCCCCGCGACCCTTTTAGTGGATCATGCGGGTCAGAAGATGATGATGATGATGATGACAAATTTTAAATTAAAATTAGACCTTTTGAAAGGACCATAGCAACCTTGATTAAAAAAATATTGAGATGTAAAAGGGGCCAATGTGGACATAATCAACGTCACTTTTCGTTTCGTGTCGTGAAGTGAACATCGTATTAGGAAAAGGAGACTAAATATTATTACTTTTGTTGCATTTTTAAT
This sequence comes from Eristalis pertinax, assembly GCA_907269125.1. Lineage (NCBI taxonomy): Eukaryota > Metazoa > Arthropoda > Insecta > Diptera > Syrphidae > Eristalis > Eristalis pertinax. The sequence continues at coordinate 13,782,387 of OU026146.1, read as the reverse complement.
ATAAAATATTGCACGAAATAATTTCTGTAACAAAGTGAAGAAAACATTTTCCTAAGGAAGCATTAATTATAAAAGTGAAAAGAAAAAAAACAATAGCTATTTTAAGTCAAAATTGATAGAGCAAGCAAAATGCTTAAACTTGCTCCTTTGAAGGAATCTCAAATGTGTAGTGCTGAGCACGAAGATTGTGTAATATATGTATCTTTTGATAAACTTGAGCCATGTTTTTATATTTAGTAGCGATTTATTTATTTATTTCTATAGGCAATGAGTTGAAACGTATTTCATTTGATTTTGTTTATACATTTACCATCATTACCATCTTAATCTTAAAGATACATTTTCCGAAGATAATGATTATAGCGTTGCAGATAAAGACTATCAATCGTCAGATAAATCACCAGAATGCTAGTTTTCCGATTCAGACATTGAAGAAATGGTCATGCAAATAACACGGTCCTTAGTTGCAGACAAATTTAGATCTGACAGTGTATTAGCCAAAGATACGCGAAAGATTAGAAAGCAAAAACGGAATTTAGGACAAAAACATACGGTACATTCAGGAAAAAGTGTCCCTGCAAGAAAGATGATACCACTTAATGCAAACGAAAATGGATGGACAAGATTTCCCCAACACAACAAGAAATAATCGAAATAATATTGGGAACTGGGAAACTACAATCTTAAGTTAGCATTTGTATCCGGGCTGATACGTTTAAAACAAAGCGGTAAAGCTTCTCGAAATCTTCAATTTACGTACAATTACTTCATATATATAAAAAACGTCAGAACGCAAGTATGTCGCAAATGCTTTAAAACGGTTTTATGTGAAACTGACCGCTTCTTAAGAACCGTTATTGCAAAATAAATTTAATCATCGTTATAATTCAAGACATGCGTGGGAAAACAGCACCAGCAAATAATGTTCTGGGTCATATAAACAGTATTCCAGCATATGAGAGTCATTATACGCGCAAATATTCATCTCAGAAGTATTTTGAAAGTAGTCCTTATCAAAGCTATTTAAACTGTACACTGAAACAACTCAAACCCAGTATCTATAACCAAATATACAGACATGTTCAAAACCATTAACATCAAATTTAAAAAGCCTAAGTTGGATACTTGCACAAAATGTGACGCTGGTTGCGAAAAAAGCACTGGTGGTCACAGGCGAGGATTTTACTGCTGTAGAATTGGAACAAAAACAACACCATTTAAATGCAGATTCTTCATATGAATTGAAAAGGATGGATATCGAGGCCGCAAAGACTGTAGAAGGTATGGAAGCTTAAAACTTTTGTCTTGTGTTTCTTTTTACAAAAGATAATTAAATATGTTCATTTTAACTGTGCATGAATGTATAAAAGGTATCCCCCACTGCTATATGTGGCATGAAGGTGTCGCAAATAGGGATGGTAATGAGATTGCTTCATGTTTGTTTGAACATTTAAATTGAGTATCAGCCATATCGGTAACTACCAAGCACGTACTTTTTTATAGTGATAACTGCTTCGGACAAAATAAAAAAAACAAGATAGTTACTGTAATGATGTTTATGCTAGTTTGTGATACATCCAATAATTTAAAGTATGTATACTTTAAATGTATCAAAAACTTGCAAAATAGTAAAGATTGTCCATAAAGACAAAAAAAACATAGACTAAGCCGAAGGGCACACTTAAATTAAGATCAGAATAGCTTAGAGTACCCGCGTAGGTTAAATGTAAGAACACTATTGTTAAGTAAGCTAGTTTTATTTATTTTTGTCTAGAATGTAAGTAAAAATGAATTATAAAATAAAACAAAAATTAATTTAAAAAAAACAAACAGTATTCTTTCTTTTAATTTTCATTTCGAAATTATTGGATTTTTTGTATGTCGATAAATGTTGAAGTCTGCTGCAGATAGCCGACGAGATACTGTCTGAGCACGAATATTGGGTGGATATAAAGGAATAATTTTTAACTTTTTCAATCAACATAATGTCCAGTCGAGAGATTTGTTCGTGATCTGCAACCGCAATGCACAACAGACACTTCTTTTGCAATATTGGCATATAATTCAAGAAACCGACGACTTATTAACATTTGTGAATTGACAGAATTAAAATCATGTAAAATATTCAGTCGTAATATACGACTAAAACTTGCTTCCACCTTGAGGCTTAGCAGTGGTCAATGACTCAAGGGAAGTCATTCTCTGCATCTCGGGTTTTAGAGTGTTCAAAAGGCATTCCCTCGGAGAAACTAAACGACAATAATAAGCGCTCTTAGCAGGTGCTACTATGTTCACTATGGGGACCTTTTGTTGTCAATGACAGCTTTGACAGAGATATACACATGAGCGAGCTTCAACAAAGTCTCTGTAATGCCAAAAACAAAAAAGCACCAGGGCCTGATTACATGGGGAATGAATTTTATGAAAACGCGTCACCAGAATTCTTAATTAATACAATATATACTTTCAACTGTACCTTTAGAACGGGAGAGGTATCCCAAGAGTTCAAAGATGCAATACTGTACCCAATATAAAAAAAGACGATGTTAATGCACCTAGTAATTATCGTGGGATTTATTTTATGAACTCAATCGTTAAATTACTTTGCTTATACTCCTGGCGAGAATCAATAGTTGAGTAGAAGAAAACCAAATACTTAGAGAATATCAGGCAGGTTTTCGAAAAGGTTATTCAACAGTTGATAGTATTTTCACACTATCGGCCGTCGTACATTATTTTCTTAGGCAAAATAGAAAGCTTTACCTTTTTGTTGACTTTAAGGCTACATTCGATTCGATTGACCGAAATGCTCTGTTTTACAAAGTGTCACAAAAAGGATGGATCTGGAGTAAAGCAAGGCTGCCTTCTGAGAGCAACTCTATTTGCAATATTTATAGATGACATTTCAACACATTTGCCTGCGGGAATAAGGATTACAGAATGTAATATATGAGTATTGCTTTATGCGGATGATATTGTCTTACTTGCAGAATCACCTCAAAGCCTACAACTAACGATCAAAAAAATGTTTAACTATATTAAAACCTAGAACCTGACAGTAAACCTTGAAAAATCAAAAATTATGATAGTTCGCAAGAGTCAATCTAAACTCAACGAAAGAGGAAAATGGTGCTTTAACGATGAAGTAATCACATAATATAAATACCTAGGAATTATTCTGGCACAAAACATGAAATTCAATTTCCATCTTGAAAAAAAAACTAGCTACAGCTAAAAGCCTCATAAATTCCTGGAACAGTATTTTAGCTAAATAATAACTACCAGTCTCTGCAAAATAACGAGTTTTTAAAGCGGTTTTGCGATCCATGTTGTGCTATAGTGCTCAGATACAAACTGTACGAAGAAGTGGAAAAATTGCTTCGTTTTTTCCTGAAGAAACTATATCGCCATGCTATAACTACTCCAAATTATGTACTCAGCTTAGAAACCGACTTACCAAGTATGTTAAATTTTACAGTTACACTTTGATTATATGCTAAAAGTGCATAGACTCCTACATATCCTCATAAACTAAAATCTCAATAAAATAGTGAAATGGATTAAAGATTGGATAGCACTGGCAGAAACATGCAGTACTAGCCTAGATATACAGCATAATGAGATAAATGATGGAAGTTTAACACCGAAACCAACCAAATAAAAAGCAACATCTTCCTTGAACAGAGTATATCTAGAGTTTAATTATGACTTATGTAATAACAACTACTTTGTTCATAATCATTTGTCGTCAAGATTTTGCTCGACATTGAAACGAATAACGGGGGATACTGATTGGATAAATGTTCGGTGGATGTAACACTCTGTCGGTATATTTTCATATTTTGAATTGATTCAAAAATAAAGATACGCTCTGAAGATTGAGAGTTAAGTTCATAGTGTTTGATTTCGAATTTCGATTGATTGCAAAATCAATCCAAATCTGTGACGCTGTCGAAAACTCTGTTAAGATTCCATTCTAAAGAAAATGATTTTATTGTTGATCATTTATTCAAAATTCATTGTTTCGAATGCGAATTAAGTTAAAGAAACCTTTCGACTGTTACAGAAAAACCCCTAGTGAATTAGCAATGGAGCAGTTAAGAAACGAGATTAACATTTGCAACAAATTATTCTGCAACTAAACCAAAATCAACAGCAACAACTACAGCTACAGTAGCAGGCACAACTACAGCAACAACCAGCCCAACAACCACTACTTAAGTTAGGTCACGAAAGTGTTCTAAAACAATTCAGATACTTACAGGCATTCAAGGGAACAGACGATTATCCTCTAACATCGTTCATAAAGTAAGTGAAGACAACGTTGCTATTATGTAACAATGATAGTCAACTGCAATACTTCGGCATGCAGATCGTCTGTAACGAACATATCGAAGGGGAAGATGGAAAATGGATTCAACACATAGGGAGCGAACCTGATTGGAGCACATAGCAAGTACGTTGAAGCAGCACTTCTTACCACGAAATAGTTACTCGGAACTATACAACTATAGTCGAACCGTAATGGTCTGTAATCTAAGTGAATTATTTAGTGTATTAGAAGGTAAGTAAGTTATGAAATTATGACTTAGCTAAAGACCAAATTTTTACCAAATTTTAGTTAAGGTCGAGGCAAAAACTAATTTTCCACTCCTTTCGGTCACTTCGAATACGTTCGAATGCCATTCGGGTTTAAAAATGTTCCTTCGACCTTCCAACGTTTAATGAACTGAATTCTAAGAGTATTCGAAAAAATAAGACTTGTGTTGTATATATGGATTCTTGTGTTCGTACTTGGAGGAACATTTAGTCAATTTATAAAGCATTTTAGAAACATTGAAAAAAAACGGACTCAAACTTCAAATTGGCAAATGCAATTTTCTTCAGAAAAAAACCAGAATACATGGGACATATTCTTACCAAACCAAATCGTGAAAAAATTACGGCTGTTCAAAGTAAAACTTACCAAAATGCAGAAACATATAAAATATCGTTCTTCGGCATAACCGAATTTTATAGAAAATTTGTGCAGGATTATACGAATATTAGCCCAAGGCTACAGCGATGGTTGATGCAACTAGACGAATATGATATACAAATATATGATATTTATTGTATCAAAAGGCAAGCCAATAAAGTGGTCTGCTAAGATTTCCTTCGTAGAATTAATCTGGACAGCAACGAAATTAATTTATACGAAAATCCACTTATTACGGAATATCTAGACAATGTCAATTACAACGAGTTTTTGGAGATTTCAACTGTCCATTCTCAAGGGCAGAATAGCAATGACCATATTCTAATTTTGGAAACTGTGGTACCTCTGTCCGAAATTAAGCGCTTCGGATTCTCAAACACTGCTGCTTGTCCTCGCAAACGATTGTTAACTACTTCGCTGTATGTGCACTGGGTTGGGTACCATTCTCCACGACGTGAGCCAGGAATTCAATATTGGTTTGTAAAAGTTGACATTTTTTCCATTTTATATGCAGTCCATTTTCATTCGCCACCTGCAATACTTTCTTTAGTCGTTCCACACAAAACTACGCTCTCCCTTACCAATACGAGCTCATCGTCGAAATACTTCAAAACTATGCCTTTTCAACTGTGCCTTTTCAACTGTGCTAATACGGCGTTTACATATCTAGCGAATACGGCTGGTCAGTTGCATATTTTGAATGAGACTCTGTCCACTGTATGCGACGAACGACGTATACTTCCTCGAACCTGGTTCTATTGGTTTATGGAAGAATCGGTTTTCTAAGTCAATCTTTGCGAAAACCTCCGAATGTTGCAGTCTATTCATAAAATTCCTCTATCAGTGGCTGCGGGTATGGATCCCTGATGATCTTCTTGTTTAACTTCCAAGCAAAGCAAAGTCTCTTTGATCCCTCCTTTTTTGTCACTAGGACAATGGTGATGCGAACTCTGATTGACTTGCTTGAATAATCCCCTCCTCCAACCAGCTCCAAATTATTGCATCGATAAGTGCCTTGTCTTGGAAAGATATTCGTCTCAGTCAGTCGTATGCGGGAGCCTCGTCTCAAAGTCTAGTCTTCATCTCGACTGGAGGTACTGCTTCCAGACTGTGATCATAACAATTAATCAGTTTCCGTATCTCTCCCGTAACCCTTACTCGGAATATGGTTCAAGTTTACGTCATCAGATAATAAGGTCTCATCTTTAGCTTCCGTCATACAAAACAGAATCTCAAATTCACTTCGAAGCTCACGGATCTCGTCCTTCGTCTTGCAATTCTTCTTACTGGAAGAAGTGATCGACTCCGGCTGAACACTCTTGGACTCAGCTTTTCTGCGCGTTTCCCCCGTAACCGGACTTCTCTTCTCTTCCATCGCACTAATCTTCTTGGAGGAAGAAGTATTTAACTTTAGCTTCTCGTAGGTAACTCCTGATTTCATTCCCTTTTGCAACTCATCTCTGTTAAGGCTTTTCTTCTTCTCAACGATTTTACTTCTAAAACGAACCTCATCTCCTTTGATAATCACGCGCATCAAACTCTATCCTACATACAAACCATACACATGCAAACCAACGGTGTCCCAGTTGATTCCACTTAAAGCATTTGACAATCCCTTTATAATTCGCATCGCCACAGTTGAAGCATCTTCTAGCACTTTCCATCCCGGAGGTTGACGCCACCGGAGTTCTCGCTCCTGCTTTGTACAACATGCGACTACTGACCCTTTATTTTCTCAAAAGTCATCAGCCTTTCTTTCAACTCAGTGATTGTGTTTGCTCAATAAAGAACCAGCTTATTTACCTTGTCGTCTCTAATTCCATTTACGAAATACTCGACAATTTATTCTTCATCCAGATCGATGGTCATGCTAACTTGGGATATCCTATACAAGAAGGTCTCGTTAGCTTGCTTCTGTGCTCTGCTCAAACGTCGATTCACGTCGGCAGAACAAATAGAAGAGCCGAACTATGTGATGAGAGCCGCCCTTAAAGTCCACATTGTGTGTACCCAGTCTTTTATCTTCTTGTTTCCCTGCACATATGTACATTCTCGCAGCACCAACTACAAGTCGCTTAGCAAAAATGTATTTTTGCAGTGTATTCCAACCGAGCGTTGTACTCAAATCTTCTTTCGTGCCAGTGGTAGACTCGCCCCCTTCTTGCTAATTCGTCGGCTCTTTCGTTACACGGCACACCCATGTGCCCAGGGATCCAGCACAAGGTAAGGTTGGATCTGTACGCTATTTCCCTTAGAGAATGGGAGTTTTCCCACATTATAGTTAATCGATGGGGTGTTTCCAGGGCCCTTATGGTCGGCTCTATCTATGTAAGTAACAACACATCTTCCGTCTATCGGGAAAAAAGCTTGGAAAACACTGCAGTGATTTGGGAGTCGTATGGCTACTGCCAGCTCCGGTGAACTGGCATATACACCAGAGCCTGTGCCTTTCTCCAACTTGGAGCCGTCAGTATAGCTTTACGTGGCAGTGGAGTTACACACCTTCCTTTCATCCCACTCTATTCGTGAGGTGATTACTGTTTTGTGCTTAATTTCTTAGTCCTCAAGATGTGTTATGTAATCAGATTGTTTAGGAATCTTCGAATTATGGAGTAGCTCCATATGCTCTTTGATGCGGCCTATTCCCCAATGCCTACCCTCCCTCAGTCATAATGCTGCATGCGTGGCAATAAGCTTCCCGTAAATGTCCATGGGAAGGAGATTGAATAAGATTTCGAGTGCACCTGTGATGCAGATGCAAGCCGATCCTTGTATTCTGCTATCCTATTCTAATAAGATACATTTTGCTTTATTTATAGTGCCTTCTACCACACTAGTACTCCGTAAGTCATTTTGGTCCGACTATTTTTCTGCAGGTGTAAAGTGCAAACAATGCTTGCCTGATGCGCTACTGAATGTTATGTCTTAAATTTAGTTTCCTGTCGACGATAACACCCAAGTACTTCGCTCGATCAATGAAAGCTCAGTCTTAGATGAGTTTACATCAGGCCCAACACTTTCCGCCCATCTAGCCATAGTTTCTGATTCCATCATGTCAGGGATGGTGTCCGGAAATTTACCTGTGGTAGCTAGTGCAATATCATCCGCATATACTATGGGTTTGCATCCTGTCGCACTTAATCTCTTAAGGGTGTCATTACCTACAATAATAAAGAGAATGGGAGATAGGACTCCTCTTTGAAGTATGCCTCTGGAAACTCTTATTTCTGTTCTGTGTGCAGTGGCTGACTGCTGAAGGCAGTCACATTCAGGCCAAAGTAAACCCTTTGTAATATAACGCTTTTTGACTTGTTCTAACATCGGAACCAGTTGGTGCTTGCAGTGAAGCGATTAAGCTGGCCTATGTTGATGCTGTTTAGCTCATTGAGATTATTAAAAGAGTACGCCCCTAAGTTTAGGAACCTACGACTAGCCAGAGCGCTGCACGAGCAGAGTAGATGATCTATGTTTTCTACCTCCTTTTCATCCATGCAGCTTATGCAAAAATCATTATCTCGGTTACCCATTCTGCGAGCACGAGTGCCAATTGCACAGTTCCCGGCTATGACCCCTATGAGAGTCCTTAATGAGAGTCTGCAGACTGAGTGAGTGGTGGTTTTTATTGTATGTGACTTCAAAAGATGGTAGGCTGTAGCGATCGTGATGGAAGGTGGTACCCCTGCTATTGACAGGGAGGAGGTTGTACCACACATGGCGAGTTCATCGGCTTTGCAGTTGCCTGCTTTGTAACAATGTCCCGGCACCAACGTGAGTTGACAACGCCTCTTTAATAGCGATGGCTTCTGCCTGAAATACGCTACAGTGATCAGAGAGCTTGAAAGAGATAGCAATATTGAGATCTTTGGAACAGACACACTCCTTCGTTAGTCTACGACCCGTCTGTGAAAATACGCAGAGGATCATGTGTTGTTGTTGCATTCTCGAAGATAGCTTGGGGTACAAGGTGGTCAGTGTCGTTATGGAGGAAGTTCTTTTATAATTTGCGCGCGCTCATCGGATTGCTAATACCCTTACGTGTTCGGGGTCAAGTCTCAGCACGGTCGAATGTATAGAGGGAGAAAGGGAGAGGAGGTACCAGTGCACATTGGTCTTAAATATCTGCGGGTTGTACTCTGTGGGAATATTGCAGATGCATTCATTGAGAGGAGGAATGCACTTGGCTAGCTCACTTGAGCATCGTTTGTTAAAAAAGCGATAAAATACGGACATAGGAGAGACGGGACGTCGATGTTCGAGCGAGTCTAATGACTCTGCGATATTGATGTCTCCTACAAGTTTTATCGCTCGCTTTGGGATTCTATCTTGTAGGTGCAGGGTGGTCTTGAGGGCACCAGACTAGATATGAGCCGTGTAGTTAAGCTTGAGGCGGATATATGTACGCCTTATAAATGAAAGCCAAATCAGAGATGGTGAAATATTTATATTGATCGTGAAATGTTCAGAGGTTTCTGTTAACTTGTTTGCTCTGTCGCAAATGTCACATACGTTAATAAATCTTTTTTTTAGATTCGGGTAGTATATCTCATTTTTCAAACCTTGGTCGTTTTCATTTATAACTGCGTTGCAAGCTCCTTTTAAATGATATTGTGATATATTTTCAGTTGCTTCCTCTTCATTCTTCAGCCATGTACGAAAATATGGCAAATTGAATTTTGCTATCAATAGTAATTTAATCTGTACTTGATTAAATTCTGTTTCTAGTAATTCCGAATAAATTCGTATTTCTTTAATTTTTTCTATCAATCTTTTCTATAAGTCTGCACTGGAAATAATTGTTCTCCTGAATTTCTTACTTCCTTTCTTCATTAAACCTTTTTGATTGATAAAACTATTTGTGTTTTATTGTATATCTTATTCACTATAGTTTCTTTATTGTTATATATCTCATAGTACTTTGAGCTTGTGAGTGAGGTGTACACATGGTATTGCTCTCATTTATTCCTCTTTCTTTGCAAATCTCTTTCTAATGTGTTTTTTTTTTGTATGTAATTCCTTATTGGTTTAATATGCGATGGTGGTTCTTTACTTCATTTTCCCTAGCTCTATTTTGCAATGTTCCTAATAGATTATGTTTTTGTGATGCACTCCTCAAATGTAGTTAAGTTCTGTTGATAATTCCACATAAGAGAAGAATTTTTTGTTTATTTGTAATTTTAGTATCCATCGCTGTAGTCTTGGACTAATATCCTTGCCTTTACGTTTAGTATGAAGCCATTTTAATGGTTGATGATCGGTCATCAAATCAAATTCTCTTCCATATATATGGTCTGTAGTAATTAGTTGCCCCTGTAAAAGAAAGTAATTCTTTTTCGGTGGTTGAATAGGTCCTTTCGCTATCATTTAATGTTTTAGATTCATATACATCATACGAGTACCTACTGCATGCATTGTTGTTGAAGTACAGCACCAATAGTGAAATTGCTTGAGTCGGTTATTAACTTAAGTCGTTTCCTTAAATCTGGATACTTTAATATTGGTGGATTTGTTAATTCGATTTTCAATTTATAATCTGTAGCATTTGTATAGATATTTTTACCTTTTTTTAAATATTTTGTCATTGGTTGTGCTAATTTGGAATAGCCACGTATAAACTTTCGATAATATCCTATAAGCCCAAGGAAAGATTTTATTAGCTTTTCAGTTGTCGGATGTTCGATATGCTGTATTTTCATAATTCTATAGAGATTTGGCTTAAAACCTTCCTGTGTGTTCTCAGTATTCATTTTGCTTCAGAAAAAATTACAATTGACTGGTCGCATTTTTAGATTCTGCCAACGCAGATTCTCTGAATAGATACTAAATGTTCTTGCTTCTCCTTTATTAAATAAAAGGTCCCTATTATTGTTAATTATTTTTTTCAATTATATTTTCTCGCACTCGATAGGACGGTAAGTAAAGTATAATTTCTGTGAGTTTATTTCTATGAAATGTTCTTTCATATTAATTATTGATTTTAGTGTTTTTAATATTTTGAAAAACATTTTTTATCTTTCAGTTCCACAATTTTTCATACCATATACCAATATTAAATCATTGTGGTAGTTCGCTTACTGTTTCGTTTTCTATTTTCATAGCTATGGTTAATGTTGATATACTAGTATTTACTATGTGTTTACGTGTATACATTTTTAAGTTATATTTGTCGATTGTTGATATGGTCGAACCAGTATCTATAAGACACTTCAGTTGTTGGTTGCCAATAGTTATATTCACTATCGGTAAATGTTCTCTTGAGGCTGTAAGTGAAAATTTACATCGGGATTCGTTCGTTCTCTAATTTCTTCTATTTGCAGAGTATCATTTCATTTGTTTATTTATGTAGAAAGACAAATAGTGCTTACATTTGTAAGAATATTTATAATTAGAGGTTTAGGACAACTGTCCTTTACAACTATGATTCAATAAAGAGTGGAGTGAGCGAGATACAACAAAAATATTTAGATATTAATTCAAGGGAAAGCTACAAGAAAAAACCCTTATTCAACTCTTAAAATCTAATATTGCAATGTCCCCTAGTCAAATATTTTTATTTAACTATTCTACATATTTCTTGTTAAGCGTTTAATTTGTCAATGGTATGCATGTGATAAGTTCATTATTTGAAATATAACAATTATCATAGAATCTTTGTGTTAAATTTTCTATAAGAAAGTATAAAAAGTTGATATTGCTTTGGCTGTGAAGTCTGCGAGTTGAATAATAACGTGGTTAAGCATCATTTTAATGATTTTATTTTGGCATATTTGAAGTTTAAGTTTGTGAGTTCTAGCGCAGTCGTACCAAACAGTACAATTGATTGAAAGACAGACTTATACAAAATAAGCTTATTGTCAGTACTAAGTTTCGATTTTCTATTTATAATGGGGTAAGGAAATTTGATGTATTTGTTAATTTTATCTACAGTGACAGAAATGTGTTTCTGAAAAGTTAATTTCCTATCAACCATAATTCCGAGATATCTGCAGTGCTCAGACCAGTCAATATCGATAGAACCCATTTGATGTTTTACGTTGTTTGGAATAAAACATTCTTTTCGTCTACGTGTAAACCAAACTGCTTTCGTTTTCGAAGCATTTACTTTAATTTTCCATTTGTAAATGAATTTTTCTAATTTGGGAAGTGCCGCTTGCAGCACATTATAGACGTCCGTATAGTATGTACCAGACGCAAATATTGCTGTATCATCAGCAAACATAGCAATATTCACATCATTGCCAAGATCAGGAATGTCAGAGACAAATATATTAAAAAGTGTTGGGGCGAGTACAGTACCTTGAGGTAATCCATATGTAATATTTTGCACTGCGGATTTAACATTTTGTGCTTTTACTATACATTTTCTTTTATCTAAAAAACTCTGGGTGATTTTAACAGTTTAAATAGGAAAGTTTAATTTAATAAGTTTGTATATTAAAGCATCATGCCAAACCGTATCAAAGGCTTTTTCAATATCTAATAATACTAATCCAGTGGACTCTTTGGATTGAAACATGTTTCTTAATCCTAATGATTTGATGGTACGTATTGTGGGAACGCCGAAACCCAATTTGATAGTCGGGGAGTATATTATTAACAGTTAAGTGATTGTCAATCTTTTCTTTTATTATCTTTTCGAATAGCTTACTTAAACTGCTTAGTAAGCTTATTGACATATAACTGTTGACGTCGTCTTTTGGTTTACCAGTCTTGCCAATCGGAATTACCAAAGCTGTTTTCCAACAATCAGAGAAGTAGCATTAAGAATTGCAGTTAAGTACCGTAAGCCTGTGAGAGGAAGGGCCTTTAAAAGCTTATTGTTAATACCATCTAAGCCAGGACTTTTTTTAGCTTTAAGGTTTTTGATCAATGAGCTTACTTTATTAGTATTAAGTATACTTAAATCCGATAATTCAACATTTGCTTGTGAGGGACACTTCAGTGGAAGTGGCAGGATCACAAAATGGGCAGTAAGCAGGTGATTTTTTGAGAAAGTCTCTGCAAGTAGATTGGCTTTATCGCTTGGAGAAATATAAAGCTGGCTTTGAACCCTTAGAGGTGGAATACTCAAACCCCTTTTTTTAATAATTCTTGAAACTTTCCAGAATGGTTTACTCTATTTATCAAAACTATAAAGTAGGTTATTACAACGCTTATTTTTGAACTCATTAATTTCTTTAGCTTTGTTTAACATTTTCGTGCTATAAAGAAAGCAGTCATAGCGATAACGTATCCATTTCCTTCTTTCTGAGTTTCTCAGCCGTATTAACAGTAAAATATTACTAGGTGGAAAATAGTGGAATTGCATTACTATCTTTCCTAGGGTACTTAGGTATTGCGAAATCGGCAGCGCAGTTTAATAACAAAGTAAAATGCATACACATTGAATCAATTTGGGTAGTCGTAGTTACAAGCGAAGAAATGACATTATTCTGATTGCAGTTGGTATTGATAAATGAAGCAAAATGGTTCCAATTGGCTGCGGAATATGTATAATATAACGTAGGTCGATTGACTTCAACTAAGAGATTCATATTGATACTGACAGGAAGATGATCTGACCCCAAATTGTCATAAGTGAACAGCATAGAGCAGTGCGTTGAAATATTAGTCATAAAGAAGTCTAGAGTGGAAGGGCTTTTAGATTTAGATGTTGGGACGTAGCTAAATTCAGGAGGGTATAGTAAAGAAAAATTTGGGTGCATTTCCTTAATATTATACAATTCGTTACCCCAGCAATTAGCCCGGAGACAATTCCACAATTGATGGCGACAATTTAAATCTCTGCCAAAGATAACTTTACCTCGATATTTAAATAGTTTTTGCAAGTCGTTCTAAAAGTGAGACATCTTATCAATATTTCTATTTCCACCCGGGAAATAAACAGAATAGTACTCACTTTAGAGTTGCTGCCTATATTAATTTCTATGCCAATTGATTCAATACAACGCAGTTGTAAGCCTGGGTGTACCGAATGTACAATATTTTTCCGTATGACGACAGCAACGCCACCTCCTGTTGTGTTACTCCTGTCGAGACGATAACAATTAAAGTTTGGATGAGAAAAGGGTTTGGTTACATTTAAGTGAGTTTTCGTAACCAAAGCAATATCAACTTTTTTAGCAATAATATAATTAAGGAATTCTAATATTTTAGTTGATATGCTTCTTGATTCCAAGTAATAATGTTCAGGGAATTATATACCATAATTATTTGAATAAATGTATTTGATAGCAATACAGGTTACAGGTTTGAAGCTTAGCTAATACTTCATTTAAAAGAGAATTTATTTCTTCAAAAGAGAATAATTTGTTGCTCTCATTGTTTACAGATGTATTTGATGTATACTGATGAGAGGTTTTTTTCCGCCATGGATCTGCATGGCAGTTGATGGTAGAGAGTGATCAGCTGGTCGAATTTTGTTTGTTGGCTGAGCTGGTACAGCGGTTGCACGTGTGGGAAGACGAGGGAAATGTGAAAGGGAATGTGAGTCGAAAGGTTTTTGTGGGAGTGATATAGGTGGTGTGCGTTTGCTGTTGTTTGAACGTTGATGAGAGGAGAGTTTTTGACGAATCTCCAGATATTGTATACGACTAATGCAACATGGATCCGTTGATCTGTGTGGTTCGCTACAATTGGCGCAACGCATCGCGTCATGTTCTTTGCATTCAGTTGTTTTGTGGCTGCCGGAGCAGTTAGCACAAGAACTTTTATTATGACAATGCATGGAGCCGTGTCCAGACAGCTGGCAATTATGACATTGTGTAATTTTTCCTGGTTTTTGTCTCTTAAAGTCCCAGCGGACTATGGTTCTGAACAAACTAGAATGATTTTTCTTCTGTTCGTTTAATTTTATTGTTCCGCGTTGAATATACGCAATGTAAATATAGCTTTTGTAATGGATGTTTGGGTTAACATTGCTTGTGATAATTTTCACGTCGATGCACTTTATTCCGGATGAAATAAGTTTTTCCTTTACCAGTTTTTCGCTTGTAAGATCAAGTCCTAATAAAATGACTTTCAAAGGTCGCGTTTCCTTCCGAGAAAATGTGAAGAATTCAATATTTAGTCTGTTTAGTTCCGATTTTATTTTCTCTGAGCTTTCCAAAGATGGAGAAATAATTTTTTGCCCGAGCGATATGTTTTTGATAAGATAATTATCGATTTTTAAATCACTCAATACGCGACGAACACGTTCACCTGTTGATTTTATTACAACTATAGGAGGGACACTATCTTTTATGACGTTTAAACGTTCATTATTAATACTATCCGCATTATCGCCGGAGTTGTCCAGCACACCGAAATAATTTGTATTATTCACCATTGTTGAATATTTAATTTTTGCACTTAAAAAAGACTGTTTACTGGGAGGGCGATTATCGCCTTCTCCTGAGCCACTACGAATTCGCTTGTTGGAAATTTTACTCTATAAGAACACACGATGGGCAAAAGCACTTGCCATCACTTCAACTGCTAATACAAGAGTGACAACGTATCCATTTGTTCTGGACCCATATTATGATTAGATCTTAATTGATTCGAATTTTGTCCAACCTGCCCTGAATTGTTTCCGTAGTTAAAATCATGTCTTCTAAAGTTCTGATTAAAATTTTGTCCCTCATAATTCATTCTTGATTAAAATTACAGAACTTAAGTTTTGTAAACGGATTGTTTTATATAGAAACTTGCTCATTCTGTCTTCTTGGACAGTATTATTTAATCTTGGTCCCTGAGTACTGTTTTGTCTAGCTGTACATTCTTGAATTTTCTGGATTAAATTCCAATGGCATGTTTCTATCAAGAATCCATAAATTATTTATTACACTTGGTACTTTTTCTAATTCATAATAATATTGACTTACGTTGAAATTCCTCAGTGCTGCGGCTTGTAGGTAATGTTGCATATATGTCCTCTTTGAGATGAACTCGTTGATAAGCTCCGCTTTTATCTTGTTGGTGAAATTCCCAGAATCTTGATGACTTCTGCAACTCACCTCCGTAGTTTAGAAATTATGATTGACTCACATGTTGTCGTAAATGTTCTTGAATGTGGATAATTTGAATTTCTATTTCTCTCACAAACTTTTTTAAGGTATAGTCATCTTCGCCATAGAAACTCCTTATTTTATTCTGTCTCAGGAAATTTTCACTTTTCACAATAATATGAAATTTATATTTTAGCGTTGAATGAATTAAATATACATAACAAGTTCTATGTTATTAACTGTCTAAATTATTCACTTCACTGAATTTAATAATGTGGATTTATTCATTTTCGCGTATTTTCGAATCATTTGTTTCAAGATGGATTTTGTATCTACAAGGAAACACTACTTTTCTCTACGTTCAACTGTCCACCACCTATCGACTGCGCCAGTTATGAAATATCGACAAAAGGGCTTGAGGCCAAACTCTGTCAAATGCCTTAGAAATAGCAAGCGCAACGATCTTGTTTTCGCCTGCATTGTTCAAAGATTGGTTCCACTTTTCGGTGAGATAAACTAAGATCAGATCATCAGTGGACCTGTTGCTACGGAAATCGTACTGCCGGTCATTAAGAAGCTGCCGCGATTCAAGATATTTCATAAGCTGACGATTTATCAGCGTAAGGGACGTAAGTGCTTGGGTCGGTACGAGGTGGGTGACGAAGATTCGCAATTTTTAGGGACGGGCTGAACGAATGCTGTTTTCCATCTGGTCGGAAAGAGAAGAAAGAAGAAAACCTCTTCAGAAGTATAGAGGGAATACCATCCGGGCCAGCGGATTTATGCACGTCGAAATCTTTAAGTACTCTTGCAACTGTACGAGCGTGGAAGTGGATTTATCCCATGGTGAAATCAACGCTCTCCAGTACAGGGGGAGACATATTGGAATCTGGCAGTGTTGAGCTGGCTGCAAAATGAGCCGCAAGCAGATTGGCTTTGTCTAAAGAGCTGACAGCTGCGGTGTCACGAGGCAGAATTCTTTATGTTTTTTGCAAATGACCAAAAGTTTTTGACAATCTTGGGACATTGTAGCACTTTTTGCCTCAACGCATTTTCTTTGGGCTTGATACTCTTCGCTCTATGAGGAATGAAGAATCTCATGCCCAGCAGAAGAATGTTTGTGATCATCAGCAGACATTCTCAGATTGATGCTTTAATGAAACTATCCGTCGTCTTTATCGATTGATAGATTTTCTTCTAAGCACTTGGCCACGTTCAATGCACTAATCCATAATCATGAGCAGCGTCGTCATCATCATCAATATCAACAACATCTGGATGCACATTCCTCTGTCGCCCTCGTATTCTCGTCGTTCTTGTCCTTTCAAATGCAAATTAACCACGGCATATGCCTTCTTCCACATGCAAGGATTCGCCCGCATGGATATTTTATTGCGATGCGGTATATGTAGCGCTGCGATATCATCGCGCCGGCCAGTCATGGCGACATCCGAAGACGATCGAAGAGACATTTTTAGCGACAAGCTGACGGAGATTGTCCCAAAAAAAATCTATTGGTTTGGAATGTGTCGATCCTTTGCATTCTATGGGGCGCAACCATTCTATGAGAATATTTCCGAGGTAGAGCATGCCTGTTGTAAGAGGCGACTAAAGGCCATCGGAATGGATGAACTCCTGTCGAATTGTCCCTAACGAAGGCAAATTCGTTCATATCAATTTTACTTATAGGCACGTTAATAACTCGCCAGTCTTTCTAAATCGTGTCCAAATACCTTTCGGTAATGAAGCGAAATACCTCGGGAGGACTCTTGACGTAACACTCAAGTAGAAATAACACGTGCAGAACTTGATATAAAATACAATGATATGTACTGGCTTATTGGTAAGCACTCCAAGCTAACTATTGACAACAAATTGCTTGTTTACAAGAAAATCCAAGCAATATGAATATTATATATTCAAAACAAGGTGCTGAGAACGAATGTAAATGTACCATGGCATATCAGAAACGACGATACCCACAGAGATCTTGAAATTTTACCAGTCCAAGATGAAATCAAGAAAATCGCTTACAAACATAAGCGCCGCCTGGAAGAGCATAAAAACACTGCAGTTTATTCGATCCTTGAGGAAACTAACGTCTTACGCTGACTTCAAAGAACTAAGCCCCTTGATCCCGTGCGATAGCCTACACCCATCTACGGTTGCGGTGTTAGCAGGAACATTCATTGGAGAGTTACCAGCCAAACGTATCTAAAACAAGAAATACAAACTACTGGATAAGTGCTTCACTAAGTTGTTGTCAAATATAACATTTAAATGGAGGTGGTTTTAGTGAGTAAAGATCTCACATTTCTATGGGCGAACGTTCGCCATAGAGTCTTGTTGAAGATTTCCATGCAACCACGAACAAAAATTAAATATGAGCAGTGGCATCCACGCCACTACCGAGAAAGCATAGTGAGCAGTTAAAATTCCTAAAGAAGTTGTTAAGTCCGCTCCAACCGGCATCCTCGGACAGCCATACTGTTCTTTTAGGTTCTCTAACTGTGTGTGGTGTTAACGAGAAATTAGCTGATACGACACAATGGTCAGATGAGCCTAGAAGCAACAGTATGTCAACAGAATATTTATCAGGATGAGACGTGAGAAACAGGTCCAATGTCAGGTATTCGTGGGGGCTCATTTACTAGCAAGATTGTTTATATTGTTTATTCCTTCGGGTGTTGTCTGACCTGAATGTCGAAGCCAATTAGGATTGCGTACATTGAAATCGCCCGCAAGTGTCACAGAAAAGTTCCCCCCTTAACGATTTGTTGTTTATTGACGCAAGTGATGGAGTGGTGTTGGAGTTAATCGCTGCCAGGCTCTGGGTTTCGTCTCTGAATAACGTAATTGCCTTGTCTATTTCAGCAAATATTGTTTACTGTCGTTCACACAGCTATTCACTCGCCGCATCGTTGTTCGCATTGTTCGGAAGAGCGGTGCTGCCGACGTGGTTGATGACTGAAGAAGGATGTCCAAATGTAGGTGTTGTGAACTTCATCGCATTTGAAATTAATGATCTCCGTAAGCGCCGTTTGCTTTTGTCCAGCCTCTTAACCTTTTCGGTTATTGAGTCATTTGTCTCTTGGGCGAATTGATTGATAAGTGGCCGTAGTGAGCATCTGTGGAGACGTGTTTATTTAAAGCAGCCCATACACAATTCAATTCGATTGTAAACTGAATTGATACTTGACCACGCACTACATCAACTGAATTGCATGACTTCTTCTACTGTCAAAAAAAATTATTATTTTTTGAAGTGGTACTATGCGGCGTGTATTTTTAGAAATGAGTGAGAAGAATAAAGGATTAGCATTAATAATAATTGGAGAATCTGTCAATAGTGAAATTAACGAAATGGAATTTAAAAAACGTAGAGTTTGTATGAAAGAATGGGTAAAAAATAAGAAAAAGTTTTCGAATGAAAAATTAATAATAGTACTAAAAATAAATGAGCCGAATGATTTCTCGAATTTTACAAGAATGAATGCAGGAGCATTTCATGAACTTTTAGAAAAAGTTACTCCACTTAATAAGAGGATACTTGTATGAGAGATGCAATATCTCCGGAAACGCGATTCTCGATTACTCTTAGATACCTCGCTAAGGGTAATTATTTTGAAGACCAACATTTTTTTTTTGTACTTAAAATTCCTAAATTTGGCAGCTTGTCAATAGACTTGCCCCCACACAATTCAATCACGTTGGAAGACTTGCGCGAACAGTGAAAACTCGCGATGAAATAACGGAGCAATTTGGTGGTACGTAATTAAAAATGGAAACGGAGAAAAAACAGTGGCCTGGAGATCTCTCGTACGTGCATTACACCCGCATTATGGAATTAATTCTTTGATTTTAAACTTCACTTATTTCTTACTTTGATATTTTTTGTTGAATAATTAATTTTAGAATTTGTTAGAATATTTCAATAAAAATATTATGGTTGTGGCAAAGTGTTGTGGGCAGCAAATATTCGATTTTCTAGGCAGATATACTCTGAGCATTGTCAGTGACTGAAAAGAGATTATTTTTGTTTGATTGCATGGTTTCACTTCTAGTTGCAAATGCTCGGATGAAGCATAAATACAACTTAAAAACATTTTTGCATTAAATTTGAATTTGATATTTTTGAAATAAAAATTGAATGTAGACCTAATTTTTCTGTGGAACTTCGTAAATTTCGTTTTAAAATGTTCAAATACCCAATTTTGTCCATTTTCTATGAATTCGAAGTTTCCGCAGCCACTTGAAGCCATACAATCCCACAACACACAACTTGCACCGTGTTTTATAGTTGACTTGATGGTTTTTGCTTTAACCTTCCTACAATCCTCGGGTCATTAATGACCCATTTCAAACAATTTCTCAAAAAAATAAACGCGGGAAACTGGGAACGCGTCAACTTCGTCAACTTCGGAACGCTGGGTTTTGAATTAGACTTAATTGACCGAACAATAAACCGCTCTTTAGTTCTGAGAGCAATTTTTTTCTTCCACTTTCAGCTCTGTTTTTTAGTTTACCTTCATATCTGTAATTATTTATTATTGTTTGCACCATTACATGCGATCGCCGTACAGTTTCTTCTACTTTTCACATCGACTTCCCCTAGCAATATAGCTTAATGATAATCATTCTCGTTGACAAGCTATGTAGTTTGTCTTCGCATGCTTTCCTTTGCTTCGCACAAAGAATAGAGTATCGGTATTTTCAGTTCAAGAGCGTAAAATGATCATCAGGGACATTTGTTGCTTCATACTTGAACAAATTTCGATTTACCGATCTTGCGAAGCTTGTGTACCACGCATACATGGCATCTGTATACCCAATTTTATTTGTTGATTTCAGGGGTTGTCTTTTCCTTCATGCGAAAAATACCGATATTAATCTCTTTTCTGTGTATTCGACATATGCTACTGTTTAATACATGTATTCCGTTATGAATGTATTCTAAAATAACTAAATAAAAAATAGTGGACGGCGCTAAAAGAGCATAAATATATGTATAGTAATGATAGGTGTATGCTCAATTTTGATACTGTATATGTATATATTACAAGTAGCAATATATATGTATGTTTGTATAACTCACATTAATAAGTTGGTTCCGTTGCTGGACTTGACCAAACTGTTGCTGGTGAGTGCTGCATCCAAATTTACTGACCGGTATTAATGTGTTATACGCCGTTATGTACTGCGCAGTACTATGATAATGATGTGTCTGATTTGCCTGATAGTTTTGTTGATGGCGAAACGGTTTCTGAACCGTATTCCCGTTGCTTGATTTATCAATAACTGCATAAGATGGTATACAATCGTAAGCTGACGATGCTAAAACTGCATCTTGTTCTGCCAAGGCTGTTGTAGCATACACGCGACTGTGGCCATGTGGTTCCCATTCTTCATCATCGTCATGACCATCTATAAATGTGTGCATGTAAATGTACGTTCGAATATATACTCTTACCCCCAGCTAAAATTATTGAGGTAACTTAAGGAGGTATTCTTACCTGGAGGTATAATATCAGGACTCTTGTCAATACTATCGAAGCTGTTCCTTTGGCTGACATCCCTCACTATTCGAACGTCTTGAACTGGAGGTAAGTTTTGGAAATTAACTCGGCCAACTTGATGGGAGTAATTGTTTCTATCATGCCCAGACGATCCTCGCATACGAACAAAAATCACAATTATAAGTGCGACAAGAAATATACTGCCGACAATTCCAAACATCATTCCCAAAAATGGTCGAATATCTTCAATAACAGGTACATTAGCCAGGGATAGATCTAAAAAATGTAAGTGGCTTTAGTGGATACACAATATATACATATAAGCTTCATTGAACTTATGCCATTATTAAATATAAAATCAGCATTGACATAATTTTGTAGCCACAAACCATAACCAATAAAATCGACATTAGACGAAATAGAGATTTTCTTGTCATTAGATTCAGCGCTCTAAAATGTTCAACTTTCCATCTAATGGAGCCACAAATTCAAAAAACTTTACCCTTTTATCAAAAACTTTCAGCTGATTTCCTGAAAAATGAGTAAAGCAGACTTCAGCGGTTGTTCCTTGTGACTACAGTTATATGTAATGACAGCAGAAGTCTACGCCATAGACAGATGCGCTCAGATCAATTTTGACAGGAACTATACCGACTGTGACAAATCAAATATTCTGGCACTAGACTCATGTATCATCAAATCCAGGCTCGTGTGGGAATATATACAGAAGCTAAAGAAGCTGAGTAGAAGTAACAGAGTAAAACTCCGTTGGATACCTGGCCATACAGGGATAGAAGGAATGAAATCATCGGAACATTTTATAGGCCCCGAAACCTTCTGCGCTGTAGCAGATCACGTCCTCAGGGAAGAGTTCAGGGAACTAGAATGAAGGAACCGGGCAGATACATGAAACAACGTTCATGGTATGAAGCAGGCCAAGAAACTCTTAGGTCAACATAACCACAAGAAGTTTACCTCCGTAGCCTAACTCAGGGAGCACCTAGGATTATCAGAAGAAGGTCTATGCAGATTATGCGGAGAATGAAATGAAATTCCAAAACATATTCTAGGATCTTGTGCTGCGATTCCTAAAAGAAACTGGCTTAACTAGCTAAGAGAGTGCTTAGTCTTTAGTATGCGAACTCCAAAGACCTTGGCGACCTTCGGTTTCAATTCCTCCCTCCCTGAGTATATCCAGCTCTGCCTATGCCGACATACCCCACTACTAGTGGGAATCAAAAGTTCTTGCTGTAGAGCAAACAAAAACGATCAGTCACGATGCTACTGAGCTACGGCCTCTAATCTAACTTAATACTACCTAGCTCAACCCTAAACCGAGTCACTGATGGTGTCTGATGTTATTGACACAAGTCCGCCAGCCTACTCCTCATGAAAACCGACACGACACTTGCTATCTTCCCTCACCCATACGCTATGAAATAACACATAATTATCTTCCCAATACATACAAGTAATTCATTTTGTTGATTAGAGAAAATTAAACAATTATAATTATTAAGCCATAAACTAAAATTATTAAAGGGAAATTAAACTACGAAAAAATTCAAAAATGAGGGTTCATATCACTTATCGGACACTCACTACAGAACACTGAAGCTAGAACTGCCAATTTCAATTAGTTAAATTAATAAAAGTAATTATATTCCAAAAAAAGAAACAAATCACTATCTAATTAAACTATAAGTAAATTTTTTTTTGTTTGTCAGATGTTTTCGAACATTACACTGGAGCACTCAGACTAAAAGAAAAACTGGTCCATTGTACTACCAGGCTATCAGGCATTTGCTGAAATTTCATGGTATTCCGGAGGAATACCAGCAGGCGCTTCTGTGGTGAGGAGCCAACATCATAAGCTCTCACCTCATCAGCACCAAATAACTGCCACCTGATCCGAGCAAAGGCGGGACAGTGGGAAGTGCTCTGCAGTGGCGTCATCTTCTCCACAGGTGTCTCAGAGGTTTTCGTCGATTAGAACAAGCACATTTAGGTGTTTGGCGAAGGTGTAGTGGCTCGTTAGTACACCGGTAAGTTGGCTGCAGTCTTTTCTGTTAAGAGATAACAAGAATGTCGCGGATTTCATGCAGACATTAGGGAGCATGCGCTTGGTTTGTTTACATCCTCGAGAGTCTGCCACGTTAGCTTCCCGCTTGGAAAACCGACGCAATTTTACCTAATGAGTTGTGTAGTCTAATGTTATCGCTCTCTACAAAAGCGCCAACGCCAGATCCTTCATTGGTCTTGCAGCCATCCGTGATAATTCGACTTCATTCTTTTCCTGGCCATATTCTGGCCAGAGCTAGTCCTCAGTGCAGGGAAAGTCGACTATGTATGTGCGTCGCAGCTGGATTGCTGGTGTCCTTGCGTCAGCAGGCATATCCATGAGTCTGTGGTTAAAAGAAATGCGGTGCGCAAGGTCATCGAAACTTCAGTGCGAGTTGTACCACAGACCAGTTATTTTTAAACGGAAAATGGCCTTCAGAATGCACCCCATGATGTGGATATCAAGGGAGGGATTAAGAAGTCCATCAAGAGCAGAGCCTGGCGTGCTAGGAAAGGCCTCTATGCAGCCGAGACAGCTTAGTGAAAGCTGCAGTTACGTATTTATGCGAAAGTTTACTCCATCAAACATTACCATAGCTATGTAGATCCAAAGGGATCTTTTTGGTGACAGACCCCAAGATTTGCCAAAAATTCTCTTACACTGCCAGAAAACTGACAGCGCCTGGTAGTTTTCGATTGAATGTGTTTTGTCCAGGGAAGTTTTCTATCCAAGATAACACCCAGATATTAAACTTCATCCGAAAAGCGGATGGTGACACCCTTGAGTACTAGTTGAGTCAGACCAGTTAACTTTCTCCTTCTCGTGAAGAGAACACCCACACACCCGGGTGTGTTTCTCATTTTAAAATTGATATATCTTTAGTTCTAGGTGTAGTATCGTCTTGGGATTTTTAATAGCCTCCTAAAAAATAGATTCTTTTAACATACTCCAAAAAAAATTTAGATTTTCTTTTTGGGTTAAGATCTACAAGCACTTTTTGGAATTTACCCCTTGCATCTACACCCAACACACCCGGGTGTGCATCGAAAATTGTATGTGAATTGTTAGCTGGAAATGCAGAAAAGCACTTGTTTCATTATAAATTCATATTTTTTATTCATTGGACATTATTTTTTTTTTGTTTCGAAAAAAGGAATATATTACATTTTATACAAAAAGTTATTATTTAAGATGGACATCTATCACACTGGGTTTCGTGTTGGTTTTCTTCTAGATTTCCTTTCTGTTTTCTTCTGACAGAATTGTCACGTTCTTCTTGCGCCCTTACTGGAAAATTTTCAACAGTCGGTGTTACTAGGTGGCCCAACATATTTTCAATTCCATTGTGTGATGGAAAATTTCGCATGATTTGGGCATTTTGGGAACCATCCTGGATTCCTGCCGTAGCAAATTGTTCACTCAACTGTTGTAGGAACAATCTTCTACGGTTTGTTGATGTCTTCAAGTGTGGATTATTTTCCATGTATATCACGAATGCTGCAAATGCAACCACATCCACAATGTTATAAAAAAAGCTAAAGGCCATCTGTTTGTTCTTCTCTTCGTAGTGTATTCACCAAGGCACTTGTCCATATTGTCACCACCTCCTTTGCTAATGTTGCAATAGAGTATCATTTTGGGCTTTCTTTTAGGACCTTCAGTTTCGATGCTATAGTGGGAAGTGGAAAGAACCACAACCGATTTGTTTTTTTTCTTGGATAGACATACTTATATTGTTGCTTAATCCAAAGATTGATGATTCTACTGCTCTTCCTTTTGGATTGGGTGGTACAAAATCGACAAATTGCAGTCTACCATCAAAGTAGAAGCCAAATTATAGCTCGTAAAAAATTTGTCACATACGATGGTTCGAGCACTTCCACGGACCAGATTTCAACACAAATCTTTGACCACACGTTCACCATGATTTTTTTTTTCTTTCTCCAGAAGGTGCCATACCAGTATAAATTTGTACTTTGACTGGATAAGAAGTTATAGCACCGCATACCCAAAAAACTTTAATTCCATATTTGGCCGGTGTTGAAGGTATATATTGAGTGAATCCGGTGCCACCACGATAAGGATGAATTTGCTTATCAACAGTGACTTTGGCGCCTGCTTTATAGTTATCCTTGAGGATGCTGTTCAACATAAGGAAAATGTTCGATATGGCTGCTAATTTGTCAGTATTTTTACGTTGCTGGCGCGTATTTCCATTATCAAATCTGATAAAACGACTGATACCCCAAAAACGTTTGAGACCCATTGAAGCACGAAACATCGTATGTGAGTTAATTTTCCATAGATCAGTTGTATGTACATAATTTGAATGTGTGACACCAGCTAACAGAAGTATGCCAAGATAAGCATCAAATTCAGTTGTAGTAACAGCTTTCCATATACGAAGTGGTCTTGCTAGGTTTTCTTCATGTTCACGTTCGTAGCAGTGGGTTACTTTTCTATTGGTTTCGCGAATTATTATATCACACATTTCAGCTGACATTTTGAATTTTTTTGTTCTGCGTGCTGGTGCAGTGTTCGAGCTTCTAAGAACATTATGCGGCAAAAATCGTCGAGGTTGTAGTGGTTGATCTGACCAAATTGTACCAACTCTAGTTGTATAATTATTTGCAGAAGATTCAATTGGAGATACTTCCAATTCTTCGTCCGTATCAGTCTCACTAGCATGATCATATTCTGGCAACTGCAATCCCTCTGCATCTGAATCGTCTGCATTCACAGTAGCGTAATCACCAATGAAGGTCATCTTGCTCATGTTCACTATCAGCTTCCACAAGTTCCTCCAATCTATGTACTGTTGTAGTGTTCTCTGTGTTCAAAGCTAAGTCCTCGCATGCACCATCAGCCAGAATATATAATTTTATTTTTTTTGATAATTACTTTGAAAAACTGTAAATAAATAAAAAATTAATAAATTCTGTTCAGAAATAGAGGATCGCACTGACTTACTTTTATCATTTACTTCTTTACGTCCGCGCTGGATAACTCTTTTTGTACTTCTAAGACCACATTTGGGTTGGTTGCTCCTTCTATATAGAAGCTGCATAATTGCCCTCGCCCGACGCTCAGATTCCGTTTCCGCTGATGCTAATTTTCTGCAGATAGTCACTGTGTCGTTGGTTGTGCTTGATTTTCCTTATGTTTGATAAGCGCTTGCGGTTAGTCCTCGATCTGGGTTCCCAGCGGCACTTTTTTTAGATGAGTTCAGATTGTTTATTTTGTGCGGTCTGGTATGTTAATTTTGTTTGCCGCGTTTTTCTGAATAGATGCACCAAGCACATAAACTTGGAGCGGATTGTAATTGAAAACACCAAGCACTTAAACTTGGAGTTGGTTATCGGTGATGCACCAAACACTTGAACTTGGAGCAATTGCTGTAAGAAAGAATTAAGTCATTCACATATTTATATTTATCCCTATTCGCTGCGTCAATGCCGAGGTTTAATGTTGCGATGAATTCGACTCGCTTGGTGTTGGTGTTGCGTCATCGATGATTCAACTGAACATTCTCCCCCGCGTTGAATGACAATTCAACAACCTAAGCGATGGTGACGACAAACTCTGAGTTTGCTGGTGCTTCCTTGTGTTTGGTGGCCACTGATTGTACTGCTTTGGTGAAGACTGCAGACCTTGCTGTTTTGTGCTTCCAAAATACGTAGGCGCTTAACATAATGGATATTATTAGCGCCAAGTATCCACTTGCGAAGTGGTGATGGCTGCTAGTTTCCAATTTGTGTGGTAGAGCCATTACTTCTTGTTCTCTTATTAGATTTTGTAAGTCCGTTAGATTGTGGAGTTGGATGTCATAATGTGTAATATTAACTTTATGGACGTGTGTTTCTCAGGTGTTGATATTTCAGATATGCTTCCAAAACTGGCGTAGGATGATTGCAAATTGGTAGTAGTATTATGACCTTGAATGGTTATTGATCTGTGTCTTAAAATGCATCCTGGCTGCAACGCAACTAATCCGAACTCTTCTAAGAATAACTGGGTCCGCTGGTTTCCACAGATTGCAGTAAGTCGAGATGTATTCCTTGTGGAATACAGCCAGTTGTTTTTATGTTCTAGCTGAACCCATGCTGAATTCTCGTCAGACCTCCTGCTGCAGGTAGCCTTCGTTTCATTGTTAAAAGTCCCATTTCGCAGGAACATATCTCTGCTTCCTCGCTATATTTTGCTTGTATATTGAGACATAAATATTGCTCGTTCGCCAAGGTGGTCTTCAAAAGTGGTTGATTGTATGGAAAATATTGATCACGATGACTGTTTAAGCCCAGTATTGGAGCGCAAGGAATAATAGTCAAGATTGTGTTGTTTATGAAATGAGGTATGGGCGTGAGTCGGAATAAATCATACTGCTCTTGATTTACCAGAGGAAGTGTGACCCAGAATACTACTTGATTACCTGTCACTCCTCCCTTTACTGTCATTAGCTTGTATAGTTGGACCAGATCTCGATCATCTACTGGCAACTCAAGGAATGTTGGTAAATGCTCCTTGATGGTTGTAAGCTCCTTCTTCAGCTGCACTGTTGATAATAATAATGAGTTAATTTTACCATGATGGGTCTGTAAGAACATCAATAAGGGCTGACTGTATTCTGTTTACATTAAGTATCATTATGATCAATTGGGATGAAAGGGATGTGACGATTTGCGATATAATTTGGCCTTCTTCACCATTGTCACGAATCCTTGATATTATTTCAGCCAGTTGCCTGTTGATCTGCTCAAATCTACTATTTATTACACTCCGATCTTGGTTCACAATGTTGATTGTTGAATCGACGACTGAGGTTTGATTTCTTAGTAAGCTTAATAGGTGATCTTCATTCATGTTTACTTGGTCTATTGTACTTGCCATTTTTTGGTTAAGGTTGGTTAAGGTTTTATATTCTTCTATTAATGGATTAAGGTTGTAGTGGACGATGAAATTCCATTCGCTCGTTGCGATTTTTGTTGATCCAATAGATTCAAAATAAATACCAACATTTGATTAAAATTTGTTAACTTCAATATTTTTGTTAAATACTTTTGGCAGAATGAGAAGTATTGTTAACAATGACGTGATTCCTCCGGCACTAGATGTTCTTCGCCTTTTGGTCGGTATTGTAGCTGCTGCATCTGCTGGTTGAGTGTTACGTGCTGACTGCTGGACTTCACTTCTGCATGTGATCTCATTATCGTGTTCAACAGTGTCATTTGACCTGTCAAGCGGTTTAGATCGTTCGCGTCAAATCATTTGTTCTTATTTTTTTAATATAAATAAATTAATTAAAATATTCGAAAATGGTGGATAATTGTGGTGAATGTAATACTGGCATTCTGTCTGCAGAATTTATTGTCTGCGGAGGATTTTGCTGCAGAAAGTTTCACACCAAGTGTGTTGAATTATCTGCGACAGCCTTCCAGCTCATTAAATCAACAGACAGTGTATGCTATAAGTGCAAAATCTGCAATAATGTTCCATTTTTGGGATTGATAAGTAAGCTCACTTCTATGACAAAGGAATTGAGCATAATAAAATCGGAAATTCGTGAAATGAAGTGTAATTCTTCACAGAACACGAATGCCAGTGAAACGCCATTGGTAACGGACGGCTCAGTTGAACCACCCGTTGCCTCAACATCGGGAATTAGTGAAAACGCGGAATAAACCTCGAAAAAAATCTAAACCCGAAAAAAAACATAAACAAATCGTAGGCAACGACGGGTCTGCCTCCGATCTTGTCGCGACTCCCACGAAAGAGATTCACGCAGCTGGTTTTCATGTTAAAACTACGGAAAACTGCTGTGAAGAATTACATTTCATCCAAGTTGAACTCGCCGGGCGGTGACATTAAATGTATTAAGGTGTTAAGTCAACCGCGGAGTTAAACAAATTAAACTTTATTAATTTCAAAATAACTTTGCCCGAAAGTGCATACGCCCGCGCATTAGATCTGTCAAATTGGCAGTCGGGAATTCAAATAAAAAAATTCATTAAGAGAATCAAGATCAAAACATAAACACTGATCAGCTGCGAGGGCAAGGCACATCAGTTAAAACCTATTCTCTGTATTATCAAAATGTTGGTGGTATGAGAACGAAATTAAAAGAAATTTTCATTTCTCTCTCTGACCACCAATATGATATTGTTGTTTTAACAGAGACTTGGTTATACCCGCACATCTGTTCAGCAGAAATTTTTAATCACTGCAGATCTAGTGAGGAGAGAGGTGGAGGAGTTTTAATAGCTGTCTCATCTCATCTACTCAGCCGACAGGTTATGTTGGTGCATCAAACAATTGATGTAGAGCAGATGTGTGTGTCTATGGATTTTGTTGATGACGTCCGTTATCAGATGTTTATTTTCGTCTCCTACGTTCCACCAAAAAGTGTTGCCAAGGTGTATCAAAACACACACTGATACCATTAGTAGCGTCGTTACTTGTCTTCAAGCCAATCAATTACCTTGTATATTGGGGGACTTTAATATTGGTGACGTTACTTGGAGGAACGTGGATGGTGCTGATAATTTAATCCCATTCAATGTTATTCAGGAATGGGAGTGCTTGATAATAGATAGTCTTTTATCTTTGAGCTTATTTCAAGTAAACAATATTCGAGATAGTTTAGATCGAATTTTAGACTTAGTATTTTTAGACAATGAAGTAAACTTTATAATATCAGAAGCCTTGAATGTGATTGATTCGAATAAAATTCATCACAAGGCCTTACTTTTGGATTATAAATTTTTTGTTATGGAAATTGTAGTAATAACAATACCGGCTTAACTTATAAATTCACTAAGACCAATTTTGTTGCACTGAATGAATACCTAACTCAATTCAATTGGGATGACTTAATTCTGGTTTAGAGTCATTTGTTTCTAAAACGCGTCATAGAAATCGATTTAGAATTCCATGGACAAACAAAAGCTTAGTAAATCTACGAAATGTTAAACTATGTTTCAAATAAAATGAGTTTAAATCGTGAACGATTTTTGAGATTCAGGAAAGAATATGAGTTCTTGAATAGATTTTTATATAAACAATACATCTTGGCTGTAGAAACTTCGGTAAGGAGCAATGGTGCATCATTTTGGAATTACGTTAATTCAAAAAGAAATTCAAAAAAATTGGATGAAACCTGTGACCTATTTGCCAACTTCTTTGAGTCTGTCTATAATGGGTCTCCGGTCCAGACAACGATGAACCATTACTCTAATATACCCGAGGTTCTGGATATAGGTGTATTGCAATTTACGGATCAGGATGTAATAAATGCCTTAACTAATCTTAAAGTAAATTACAGCCCAGGCCAAGATGGGGTCCCGGCTGGTATTTTAAAAAAAAGTTGGAATTCGCTTTATCGTCCACTAAGAATTATCTTTAATCAATCCCTAAAAATGGGTGAATTTTTGAATGAATGGAAGTATTCTTTTCTGCGGCGTATATATAAAAGCGGTTTAAGGCAAAAAGTAGAAAACTATCGACCAATATCCAAGCTTTCGTCGATACCAAAGTTATTTGAAAGTATTGTAAAAGAAAAATTATATTTCATGGTAAAAGAAATTATTTCTAATAACCAGCATGGCTTTATGCAGGGCAGGTCTTGTACAACTAATTTATCATTATTTTCAAATTAAATTTATACAAATTTAGAAAATCAATTACAAGTTGATGTACTTTACACCAATTTCTCGAAAGCCTTCGATAAAGTACATCACACTTTGCTTTTAAACAAACTAAAGTCTTTGGGATTCCATTCGTCAATGTTAGAGTGGTTTTCCAATTACTTAAAGGACAGGAAGCAATTGGTAATGATCAATAGTTTTAGATCTCGAGTAATAAAAGTTACATCGGGCGTTCCACAAGGTAGCCATATGGGGCCATTACTCTTTCTATTGTTTATAAACGATGTTTACGAAATTTTCAAATATTGTAAAATCCTAACATTCACAGACGACTTTAAATTGTATTTATCTATAAATAGTTTCACTGATTGTAATAATTTCCAATTGGATATCCATGCACTAATGGAATGGTGCAAGCACAATGGACTAGAGCTGAATATTCAAAAATGTAATATCTTTACGGCATATCGAAATACATCCCCGATTGTCTAGGATTATTTCATAAATGATCATAGACTTAGTCGCCTAGAAGAGGTTAAAGATCTGGGTGTAATTTTTGATACTAACTTAAATTTTGCATCACATTATGATTATACAATTGCGAAGTCTAATGCTATGTTAGGCTATCTGAAAAGAAATAGTAGAGATTTTCGGAATATAACTAGTCTTAGTCCATCTATTGTTCGTTAGTCAGACCGTATTTAGAATATTCTTCCATCATTTGGGGTTCCCCATATGATACACAAGAACTCAGATTCGAAAGAGTACAAAAAAATTTCACGAGATATGCTGTCCGTATACAATTTACGGACGACGTTCCTTCGAAGAACTCCCTAAATATGACGATAGATGTAAAATAATAGGCTTGCAAACCTTAAGTTTCAGGCGTAAGGCAGCGTCAGCCATGTTCATCCGCGATATTATTAATTGCCGTGTAAATTCACCAGACTTACTTTTTCTCATGAATATATATGCTCCCCAAAGATCTCTTCGGATGAGAAATTTACTATATGATAAGAGACATAGAACCAACTATGGTTGTAATGAACCTATTACAAGGTGTATAAACACTTTTAATGAACTTTGCAACGAAATTGATTTTAGCTTGTCTCGATTTGAGTTTAAAAAATTGATCCATGCACAATGCTATAATTAATACTGTTTATTTGATGTAACCTGTGAGATGCAAAATCGGTAGATGATCCTTAGTCGCGCAGCAAAATCTGCTGTGTAAAGCGATACTGAGAGTTAACACTTAGAGAACGTAGTGTTTTGTGTACTCTGTGATGGAAAAAAAAAAAAACCGGTAAGTCTGTGAATTGGACGTTTCCAGGTCCCTGATGCTGTTCGAATATCAACCACTCGTATAGCGGACTGGAATGTTGTCTTCCTCTATGATGACCATGTCTCCCACGTTGATATTCCTAGAAGATTCCTTTCATTTATGAAGATACTGCAGTTCGTTTAAGTATTCCTGTGACCACCGTTTCCAAAATTCATGTTTGAGGTGCGAGACCAAGTTCTGCCTTGTTAGATGAGTGTGGTTTATTGAGAATGCGTTGGCGTCAACTTGTGCAGTCAGGGGTTCACCGATGAGAAAGTGTCCACGTGTCAGTGCCGTTAGATCGGTGGGATCATTTGAAAGTGGTGTTAGTGGTCTTGAGTTAAGGATGGCTTCGATGCCAATCAATACTGTTTCTAACTCTTCGTATGTCAATGACGCTGTAGAAACACTTTTCTTTTTTTTCATTTTTATTTTTTTTTCTTAACTCTTACGTGCTAGACTAAGACTAGCTTAACTAATTTGATGTAAATATATTTTATTATATGTAAATAATCTTTACATATATGCATTCCGTCCTATGCTATTCATACTTATATTTCAATGGATAAATGGATAAATGTATGTAGAATTTTTTTTCTTCTTTTTTTTTTTATTTTATTACTTAACCCTACCTTAAAACCTATAAAAAAAAGAAAAAATGTGAGTCGGCCATGGGAACTAGTATCTCGGCCAACTTTCCGAAAGTCTAACCAGGGTCGAAAGGGATCGACGAGGGGACTCTTTCTTTTAACCACCAGTATTTTTGGTGTTGCCTGCTCACATCTTTAACATCTCGGATGGATCCACCGTCGTCTCGACTGTAATTGAGTAGCGTATCCACGATTGTCCTAGCAATGTAGAAAATTAAAGGAACTGCTAATTTATCCTGGATCAGACCTGTCTGGTCGAAATAAACGACTGCTTCCGGGGGAATAAAGCCATTAAGGCGCACCTTTTCTTGGTACCTGTAATTGGGCACGATCAGGTTGTTCGTCGAAAGCATAGACCTTGCAACATGTCTACGAATCATCTTGATTAGGAAATTGTCCACTCTGATCTAGTTAGGTCTGTTATATAGGACCTAATGACGATAGAATTTTTTGTACTGGGACTCTGGTGTTCTGTAAAGACGAAGGGAAGTCCTTAGACAAGCCCTCTCTAACACCCGAATCTTTTCCATTAAGCTTGCTCTCACGTTGAGCCACACGGGACAACCATAAGTAAGCATCGGCCGAATAAGGGCCATGTAGCAGATTACCTTCACTCTCGCATCGAGTTGGCTGTTGCGAAACAGTCTCTTTGTTTGTTAAAATATGGATACTGATCTAGCCAGATCTCCAGGTATCTGACTACACTTCTTTGAGCCAGTGGTTGCTCGTACTGTCCAATAACAGAAAACATTCGCCAATTATTTTTAGTAAAATGTGAGCCTTATATAACGGCGTTCTGCACAAGATTGTTTCCGACTTCTCAAGGTTGATGATCAACTTCCAGTCGTCGCAAAATCGCTGAATCGGACCTGACCTGTACGCAATAAGATCATCTGCGTACGCTATCGCGTGCTGAAGTGATCCTATCAGATCCGCTATGTAAATATTGAAAAGTACCGGCGAGTTAACCGCTTCTTGTTGCAGACCATTGTTAATTTTAAATGTACCAACAGAAGTCACGTTGTTATTTTTAACCAAGAACTTCCTGTTGGTGAGCATATTCAGCAACATGCACAATAGTGGTTTACTAATGCCTAGCCTGTTCAATTTGTAAAAGAGCCCTTCCAGCCAGACTGTATCAAAGGCCTTTTAAAAGTCGACAAGCAGGGCGCCTGTGCAGTGTTTCTTGTTTCTATTCCTTTGAATGTCAGAAACCAATTTTGACACGGCATGTATTGTATCATGCCCTGCCTTGAAACCGAATTGGTTGTCCACAACCCATTTTATCAAAGATAACCTTTTCGAATACCTTGCTCATACTCCGTAGGAGACTTATAGACCGAAGATTCCTGGGATTGTTGCTGTCTTTTCCCCTTGTAGGAATCGGCTGTACAACAGCAGTTCCAATGCTTAGGATTATTCAGAATATTATTGAATAGAATGGCGTAAATTTCCACCGCTACTGGAGGCAAGTGACGAAGAACAATATTTGATATTCCATCGATTCCCGCTGATTTCTTCTTCTTTAGTGACACGAAGCTCCTTTGATACGAACACGGTATGCAACTCTTCATTGGCGATGGCATTGAATGCCAGGTTTTCGTCATCGAACCTGGTAAAACCAGTGATCGCCAGTGCTCTGTGTCGTTTCGAAGGCTGGTATTGTGCACACGGACTCTATTGTATAGGTTATGATTCGGGCGAATGCTAGTATTCACTTTGTACACATCCTCATAGATAGACCCTATGACCTCAACTTTCTTTTGCGGGTCCTCGATCACAAAGAAGTTGTTACCATCGGCAGCCCAGGATCTATTCCTGCTACTGTGAGTAATCGTTCGTGATTCGTTGTTTCCGGTATTTTGAGACACGGAAGTTCGTTGGCATCGTTCCTACGAAATATTTTATTAATCTGGGGGAACATACTCGGATTATCAGATCTGATAGCCCGAATCTTATTTCTCCAGTATAAATTAGCTGACTGCCTATAATTTGGCTTAATTAATATTTGGAGATTCTTTATCAACGACTTCAGTGTCCGTATCTCAGAGTTTTGTCTATACAAGTTCTTTAGTCTTGTAAGAAACCTGCTTTTCTGAGCGTGTAATGCGTCTATAGTCGGATTGCGGTAAGTGCTGCCAGTTGGTTGATACCTAGGTATCGTTCTGTCCATTGTGTGTTTGATTGACTCTGCCATTCGTTTCAGGTACAAATCAACCTCTTCGTTTGCTAGATTCCTATTGGACGGTGGATAGTGCAAATTCAGGAGAGGGCTCTTGTCAAGTCGCGAGAGAATCGAGTCCAGCGAGTCTTCCTGTAATTATAGGAGTACGTTGGACTGAACTCTTCGAATTCCGCAATTTCATTAGAAATCGTTAATTCGGCACTAATTCCGCAATGGTCACTGTCGTGCATAAATGTGCGCAGGCAGTTTATTGTTCGTCGGTCAACGTCAGGCAGTTGTAATCGTTCGTCGAACAGCAATAGATCCAGATAGAAGCCGCTTCTGGGAAATGATGGGCTATCTGTAGCCTTTATATCGAGTCGAAACTCAATGTTGTTTTGGACCCACAAATTGAGTAGTGAGGTCCCTCTATGGTTTGGCGAAAGATTTCCCCAATCTCAGTGTCTGGCATTGAGATCTCCGGCCATTCCACTACGGAGACGGATGTATACAATGCACGCTTCTATCCCCTGAAACCTTCGTACTACACCACTGTACACCGCTGTATAATTAAATTTTTTGTTTATGAAGATCGCTACCCCACCTGCTCGAATAGAGTTGGCCGGTCTCTTATTTCTACATTGTAGTTTTTGTGTCCTAAACTGTATTTCTGCGTGAGCTTAGTTTCGCAAACCAGTTAGACATCAGGAGTTTGGTCGTCAAGCAACTTGTACAAGGATTCTCTAAGATCGATCCCAATCAATGAATTTACATTCAGGGCTAGGCTAGGATCTTCAAGAAGTTTTCAGATACCTGCGTACCCATCATGATTGACAATGCGCTATACTCGGCAGAATCGTATAGATATAGCCCACACGCCCAATCTGCTCCTGTAATTGACTCTGTATCTGCTCTTGAATCTTGAGCAGGACGGTCAGAACTGCGCGTTGAGCCTCAGGTGCATTAGGTCGTGGCGCCTGTGCAGCTACCCTCGGCTGTTGCTGTTCCGAGTTACCCCTTCCTGACACCACTTGGGAGTAGGATATTTGGGAGTTTACGGTTCCTTTTTGGAATTGGGCTGGTATAACTCCCACTACACTCTTCTCCTTGCGAGCCAGATTTGCTTGTTTCATGCTTTGAAACTCAGGACAACCCCGATAACTTGCGGTGTGACTCTTGTTTTTGCATAGTAAACATGTCAGCTGACTTTTATCTGTCATGTTCTCTTTACCAAGAGGGCATTCATCTGTTTTGTGGTTCTCCGCACACTTCACACATTGAGGCTGCATGTCGCAGTTCGACGCGGTGTGTCCGAACCTTTGGCAACGTAGGCATTGGATTACGCTTCCGCTGCGGTCTAATGTGCGCCATTAAACAAGCCGGCAATTTATGAGATCAGATTACCAAGTTTGCTATCGGGCGACATCTGAACAAGGAAAAATGGCGAGTTGCAGTTCTCCCGTTTGGCTCTTGCCGTGGTGAAGCGCTTGACTCCTACAAATGAGAGGCCACTGCACTTCATCCTTTGGAGCGTCTTAAGGAGTTCCTCCGGTTCAGTTGACGGGTCCAGCCCTTTTAAAATCATTGACAACAACTTTTCCCCTTTCGGTATGAAACTATAGAACTATGTCGTCGAGTCCTATAACAATTTCCTAATTTTAAGGTATTGTTTCACAGTATTACATTGGATCGAATGCCTAATGTTGCTTAATCTTTTAATTCTGAAATTATTATTGCCTATGGCCGACTTACATAGTTCTAACGTTTCCTTAAAGTCCATTTTATAAGTGTTGATTGGAGGTACGTTCCTTCGTCGGTTTGTCTTGCTGCAGTGACTGATGTTGTTGTTGCAGCTTTTTGTGTGGTTGTTGAATTTGCTTCTGTGGTTGCTGTTGTTGGATGGATTGATGTTGGGATTGTTGTTGTTCTAGGGATTTTAATCCCCGCTTTTGATGTGGATGTTTTTCTTGGTGGAGATTCAGTTTTTTGCGCTGAACTTGTTGCTTTTTGTGTTGCACATTCGGCGATTGGAGTTTAGCTTCTCTCTCCCTTTCTCGTCTTGCCGCTTGTTTTGCCTTTATGGCCTGTATTTGTTGCTGTAGCTGACTGATACTGTTGTTCATGTACTCCAGCTCATCCATCTTCATCATCTGACTCAGTTGGAACGGTGGAGCCTAAGCTATTACTTTCCCCTGTGTATCTTCCTTCTCCTCCGTCGGAGACGTAAGGGAAGTCTTCGGCGTCATCCGCTGGCTGACAGGGTGGGACGTTTTATCAAATGGAGCCAGACTGGATAGGTGACTGTTTTGCTTTAACTGCTTGCATTTTTGTAAGTCACTGATTTCCTGGTTGAAATCGAATGTCTGCATTGCGCACACGATTGTAGTCAGTGAATCCTGACGTTCCTTAGTAGTGAGTAGTATGTCATTTGGTCGCTTATTTTTTGTGCATCTAGTATTTTTGCAAAACCGCAACATGTATCCAATTATCCTTTGAAGCGTCTTGAATGAATTCCGATGGTTTATCTTGTAAATCATTTCCTGATCGCAATTATAAGTGGTTGTTGCCACAATTGATGCATTTCGTTTTCTTTCTGTGTCCTCCGGTATCGACAGCTCCTTGATGTATTTTGCCGGCCACATGTCTTCATGTCCTGATAGGAATAGAGAACCATAAAACCACAATGTGCATGCTGGCAATTTCTCTGGCTGAAGGCCTCTCGAAACATCTGCTGGGTTGTATTTTGATGGCACATGTCGCCATTAGTCGGGAAGTGTTAGTTCCTTTATAGCGGAAACTCGATTAGCAACAAATGTGTGGAAAGATGATGATGGAGAGTTTATCCAGGCGAGCACAATTTCAGAATCCGTCCATGAGTATGTGGATGTGTCTACGAAATTTAAATCCTTCTTGATTCGTGCTGTTAATTGTGCGCCAAGGAGTGCAGCGCATTGTTCCAATCGAGGCAAGGTTTGTCTCTTCAGTGGCGCCACTCGTGATTTAGAACACAAGAACCTTACAATTGTTCTTCCATCCTTCATGATTGCTCTCAGGTACACCACCGCCCCATGTGCCTTTTCAGATGCGTCGGAAAAGGTGGGAATTTGTATGGTTGCGGGTACACCATTGTTGAACATATGGCGCGGAAATTGAAAATTGTTAATTTTACCGAGGCTATTCTGGAATGCTATCCACCTTGTATGTAATGCTTCATCCCATGAAAGTGGCAATGTCCATAATTCATGAACAAATCTCTTTGCTGTGACCAATACTGGAGCCATCATTCCCAACGCATCGAATAATTTGCAAAGTCTGAGGTTACACTCCGTTTTGTAACTCTACTTGTCGAGCCCATATTTGTCTTAACACACACACACCTCTCATTGCTAACGTCAAGATCTATTTCCTTATGAAAATAAGGTGAAAATAATTCACCTTGTACTACTTGTCCTGTGTGCATGATGTCGTTCAACGATATTCCAGTTGATCTTTTCGATGAAGCGTCAAAAACTACTCGAAGTTTTGTAGTGCTGCTGTCCTCTTTGAAAACACAATGGTGGGGAATGACGTAGTTTGCTGTTACTATGTCATTGAAGTCAATTTCTGTCATATGACCTAGATCTTCATATTTCTTTATAAATTGGCTGTATTGATTCATCACTTCTTTGTTTTTTGCTAACCGCCGCTCAAGAGCCAAAAATCTATTGATTGCTATTTCATGGAACTGCCAAGGGTAGATGGATTCCCATGGAATGGCAGTTTGACCATGAAACGTCCGTCATTGGTTTTGTGCGTGTTTTGTACAAAGTGAGCTTCACACATCTCTTCTGATTTTGACAACTTGCCACGCGCCGGTTCAACTTCTTTCAGGTTCCATAGTCTTTCAATCATCTGATGGAGGTTATTGTCATCATAAGTTGAGATGCCACACGTTGCAGTCTTTTGTCCTGTTTCACCTACTTTTCCAGCCAGAATCCACCCGAGGACCGTATTTTGTAATGTAGGTAAATTGTTAGCCAACCGTTTCTGTCCAATGGAGAGTAGTTGATGGTAGAATTCTGCACCAATGAGAACATCTATGCTGTCGGGATGATTGAACTTCGAATCTGCCAGTGAAATATTTTTTGGTATAGGCCATGACAAAATGTCAATGTATTTGGAGGGTTGTGGTGGTATGATCCGTGGCAGAACAAATGCTTCAAGATGAGTATTGAAATCAGTTGTTGTTGATTGCAACTTTACGTTCACGCATTGATGGGCTTCCTTTCCTCCATGGGCAATCCCTTGAATACTCATTGAAGAAGTTATTTTACTTAGCCCTAGTCTCTTAACTAGGCGTTTTGTTATCAGGTTTACTCGAGGTTTACTTACTGAATCTAGAATGGTAGTTCGTTTTCTGTCCGCTGGTGGCAACCAGTTCTACGACGGCGGAACTCAGATGTACGTAATGATTTCCTTCTGAACTCTTGGATGCTGCTGGTATTAGCGATTGTTTTATCGTATTCTGATGATTGCTGCCACCTGCTGCCGTTGCCACATTTGCATGGTTGTTGTTGAAGGGACCCTTAGTGTTGCTTTCGCGATATAGCATCGTGTTTTGCCTTGTCCACACCGTAGACAACTTCTTAAAGGGCATTTGTTTGCTCCATGGCCGGGCCTTAGACAATTAAGGCAAAGCTTATGTTTTGAGCTAACTGTGAACGTTCTATTGGCTGTAATTGTATAAAGTGGTTGCAGGCAAATACTGGGTGCATTCCCGTTCCACAAATCTTGCAATTCCGATTGTTGTTGTTACTTGACGTCAATGATGCACAAGCACAGGTTGACGTATCCCTCTTCCTTTGTCCGATTGATTCTAGTGATTATTCTAGTGAATGTTTTTAGATACCACATTTTTTGTATGTTCGATATTGGTTGCTTTTCAACCATTTGGGAGAAAAGATCAAAAAATTGTCTCTACTAACCTTTGGGAGGTTTAATGAGGTTTGATTGATGTGTTAATGCTGATTTGATGAGGAACCTTCCACAATTTCGTTGCCTTGTGGTTGTAGTCTCATTGATAATGCAACAAGATTCTCTCGTGCTGATTTCTCCATTGTAGTAAATTCCATGTAATTGTACCCTGGGCTTA
The DNA here is from genome assembly GCA_907269125.1 of Eristalis pertinax. Lineage (NCBI taxonomy): Eukaryota > Metazoa > Arthropoda > Insecta > Diptera > Syrphidae > Eristalis > Eristalis pertinax. The sequence continues at coordinate 13,741,937 of OU026146.1, read as the reverse complement.
TGTTTGATATGATTGCCTTCTCTTCTGCGTTCATGATTGAACTCATTTCATCTTCAAGCCGGAGTTTATATTCTTGCCATATAATTGCTATTTGGTTAGAATAGTCATTGACGAAGTACTTGTGATCAACTGGAGCTTTAGTCAATGATTTTATTTTTCCATTGGTCGCTTCAAATGCACTCCAATGCTCTTGCAGTCGATGAAGTCGCTCTTCGAAATAGTTCTTAGTCCTTTGCCTGTCTGCCGAGTCCTTTTTATAATTAGTAATGATCCTTTGAATTTCTTGGCCAGGTGCCAAGTGTGCCACAATAAACTATTCAAAGGATGTCATTTTGTTCTAAGTAGATGTAGATGATGTAGAATTTGTGTCCTCTTTGTAGATCCTTGAAGTGGATCTGATGCCACTTTTATGGCGTCTTATGAGAGTGATCCTTGGGCAGGATCACGTCGGGGTCACCCAAATGTTCAGGAGCGTTTTCCTGAATAGATGCAAAAAGCACATAAACTTGGAGCGGATTGTGAATGAATACACCAAGCACTTAAACTTGGAGTTGGTTATCGGTGATGCACCAAGCACTTGAACTTGGAGCAATTGCTGTAAGAAAGAATTAATTAAGTAAAAGGCGTTCAGAAAGTTCTATCAACTGAATGACATTTATTTACGATTTGTTTACATCTTTTACACTTAAATCTAGCTTACACTACGAATTACAATTATGTCTTAACCTAAATTACTGCTGGTAATACCGGCAATTTAGCATAATGGATCGATGGCTTGACCCAGTCCATATTCGCTGCGTCAGTGCAGAGGTTTAATGTTGCGATGAACTCGACTTGCTTGGTGTTGGTGTTGCGTCATTGGTGATTCAACTGAACACCCTAAAATTACCCCTTGGTTATATGGGTGCAATATAACCTTTGGGTTTTTTGATCCTGGATTCGAGACATATATACATATATAACTAAAAAAAACTGCATGGTTACTTCTTGAAATATTTTTTTTCAAATGCGTTGTATAAAAAATAAAAGTGTATAACGGCAACCGACTTTTTCCAACTCCCTCAGACACCCGACTTACATATCTATACGGTGACCTAGACTGACTCCGCCACATGTTGAGCAAGGACCTTAAGTCGTCATTTTTTTTTTCATTTTAAATTCATTTTTATTAACAGAAATTCATAACATAACTTACATACTAGACAAAAATGCTTAAAACTAGTTGAACGAACAGTGTTACTACTTCTAACTTACTGGCCCTAACAGGGCACTCTAAGCAAACTTAATCTTAAACTATGTCTTTCGGCTTAACCTAACAATGCATATGTTTAAAATTATATGATTTAGAATGTACAATTTGAATTTAAGAAAACTTAAAAAAAAACGTTATAACTGAACTGATTTAATTGAAAACTTATATGCTAACTTACACACTACCTTAAAATAACTTAATAATAATAATATGGGTGGCGCTACAGCCCGTAGAGGACCAGGGCCTAGCGTCTCAGCAACCACTCGTGTTGTGCGTGCTATTATTCTATCACGAGTGGAAGGGACCTGCTGTTTTATGCCGACTCCGAACGGCCAAGTTTGAGAAGCTTTTTCTAGACAGTTATACTCTTTGTGCATTGTCAGTGACTCGAAAGATGTGGGGCCGTGGAAAGTATTTATTGTCGTACCAGGAATCGAACCTAGACAGGTAGGTCCAAGTGAGTAGGAGTCTACGCACATACCCACAACGCCACGGGCCACCACCCAAATAACTTAAACTACCTTATTAAACATACATGTATATATAGTGTTATAGGCACATATGTATATATACATATATACTTAAACTATACACAGGGGTATACACATAAGTACACACAGTTGTACAAATGTGTATACGTTTTTTTTATACATACGTACAGCTTACAAAACTACCTTAAAAACTACCTAAGATACGAACTTATTCGCTGCAAGCCAGAGACCGACTGCGCTCCATAACGGGATACGCACCACCCTCACTGCAGAGCCACTCAAATTTTCGGTGTTGCATTGCAGCATTCCTAACATCTCGCCTTGATACCGCCGTACTGAACCGGAGGAGAGCCTCCTCAGTTCGTTGTGCGACGGAACGGTCGTGATTGAGTCGCCCATCCACAGTTGAACGGGTGATGTGGAAGAGGAGCAGTACCACATTTTCATTTTGTATCAGACCGTGTTTGTCCAAATGGACGAAAGTTTCTGGGGGGACGAAGCCGTTATGACGTACCCTTTCGTGGTACTGAGAATTGGGGTAGTAATCCCCAGAGATCAGGTTATTAGCCGAGTTCATCGCTCTGGCAGTATAGCCTCGAATCATTTTCAACAGGAAATTGTCCACTCGTATCAGGTTCGCACTGTTGTATAAAATTGGAGTAGAAATTTCTGTACTGGGACTCTGGTGTTCTGGAAAGGCGAAGGCAAGCCCTAAGACAAGCCCTCTCAAGCACCCGAATCTTTTCCATCAAGCTTGCACTCACGTTGAACAACACGGGACAGCCATAGGTGAGCATTGGCCTGATGAGGGCCATGTAGCAGATTACCTTCACCCTCGCAACGAGTTGGCTGTTGTAAAACAGTCTCTTTGTAAGAGCGGAAGCGCCTCGGGCTCGGGCTAGAGCAGCATCTACATGTTTGTTAAAATATAGATCTAGCCAAATCCACAGGTATCTGACTACAGTCCTTTACGTCAGTGGCTGCCCGTGAAGGCCAACAATTGAGATCTTTCGCCAATTCTTTTTTGTATCCACCGAAGCCTTATACAACGGGCAAATACAGATATTGGTCCAACCAAATGCCTAGATACATTACTACACTTATCACATCTAACGGCCATCCCTGCGGGTCAACTATGCCGAACTTGTACCAGTTTGTGCGCGTACCCATGCTGCCATGTACAGCGGCGTCCTGAAAAGGATAGTCTTGCGCTACCAGTCGTCGCAAAATCGCTGAATTTTTTCGAAGTCACGCTGCAACAAGATATTTATTAGTTCGACCTTCGGACCTGATCTGTACGCTACTAGATCGTCGGCGTACGCAATTAAGTGCGGCATGGAACCTATAAGATCCGCAGTGAATATTGAGAACAAGATCGGCGAACCAACCGCCCCTGTTGTAGACCATTTTTAATGTCAAAGACCGTGGTAGAAGTTACGCCTTACTTTTCACGACGAACTTTCTACCTGTTGTCATGGCATAGATCGTATATAGCAATGGTTTACTTATGCCGAACCTGACCAGCTTGAGGAAGAGACCCTCCAACCAAATGGTGTCGAACGCCTTCTCCAAGTCAATCAGACAGGCACCCATGCACTGATTTTTGCTTTTATTCCATTAAATGTCGGATACCAGCTTTGACGCGGCATGTATGGTATCATGCCCCGCCCTACATCCGAACTGGTTGTCCGGTATGATTTTATTTTCATCAGCCCATTGTTTCAGAACTCCTATGACCATCTTTTCAAAAACCTTTGTCGGGATGGATTTGTCTTTGCCCGTTTAGGGATCGGTTGCACTACAGCTGTTTTCCAGTGCGCCGGGTAATGTGCATTACTCAGCGCGTTGTTGAACAATGTTGTGTAAATTTGGACCGCTTCGGGGGAAGATGGCGAAGCACAATATTCGGTATTCCATCGATTTCCACTGACTTTTTCAGCGAGTTGAAGATACCCTGAAGATCTTCTTGGGAAATCAAGATGAGATTGTCATCATTGGCGACGGCACTATGTGGCATATTATCGTCACTGAATCTGGTGAAACCTGGATTCTCGGATCGCCATTCACTTATCTCGTTGCGGAGATAGAAGTGGTTTAGCGAGGCTCTATTCTCCAGATCGTGTTTCGGCCTACTAACCTCGTTAACCTTCTCATGGGGATCTTCAACCACGAAGAAGTCATTGTCTAGCACTGCCTCACCTGGATCGATGCCAATTGAAGTCAGTAATTGTTCGTTGTGTGTCGCCCTGGGAAGTCTAACGACTTGAATGTCATTTTGATCTTTCCTCCGAAATATTTTATTTACTTGCGGGAACATACCCGGGTTGTTGGATCGTACAGCCCGGATTTTATTGCCCCAGTGCAAGCTAATAGCCAAGCTGTAATTTATTCGAATTAACTGTTGGAGGTTCTTGATCTCAGACTTCAGTGCCCTGACTTCCGCGTTTTGTGGATCTGTAAACCGTCTGTGCAAGAGTTTGAGTCTTGACAGCAGTCTACTATTGTGTACGTGAAGTGCATCGATGGTAGCATTTCGATAAACATCGCTGTCATCGATTTGTACTACCTTCGGAATGGTTTTCTCCATGGTTCGTTTTATTAAGTCGTCGTCCATTTGTTTGAGGTACCTGTCAACCTCTTCGTTCGTCAGGTTTCTGTTTGTCGGAGGATTGATCCCACTCGAACGTAGTTCTGTGGATAAAGCCCTATAGAAACGTGGCCAGCGGACCTTATTGTAATTATAAGGGTGCCTCTGGACATATTCCTCCAGTTCTTCCACCTCGTTCGGGAGCTGAATAGGCGCGAAGAGCCCGCAGTGGTCACTCTCGGCTCTTTTTCAGCTGCTCCCGGTCCTCTTCCTCTTCGTCCTCGGACTCGGACGACGTTAGAGCATTGAAGGGGTTCTCTCTCCCGCTTTCCCCTCGCCTTCTGTCCACTTGTATTCTACGTCGTCGACCAATGTTTGCTGCATTCTGGATGCTGCTGCTGTGGTTGTGGCTACAGTTGTTGTTGTTGCTGCTGTTGTAATTTTCGCATCGCCTGATCCAAGGCTGGAACGGCGCTTCACCAGGTTTGGCTGTGGCTGAAGCTTCTTCCTCCTTTTCTTCCTCGCCTCTTCATGTGTTGACTGGTGGTCTGATATCCCAGCCACTGGTACAACATCACCCGATTTTCGTAGCTCGGGTCGCTCAGCTGGCTCCATTGCACTGACTCACACTTAGTGTCTTTATTTGTTATTAAAAAAAAATGGATTTCAATTTTTCTTCGGGATTTGAACCCGGCAACACGAAGTCACCGGCTATCACTCTACCGTGAAGCTACCGATTCTTATTTTATTTCGGCGATATTTTCCGCACTTGATGATTAAATATTTCCGCACTAAGTCGAAACACGTCTGCACTGGGTGGAGGTCTGTGAACGACTGGTTGAACGCTCTATGCACCCGGCAGCGCTCTTGCTGCGGATCCCAGTATCAACTGCACTACTTTACTTTCTTTTCGTTTCTCTGAATATTTTTAATAAGTCGAAACACTTGTGGACAGCTGAACGGTCTGTGCACGACTGACTGCATGATTCGTCAGCAAGGTATGATCATCATTAGAAAACGTACGAGCCGATTAGAATTTTCGTTCCTGCAAACAAGCAACATATCGCAGCAATTGATAAATTTCACACATGTGAAGAAAGAAGCACCCGTTATACAACCAAGTATCGTCAACGACATTGGCAGTATAGAAAATGCTCTGGAGTCACAACAAATTCAGGAAACACAACATTGCTATTTATGGTCGCTGCCTTTTTCTTAGTGCTGAGGATAAGAGGACGAACCATCACCATCCATTCCGGTAAACCTGAACCCCCCGCGAGGTCACACATAAAAGCCAGTGGATTGAACACAACCAGAGAACTAGAGGAATCTGATTTTTGTGTGACATCCACATGTGTCGGTCCCAGCATGATGTGACAAAGCACAACAACAGATAACACAAAAAAAAAGAGTCACAGCCCAGACGACAATTCCGTGGGAAATTGTGTGTAGTCAAGTTCGACATCGCACCGTGCACCTCCGTCGGCTTACGTTCTATTATATTTTTGTCTGCATGCGAGTGTCTGGTGGCCGGCCTGTCCCGCTCGACAGCCGGTCGGGCTCAGCCCGAAGGAATTACGAGCAACCCATCAATGGCCTCGTGAGCCGCTATGTGGGTGTGGGGAAGTCACGCCATGCACTAACCAGTGCGTGCGATTAGCAAAAGGCAACGGACAACGGCATCGACTTAGGATAGGCACATGGAAAGTCTCATCGCTCACAGGAAATGATCTCGAGCTAGTTGAGGAAGCTGCCAGGTATCGTTTGGATATCGTGGGTATCTCTCCGACGAAGCAAAGGGGAGCTAGAACTGTATACCTTTTAGACGGGTGGAAACTCTTCCGGGCGGGAGTGGGGATACTCACAAGTCCCAGGCTGGCAGGCAGGCTATTGGAATGGATACCATTAGGAGGGAGAGTCACGATCTTAAAGCTCAAGCTTGAAAGGTCAACTCTGGCTCTGGTGCAGGTGCATGCACCGAATTTAGAGTCAGAGTACGCGGCTTTCCTGGATGAAGTTGATACTGCCCTTGATAGGATAGCAGAGCTGGATTCCTGATCCTGATGGGTGATTTCAATGCTCATGTGGGTGTGGACGTAACGACCTGGGGGAGTGTGATTAGGAGGAACGGTGATCCTCATCAGAACGCTGAGAGAAGTTGTTGGACTTTTGCTGTGCAAATGGCACGTCCATAATGAACACCTTCTTTCCACACAAAGGCATCCATAAATACACGTGGTACCGTCAGAGTCTTCAACAGAAAACGTTGATAGATCTCTTTGTGGTACCATCGTGTGTGAAACGGATGGTTTGTGACGTTCGTTTGATGAGAGGGGCTGAACTGTCAACTGATCATCACCTGGTGTTGTGTACGCTGTACCTCTCTGATAAAGTACCTTTGCCAAGGCGGAAACCAAGAGTGGTTACACGCATACGGTGGGAGAACTACAGAACAGTGAGTTGCAGCTAAATTTTGCACGGCACATATCTGAAAGGTTTGAGCGACTTCCAACTGTTGCATCGCATGTAGAGGAAGAATGGCGACTGTTTTCAACAGCAGTCATTGCATCTGGACGGGATGTTTGTGGAGTGAAGCGGCTTGGAGTGGCGGCTGGTGGTGAGAAAAGAACTGAGTGGTTTAAAACACCCGGAGGTCAAGAAGCCATCAGAGAAAAGAAGAAGACCTACGGAGACTGGATTCTTTTCGGAGACTCTGCTTCTCGTGACCGGTACACTGAGGCGCGAAGAACTTGCATATTAGCTGTGCGAGCAGCTAAAGAGCAGTCTGGAAGTGCGATAGCTGTTCTGGCAAACCATTCGCCGACTAAGAGGAAGGAAATTCAACATCATCGAAGGAGTCAAATCTAAAGATGGGGTGTTGCTTTCCAATGAAGCGGACATCTTGGGCAGATGGAGCGAGAACTTTTCGGAGCTGCTCAATCCCGAACAGGGCACTGAGGATGACAGACCCGTAGTCTAGAGTGGGGCGGAGAATAGTCCAACGGTGGAGCAAGTCATTTTGGCGATTGAATCGCTAAAAATTGGCAAATCCGCCGGTGTGGATGAAATCCGGCCAGAAATGCTTAAGGCAATGGGTAAAGAGGGAGTTTTATGGCTTTCTCTTGTCATTAAAGTGGCCTGGGAACGCGGTGAGACACCTGGCGATTGGCAAACTGGGGTGATTGTCCCACTTTTCAAGAAGGGGGACAAAAGAGATTGCTCCAACTACAGGCGCATATCTCTTTTAAGTGTCCCCGGGAAAGTCTATGGTAAGGTGTTGGAAGCGCGTTCTAGAGCTATGGTCGAGCCCAAAATGCGGGATGAACAGTGCGGCTTTCGTCCCGGCAGAAGTACAACCGACCACCTTTTCACTCTAAGAATGGTACTTGAGAAGGCTTGGGAGTATGCCAAATCCATCTACAGTTGTTTTGTAGATTTGGAGAACGCATATAACCGAGTCCCTCGAAGTAAGCAGTCAAATAAGTTTCTATAAACAAACTGTAGCAGCTGTGTTCGGGTAAACGGTGCTAAATCAACACCTTTCACCGTGGGATTTGGACTTTGCCAAGGGTGTGTCTTGTCACCTCTCCTTTTCATTGTATATATGGACTGGATGTTGCAGTGCAGCCGAGGTGAGGAATGTTTCACATTGGGAGAGTTGAGGGTAAGTCATCTATTTCTTGCAGATGATGAGTCACAACAAATTCAGGAAACACAACATTGCTATTTATGGTCGCTGCCTTTTTCTTAGTGCTGAGGATAAGAGGACGAACCATCACCATCCATTCCGGTAAACCTGAACCCCCCGCGAGGTCACACATAAAAGCCAGTGGATTGAACACAACCAGAGAACTAGAGGAATCTGATTTTTGTGTGACATCCACATGTGTCGGTCCCAGCATGATGTGACAAAGCACAACAACAGATAACACAAAAAAAAAGAGTCACAGCCCAGACGACAATTCCGTGGGAAATTGTGTGTAGTCAAGTTCGACATCGCACCGTGCACCTCCGTCGGCTTACGTTCTATTATATTTTTGTCTGCATGCGAGTGTCTGGTGGCCGGCCTGTCCCGCTCGACAGCCGGTCGGGCTCAGCCCGAAGGAATTACGAGCAACCCATCAATGGCCTCGTGAGCCGCTATGTGGGTGTGGGGAAGTCACGCCATGCACTAACCAGTGCGTGCGATTAGCAAAAGGCAACGGACAACGGCATCGACTTAGGATAGGCACATGGAAAGTCTCATCGCTCACAGGAAATGATCTCGAGCTAGTTGAGGAAGCTGCCAGGTATCGTTTGGATATCGTGGGTATCTCTCCGACGAAGCAAAGGGGAGCTAGAACTGTATACCTTTTAGACGGGTGGAAACTCTTCCGGGCGGGAGTGGGGATACTCACAAGTCCCAGGCTGGCAGGCAGGCTATTGGAATGGATACCATTAGGAGGGAGAGTCACGATCTTAAAGCTCAAGCTTGAAAGGTCAACTCTGGCTCTGGTGCAGGTGCATGCACCGAATTTAGAGTCAGAGTACGCGGCTTTCCTGGATGAAGTTGATACTGCCCTTGATAGGATAGCAGAGCTGGATTCCTGATCCTGATGGGTGATTTCAATGCTCATGTGGGTGTGGACGTAACGACCTGGGGGAGTGTGATTGGGAGGAACGGTGATCCTCATCAGAACGCTGAGAGAAGTTGTTGGACTTTTGCTGTGCAAATGGCACGTCCATAATGAACACCTTCTTTCCACACAAAGGCATCCATAAATACACGTGGTACCGTCAGAGTCTTCAACAGAAAACGTTGATAGATCTCTTTGTGGTACCATCGTGTGTGAAACGGATGGTTTGTGACGTTCGTTTGATGAGAGGGGCTGAACTGTCAACTGATCATCACCTGGTGTTGTGTACGCTGTACCTCTCTGATAAAGTACCTTTGCCAAGGCGGAAACCAAGAGTGGTTACACGCATACGGTGGGAGAACTACAGAACAGTGAGTTGCAGCTAAATTTTGCACGGCACATATCTGAAAGGTTTGAGCGACTTCCAACTGTTGCATCGCATGTAGAGGAAGAATGGCGACTGTTTTCAACAGCAGTCATTGCATCTGGACGGGATGTTTGTGGAGTGAAGCGGCTTGGAGTGGCGGCTGGTGGTGAGAAAAGAACTGAGTGGTTTAAAACACCCGGAGGTCAAGAAGCCATCAGAGAAAAGAAGAAGACCTACGGAGACTGGATTCTTTTCGGAGACTCTGCTTCTCGTGACCGGTACACTGAGGCGCGAAGAACTTGCATATTAGCTGTGCGAGCAGCTAAAGAGCAGTCTGGAAGTGCGATAGCTGTTCTGGCAAACCATTCGCCGACTAAGAGGAAGGAAATTCAACATCATCGAAGGAGTCAAATCTAAAGATGGGGTGTTGCTTTCCAATGAAGCGGACATCTTGGGCAGATGGAGCGAGAACTTTTCGGAGCTGCTCAATCCCGAACAGGGCACTGAGGATGACAGACCCGTAGTCTAGAGTGGGGCGGAGAATAGTCCAACGGTGGAGCAAGTCATTTTGGCGATTGAATCGCTAAAAATTGGCAAATCCGCCGGTGTGGATGAAATCCGGCCAGAAATGCTTAAGGCAATGGGTAAAGAGGGAGTTTTATGGCTTTCTCTTGTCATTAAAGTGGCCTGGGAACGCGGTGAGACACCTGGCGATTGGCAAACTGGGGTGATTGTCCCACTTTTCAAGAAGGGGGACAAAAGAGATTGCTCCAACTACAGGCGCATATCTCTTTTAAGTGTCCCCGGGAAAGTCTATGGTAAGGTGTTGGAAGCGCGTTCTAGAGCTATGGTCGAGCCCAAAATGCGGGATGAACAGTGCGGCTTTCGTCCCGGCAGAAGTACAACCGACCACCTTTTCACTCTAAGAATGGTACTTGAGAAGGCTTGGGAGTATGCCAAATCCATCTACAGTTGTTTTGTAGATTTGGAGAACGCATATAACCGAGTCCCTCGAAGTAAGCAGTCAAATAAGTTTCTATAAACAAACTGTAGCAGCTGTGTTCGGGTAAACTGTGCTAAATCAACACCTTTCACCGTGGGATTTGGACTTTGCCAAGGGTGTGTCTTGTCACCTCTCCTTTTCATTGTATATATGGACTGGATGTTGCAGTGCAGCCGAGGTGAGGAATGTTTCACATTGGGAGAGTTGAGGGTAAGTCATCTATTTCTTGCAGATGACTTAGTTATCCTCACATCCTCCCAGACGGAACTGCAGCGCGCACTCGATAAGTTTGTGGCCGTATGTGCTGATGCTGGAATGAGGGTTAACGTGGACAAATCGGAGGTTATGATAACTTCCAGAACGCCTTTTCAATGCACTCTGCATGTTAGTGGAGTACCATTGAAGCAGGTGGAGAAGTTTAAGTATCTCGGGGTCTTTTTCACGAGTGATTCAATTCAATTCATTTTTTATTTACCATTTCCTTTGTTAACATTGTTTTGTTATCTGCAAAGCCGGAAGGTCTTGTCTGCAGAAGACTGGTTGCAATTACAGACCTTATGTTACGTTAAGTTTCGGTCATACATGTTACAATTATACAATAAAAAGAGAAAAAAATAAAAATAAAAATGTACGTTACAATAAAAAACAAGTAGGTTTTTTTTTAAAACTTAATTTTTCGTTAGGTAGCGAAATTCTCTGGGAGGTTCGTTAAGTGCTGATGGAACTGCAACATTAAGCGTCCTTCTTCCGTACTCGTTCCAAAATCTCGGGACTTCGTAGACCTGCTTTGTCTTCTTCTTGTATTTACTGTCTGTTGCGTCAGCGTTGTGTATGTATCGTCGTTGTAGAAGTGCGCAAGAATTTCTAAATTGTTGATCTGTTCGATATTCAAATTATTATTCAGGTTTTGGAGAGGGTTGATTCTTCGGTTTAGTACCATCCTTTGCAGTCGCACGTGCGTTTTCTGTAGTGATTGCATTTGGGGCGCTCGTCCCCACGCCAAAGTAGCATTGTTTAATTATTTCGGGTGTGCAGAAATTTTGTAGGTGGAAGAGTGCGTAAGCAGATTGACACAATTTTGATTTAAGTTCTCTTATATGATAACCCCATTTAAAGTTGTAGTCAACGGTGAGTCCCAGATACTTGTATGTTGACACATTATCAATATATCTGTTGCATCTATCATTTTCTCTTACGTTCTTACATCCGTTTCTGTGCAGACATTCTATGTCATGCATTTTAATCTCAATTTTAGTTTTTGGGATATGCGGCGGACGAATATGCATTACCTTTGTCTTCAGAGCGTTAATAATTAGTCCATGGTCGGACACCAAGCTGTGATTTCATTAAGTTCTATTTGTAATAAGCTTGCAGCTTCATTTACGTTCCTATAGGTAATTACAACCGCTGTGTTTTCCGCGTAAGCGTATCCCGTACCATATTTCAGCACTGACATCAGATCATTGGCGTAGATAATAAATAGGAGAGGGCCCAGTTTTGATCCCTGTGGGACACCATATACAACATTCTCATCTTCACTTAAGGATTCTCCAATCTTTACCTTAAATTTTCTGCCTCTTAAGTAGCTTTCAAACCATGCCAGTATATTACCCCGAACTCCAATCCTTTCTAACTGCCTCAGTAATTGCGTGTGGCTTAATATGTCGAAGGCTTTTTTGAAATCTATGAACAGAACCACTGTGTTTTGATTTTTATCCAGGCTTTGGTTTATTTTATTCGCAAAATTAGCCAGCAGATGGTTAATGCTCTTCTTTTTCGAAAACCAAATTGATTGCCGTTCAGGATTTTAAATTTTATTTTTATTCGTCTCTTTGCCAGTACTTCCTCCATAACCTTGTCGACAGATGACAGGATTGAAATGGGTCTGTAGTTCTCAATTTCGTTCTTCTTTCCGCTTTTGTATATCGGCCGAACTACTGATGTTTTCAAGAGGTGCGGAATCGTTGCTTGGTCCAAGCTCATGTTTATAAGCATCGTTATTAGGGGCGAAAGACATTCTGCACTTATCTTAAGATCCATTGGTCTTATCTCATCTATTTCAGCTGATTTGTTGCACTTTAACGAATGAAGTACATTTCTAACCTCGGTATCAGTTACATATTGTACATATAATGAATTTTGTACGCTGTTCGAACTGCCATAGAATGTTTTTTGATTGCATTCATGCACTGTGTTAAGAATTTCCAGTGATAGCGTTTTTGCAAATTTGTTCGCTAGGTCATTAAAATTTTCTTCATGCGGAAAATTCTTTTTAATTATTTCATCTAGATGGTTCGATCTTCTTCCAAGTAATGTATTTACAATCTTCCATGTCTCTTTCGGGTTGTTTTTACACTCTTGAAATTTTTGTTTGTAAAAGTTTGATTTTATCCACTTTATTTTTTTGTTAAGCTCATTTCTGTATAGTTTTACTATACAGTTTATACTCATTGTGATACTGCTCGTTTTGTCTAATATTTTTGTACCTTCTGTACAATCTATCACGTTCTTTGCACTCGGATTTCAGCTCTGAAGTGGCCCAACTGTGTTCAGTACTTCTCTTCTTCCTTGTAACCGTTGACGATGTTACTATATTGTTGAGTACTTATTTGAAGTGCAGATATAATTCGTTCACATCTGTGTGTGATCTTAACTCGGCCCAGTTGAAATCTTTTGTCTTTTGTGCTACCACAAAAGAAGGAGTAATGCTGAGCTTTCCTGTAGGGTTGGTCAAGCTGGGTCAGTTTTGACACAGCTTGGTAGTTCTTATAATCAGAAAGGCCGAGCTTGGTGTCAAAGCCAAGTTAGCGGTTTTCAACTCAGTATTTGTTCCAACTCTCACCTATGGTCATGAAATTTGGATAATGACCGAAAGAGTGCAAGCTGCTGAGATGAGATTTCTTCGTGCTGTTGTGGGAATTACTCGCCGGGATAGGGTGAGAAACACGGCAGTGCGCGAGGAACTCAACATTGAGCAGCTGCTTCTTCGAACGGAAAGGGCTATGCTTCAGTGGTTCGGTCACGTGGCACGAATGTCCCCATCATCACGACTTCCGAGGCGGGCGTTGAATGCGATTCCATCAGGTAGGCGACAGTTTGGCAGACCCAGGACGAGGTGGTTGGACCAAGTCCAAAAACTCGCCGGGTTACACTTGGGCATAGCTCCTGATGAGTTAGAGTCGATGGCGGAGGATCGAGTTGCCTGGAGATCTCTCGTGCGTGGTTTACCCCCGCGACCCTTTTAGTGGATCATGCGGGTCAGAAGATGATGATGTAAAATAAGCAAAATTGTCGTATATAAGACGACTCAAAATAACATGAAGAGTAGTTCGTTAGAATCAACCTGTGTTAGAACTTGACTTCCCCCCACCAGCGGTAAGGGGTCAGAATTATGCCTAGGAAATTGTGTAAGACACTCAAACACTGGTGTTCTGTAAAAGCGAAGGCAAGTGGTAAGACAAGTCCTCTCAAACACCCGAATCTTTTCCATCAAGGTTGTACTCACATTGAACCAGACGGGACAGCCATATGCGAGCATTAGCCGGATGAGGGCCACTTTGCTCTCACCCTCGCATCGCATTGGCTGTTGTACAGACTCTTTGTAAGAGCGAAAGCGCCTCGGGCTCAGACCAGAGCAGCATCTACATGTTTGTTAAAATATAGATATTGATCTAGCCAGATCCCAAGGTATCTGACTACAGTCCTTTGCGCCAGTGATTGCCCGTGTCGCCCAACAATTGGGAACTTTCTCCAATTCTTTTTGGTATCCGCCGAAGTGGATACCTGATCTATGTACGATAAAGTCGTCGGCGTACGCAATTACGTAAGGAAGAGAACTTATCAGATCGCTCAAGAAAATGTTGAACAGGACCGGTATGAACGGCACCATTTTGGGGATCATTTCTTACTTCAAATACCTGCAGAGGTCACAATTGCCATTAGTGATGACGAACCTTCTACCGGTACGCATGCAAGCAGCAGTGGTTTACTAATGCCTAGCCCATTGAGCTTGTAAAAAAGTCCTTCTAACCATACGGTGTTGAAGGCCTTCTCCAGGTCAATCAAGCAGGCACCCGTACATTGTTTCTGTCTCTTATTCCATTGGATCTCCGACACCAGTTTCGACGCAGCATGAATAGTGTCATGCCCCGTTTTGAAACCGCATTGGTAATTTCGGAATAATATATTTGTCCTCTGTCCAGTTGGTCTATTTATCACCTTCTCGAATACCTTGCTGATGTTCGGAAGGAGACTAATTGACCTGAGGTTGCATGGATTCGAAGAATCCTTTCCGCGCTTAGATGTGGGTTGCACAATCGCAGTTTTCCAATGCTCCGGATAATGTGCATTATTCGGCATAAAACTGTAGGTTCCTTCCACTCGTGATAGAACAATGCACAACACGAGTGGTGCTGAGAAGCTAGGCCCTGGCCCTCTACGGGCTGTAGTGCCACAGCTTATATTATGAAGTCGATTCCCACTGACTTTATCTTTAATGATTCGAAGACCGTTCGGAGCACTGTGTTCGATATGAACGGAGGATGAACCCCTTCGTCGGCGATGACATTATCTGCCATGTTATCGTCATTGAACAGGACAAAGCCGATGTTCTCAAATAGCCATTGTTGCATGTCCTCTCGAAGTTGCGAGTTGCTAGATTGTACGAGATTCTCCAGATCGTGGTTCGGACAAACACTCTCATTCACCTTATACACTTGCTGAAAGACCGCGCCTAGTATCTCCATTTCTTCTTGCGGGTTTTCGACCACAAAGAAGTTATCGTCGAGTACCGCGTTATCCGGATCAATACCTGCTGTAGACAATATTTCTTCGTTGTCCATCGTTCTGGGGAGCTTAAGACGCTGAAGATCGCTACGCTTACTAGGAATTTGTTTATTTGCGGAAACTAACAGCCCGAATCTTACTGTTATAATGCAAGTTAACAGAAACTCTGTAATTCTGGACAATTAGTGTTTCGATGTTCATAATTAGCAATTTCAGTGTCGTAATTTCCTCATCTGGTCTGTCAGTAAACCGTCTAAACAAGGTTCTTCATCTTGACAGCAGTCTATTTTTTCGTTGTACCGTACTGTCCATCGTTCGTTTTATTATCTCATCCAATTGTATAATATACATGTCAATCTCCTCGTTTGACAAGTTTCTATTCGACGGTATGTGGAGTGCATTCGAGAAGACTGCTTGCGTCATTTGTCTGGAGAATCTTGTCCAGCGTATGCAGCGTGTCCTACTGTGATTATGGGGATACGTTTTGAACAAACTCTCCTAATTCCGCAATATCTTTGGGGATCTTTATTTCGGCACTGAGTCCGCAATGGTCACTGAGATACATGAAAGTGTTCAAACAGTTTACCGTTTGTGCGTTTGTGTCTGTCAGCTGCAGCCTTGCGTCAAACAGCAGGATATCCAAGTAAGAACCGCTTCTAGGATATGACGAGATCTCTGCTGCTTTAAAATCGAGTCTATACTCGAAACTGTGAAGCCAGCTGTAAACACGGTCCCCTTTATAATTAGAAACTACGTTTCCCAAATATCCATGTCGGGCATTTAAGTCCCGGACCAAAATGAAATAGTTCTCCTCCGAGTCCAGTCTAAGGCATCGAAGAGTGAATCGAGCTCCGATAGTCGTTCTGGAACTAGAGGATCCGGAGGAGTAGACCGACACCGCGTACAGCTTCTTTCCATTGCGGAGAGAAATGCACAACTCCTGAAACCGTCGAACTTCACTACTATACACTCCTATGTGTTTAATGTTATTTTTAATTAAGATCGCAACACCACCTCCACCTATGGAGTTGGGCCGGTCTCATCTGATAACATTATAATTACTGATGGTTTCGCTAATTCGAAACAGCTCTGACCTTTGATCGTCCAACAATCTGTAGAGCTCGATTTTTCGTGGGAACCCTACGATGAATTTGCATTCACTTCAAGGATCTTATAGATACTCTCCGTCTTCGCAGCAATCAGGACTGGTGACGTGCTTGATTCTGCAGGAACGCCAGAGTTTGATCTACCTGCTCCTCTAACTGATCCATACGCCTTTCAATCGAGGATTTCCAATCGGGCGTTGGATCGTGTGCAAGTAGAAACAATGACCACAAAACTGAAAAAATTTCTGCGGAATTCACCTTAAGCATTGTTGTGCAAATTTCACGCAACAAAATATGTTATGTTTTATCTTCCCTGCACCTCAATCTTCATGCGAGGTAAAGGGAAACGTCGAACACCTCGCAAAATAACGCTTCCCCTTGATTTTTTATAATTACCAATGACAAAAGAATTATTGAAGCGAAGGCTAGATGCGTGCCGTTGCGCGATCATATGCGTGTGAGTGAGACGCATGATCTCGTGGGGAGATCGATATGCGTGATATGAGTAATTGTGGACATATATGGCAGGAATCTGATGTGTCGTATGAATGGAATGTGTGTGGGCGGCAATAGAATTCGGGTCATTCTTAGCTTGACCGAGTCACAGACACAGATCATACGCGTGTGAGTGGGACGCGTGTGAGTGGGACGCATGATCCCGTGGGGAGATCTATATGCGTGGTATGAGTGATTGTGGAAATATGTGGGAGGTATCTGATGTGTCGTAGGCATGGAATCTGAAGAATGCATGGAATGTGTGTGGGCGGCAATAGAATTTGCCCATGGTCAGCTGTGGGGGATTGGGGTCATTCTTAGCTTGACCGAATCACAGACACGCCTCATGCCTCATGAGTTCTGATCGCGGGTATTTTAAGAATTTTTGGAAAACAAAAAATATAGAGGTGGCCGGAGGCCGAATTAAGAACAAAAAGAAATACGAAAGACAGAAGGAACAATTCAAGACGAGAAGACGAGCACAACAGAGAAGACGGAGGAGTGTGTGTTTCTGTGTGGGTGTGTTTCTTTCTATGTGGGGACAGTTGGCTACCGAGCCCAAGCAAATTTAGCTGGGTGAAAGACGATTCTGCGGAATCGACGTGTGACTCTATGTTCAACGAACCAAGGCGAGCAAGGAACACCAAAATGCGGAGTCATTAGTTCTCCTCGCGTTATACACGTCACGCCAACAGTTTGATTTTTTAAATTTACGAAATAAAATTTGTTTTTTATTACTAAATGAAATAGTTTTTTAATTTATATATAAAAATCTATATTGTTCGAGCGGGTTTCGTCGTTCGCGTCGAAACACGACGTGGCGCCCACAGTCTTTGGGAAGATCGGTTTGTTTTTGAAATTTTTTGAGTTTGGTTTTGGGGACACACCCCAGCTGAGTTATGCGGGCCGGAAGTCTTTTGGGACCACCGCGTGTAGCTAGGTGCGCGACATTTTTTGGCGCCCAACGTGAGGCAAGATTTTGTAGCCTTCGGTCGATTTTGTTTCTGTGCTTGTTGAGACGGGACCTCGTATTTTTTATTTTATTTTTATTATTACACTTTTTAAATTTCTCTTTTTTCTTTTTACATATACATTTTATTTTATTTTTTGTTACGGGAAACATTTTTAAATTACATTTTTTTTTATTACTATCTACTTCTTTTTTTTGTTATTACATTTTTATATTGGTTTTTTGATTTCACTTATTTTATATACTTTTTGATATACTTTATTGATATTTGTATTTACATTTTTTTTATTATGTATTTGTAATTACCTTTATTATATTGAAAATGTATTATACATTTTTTTCAATAAAATATTATTCAATTTTTTTTGGATTTTCGAGCTTTTGGTGAAGGTATATTTTATCATTTTATCGTTATATAGCGAATTTTATATTTCCATTTTTTGTTGTTTTACAAGTATTTTTAATTTCTGTTTGGCTTTCCGTTTTGGGGTCGCTCCCAAGTTGTGGGTCACTTTTTCTAAAATTTCCACTTTAGGTTTTGGGCGTGTTGGATTTTCATTTTACTAATTTACTAATGTTTTTGAAGTTGTTATTTTTATTTCGGAGCTTATTTTTTTTTATTTTTGCATTTTTATTGTGGGTGTGCATTCTTTTGTGGATTTCGGGTAAGTTTCGAAATCGAATCTTTATGTACATTTCTTTTTACTTCGTTTTTATTGCACTCGGTTTGGTGATAGGGTTGTCGTTAGCTTGGTGAAATTTTCACATTCGTTGGACTATTTTTTCTATTTCGTTTTTAGTTCGATCTTTTGGTTCCGCTGCTTTTGAGAGTTGGCTGGGGAATTGACTCGGTTGTGTTTAGCTAAGTAAATTGTTGGGTGTCGTGTCGGTAACGTTCCGCGTTTGGCATTTGCCGTTGAGTCGTTCGCTATGGTAGCTTCTTGAGCGATTGTCAAGAATTGAGAAATTGAGATTAATAGGCTTTCTCAGGAGGAGTTTAGGGTTTTAGTTTGAGGAAGTCGCTTAGGGCCAAATTTTCTGAATATCGCGAGATGGTCGAGCCAAAAATTAAAGAGATCGATGAGCTTCTGGAGAGTCCTCCATAGCGAGGCTCATCAGACATTACTAAATCCAGGCGAAATTGGATTTAGTAATGTCTTGACTCGGAAAATCGCAACCCGTCAACAAGAAGGAACCCTTATCGGAACGCCGTAAGTTGGGTATGGTGCAGCGGAATTTGTCTACTTTCTACCAGACCCAACTGGGAACGCCGAAGAACAGACCACCAGCGGAACGCCGAGACGGAGCACCAGTTGGACGGAGACAGCCACCACTAAGAACGCGGCGAGAGGCACCACCACCGAGGGTGCAGAGGGATGTGCCACCACAACGGGCGTGGAGAGAGTCACCACCAGTAGTAGCATGGCGCGAGACGCCAGCACAACATATGCGTTGTTTCAACTGCAACGGGGTAGTGCGGGAGCGTCGAAGGAATAAAAAATTATTTGCCCTGCTGGCAACCATTCGGGGAAGGTGGTTCGGTTAGGTTTCACGCTTGAGGTTCAGGACAACGATGTGCGGCCGTTTGTAGGAGTTAGTGTTTATGGTGTTATGGATGGTAGGGTTGTTACATTCGGGTTCTTCGCGCACTATAGTTTGTAGGGATGGGTGGAATATTGTAAAGAAGTTACGATTTGATTTAGCGCACGTAAATACGCATAGAGGTTTTCTAGCTAATGGTGCAGGAGTAAGTGTAGCGGGGACAGTGTATCTACCAATTGAGGTGCGACTGTTTGGTCATCCCATCTCTAGCACAAAAATTGATATTGGGCAATAAAAATAAAAAAAAATTCACTTCGAGGCCCTTCCTCTCACAGGCTTGCCGTACTTAAAACATGAAACATAAATGTCAATCCAAAGAGTCCACTGGATTAGTATTATTAGATATTGAAAAAGCCTTTGTTACGGTTTGGCTTTAATATACAAACTTCTTAACTTAAACTTTCCAATGGAAACTACAAAATATTACATATGGATTACCACAAGGTACTGTACTCGCCCCAACACTTTTGAATATATTTGTCTCTGACATTCCACATCTTGGCACTGATGTGAATATTGCTATGTTTACTGATGATACAGCAATATTTGCATCTGGTAATTACTATACGGACGTCTATAATGTGCTGCAAGCGGCACTTTCCAAATTAGAAAAATTGCTTCACAAATGGAAAATTAAAGTGAATGCTTCGAAAACGAAAGCAGTTTTGTTTACACGTAGACGAAAAGAGGTGGTTAGGAAATTAACCCACAAATATACAAATTCAGTGAGGGTAGCGATCTTCCGTGTCTTAAGCTTCCCAGAACGATGGACAATGAACAAATACAGACTACAGCAGGTATTGATACTGATAACGCGGTACTCAACAATAACTTCTTTGTGGTCGAAGACCCGCAAGAAAAAATGGAGGTACTAGGCGCGGTCTTTCAGGAAGTGTACTAGGTGAATGAGAGTGTTCGCCCGAATGGCGAAAGTACTCAATTATTGAGCGTCACGGGAAAACCACTGGAGCAAAGGACATGCAGATGCTGCTCTGGCCTAAGCCCGAGGCGCTTTCGCTCTTACAAAGAGGTTGTTTTACAACAGCCAACTCGTTGCGAGGGTGAAGGTAATCTGCTACATGGCCCTCATCAGGCCAATGCTCACCTATGGCTGTCCCGTGTGGTTCAAAGTGAGTTCAAGCTTAATGGAAAATATTCAGGTGTTTGAGAGGGCTTGTCTTAGGGCTTGCCTTCGCCTTTACCAGAGTCCCAGTACAAAAAATTCTATTCCAATGAGTTATTATACAACAGTGCAAATCTGATACGAGTGGACAATTTTCTGTTGAAATTAATTCGAGTTCATACTACTATACTGTCAATATCTTGATCTCTGGGGCTTACTACCCCAATCTACAATACCAAGAAAGGGTACGTTACAGTGGCCTCGTCCCTCCAGAAACTTTTCTCCATTTAGACAAGTACGGGCTGTTGCAAGACATAAATTCGGTACCGCTAATTTTTCACATTCAATGGTTACATTCACGGCAAGATGTAGTCACCGTTGATTTGGAAAAACTACTTAACGAATTGAGAGCATTATTTGATGATCGAGCTAGTCGTTTAGCTTTCAGAAGACAATTTGAAGCCAGAAAATGGTTGCCCAGCGAGACATTTCAAGCATATTTCAACGAAAGGTTAATATTTGCCAATCGAAGAGATATTGGCATGTATTATTGAAGGAATTCCAGACGAATTGGTAAGGTCACAAGCGAAGATGCATCGGTTCTAGAATCGGCAACAATTGGTGGAAGCTTTTGATGATATCACAGTCCCAAAATATATACCCACAAATGCACGTCGCGTCCATTAAGGTAAATCCCGAGAAAAGAAGTTTCGCTGTTTCTATTGCAATTCAGTTGGTCATATGGCAAATCAGTGTTACAAAACCCAAACTCTAGTCAGGAGCATGTCACGTGGGTGGCGAACAAGGACACCATGCAGCAGAAAACAAGATCAATTCAACACATTAGTGAAGAAGATTTGCAAGATGGATACGCAAGGAATTTATATTTCACATTTTGTATTGTTAATTTTAATTTCAAAGTTTTTTTGGGGCATTAATTGATACTGGGAGCTCCGTTAGTGTAGTCCAACAACAGTTTGTACCGCAAGTGTTAATAACTACAAATGTAAAAGTTAAATGTAATAAATATTGCGGTATAAATAAAAGTTCACTTAACATAATTGGTGAAATTGGTTGTATTGTTTTATTCGACAGAAAATACAATATATAAAATTACAATTGCTTGTTGTACCTGATTAGTACAATGAGATATATAATTATAGTAGGAAAAGATTTTATGAGGAATGCTAATTTAACATTGCCAAAAAAAAGAAAGAATTGTCCGGAAAATTAATGAAGGTAAAGAGTGCGAAAATGAATGCTTTTAAATGGTGCTAATTCACTTAAAGAACCAAACATACCTAGTGTGAGATTGTATGCCTTATTTTTAAAGAAATTTATAATGATTGTTATGTAAACTGCAGACATCCCGATGAACTTAATATTAAATGCAAGATTAAGTTGCTATTAACTAATGAAAAGCCATTCAATTGTCCTCCGCGTCGTTTATCCTATAGTGTGCAAGTTATGTTAGATGAAATGATAGAGAAAAAGATAATTAGACCCAGTACATCGGAATATGCTTCTCCGATTGTGCTGCTAAGAAAAGAACCGGTGATATACGCATGTGTGTCGATTACAGGAACTTAAACAAGAAAACTTTAAAGGATAATTATCCAATACCTGTAATTGACGATTTAGTGGACAGATTAGCGAATAAAACAATTTTCACTTTGTTGGATTGAAAGATCGCGTTTAACCATGTTCGGACGAGTGAGGATTCCATTAAATATAGTTCATTTGTGACGCCATTAGGTCCATCTTAATTTTTAAGAATGCCCTTGGGCTTAAGGAATGCTCCACCGACATTTCAGCGTCTTTTTAATTTAATTTTTGATGACATGACTCGTGCACAGAAAGTCGCAATATATCTTCATGATATAATGATAGCCACTTGTAATGTTGAAGAGCATTTAGAAATATTAAAGGAAGTTTTTGAGAGGCTAGTAAAAAATAGACTTGAGTTAAGATTAGACAAGTGTCCGTTTATGGAGTCGGAAGTGCATTATTTAGGTTATATGGTATCAAAAGACGGTATTAAGCCCGATTAGAAGGGCGTACATTCTGTTGCCAGTTTCCCCGTTCCGCAAAATGCTGGGATGGATTGGAGCTATGTTCCTCCTTTCGACGATTTGTGCAAGGATTTTCATTTATCGCAAAGGCGTTGTATGATTTAATAAGAAAAAACGCAACTTTCAAGTCTGGTGAAAGTGAATTGCGTCGCTTTGAACAACTTAAACAAAAATGTATCAATGCCCCTGTATTAGTCCTTTACTGCATAGTATATCATATATGATATCCTTTTTTCATTTCATGTTTTCACTTCTTTTAAAGTTAAATTTCCAATTATTGAGTAAATACTGTAGCAAACATAATTTAAATTTTGATTACATTCAGAGTAGGCTGTTATTTTTCGGTCACATCATTTATAGTATAAGTGCGAAGTTCGAGTACCTGACAATGCTCAAAGAGTATAACTCTCTTGAAAAAGCTTTGCAAACTTGGCCGTTCGGAGTCGGCATAAAACTGTAGGTGCCTTTCACTCGTGATAGAACTAAAGCACACACAACACGAGTGGTTGCTGATTATGTACCTAGAAAGTATCTATATATAAAAATATTCTTATGTTTTCGTATCTTTATATTAAATGAATGATAAGTCTAGGAACCGCCCGAAAAAATCGCTTACCAAACTGCACGCTTTCAGACGACAAGTACTGGAAAAGTAAACAACGTGGCACTTCTTATGAAGTAGTAAGCAGCATTGATGGTATGGATTTGGCTGTAGTTGCTTGGAACGACACAAAAGTGGCAACACTTCCAATTTCACTGAGGCACGAAAAACACCAAGGTATCAAAGAAGTGGGTTGTCCAGCTATTGTTAAGGAGGTGTGAACTTGGCAGATTCTTTACTTGGAAGGTAAAAAATAAAAATCAGTTCGAAGAAATGGTACCACCGAATATTTTATCATTTATTAGATGTAACAGTTTGTAACGCTTGGCTTTTATACAGGTGAGTTAAGACTTAGTTAAATTTTGCATGTTAAAATTTAATTATATTATAAATTAATTAAAAACTAGGAGTGTAGTAGCCAGATATAAGTAAAAAGAAAAAAACCCACTGCAGCACCTGTTCCGTCGAAGGAAGTAAGGCTAGATAGTTTAACCATCTAACCGTTTGCCATTTGCATCTGTGGATGTCGCAACGCTTAACGTGCAAGCTACCCGGCTGTGGAAAATTAACATTTGCCAAATGCAAAAAAAATGTGAAATTTCGTGTTACTTTTATTACAGTCGTTAGCGTATTAAGTTTGAAATAAACAAAAATGAAATAAAACTAATTTTGAGAGACAAACAAATGTTTTCTATGCATGATATATCATATACATACAAATGATATGCATACAAATGGATCAATATCTGAAAAAACGGCTCAATATTTTCAAAAAACATTATCATTTTCGTAATCAAACCGATCAAAAAAATAAAGTCATATTTCTAATGCATCCAGTGTTTTATTTATCAAAAAGGACAACTGTTCACTAATCTAAATACCACTGTTTTGAGTTGGAGACATTGGTAATAATATATGCATTGAGGCGGTTCAAGATATTTATTTGGTCCAAATTTTAAAATAGTTAGTGATTGTAACTCGCTAACTTTGACATTAAATAAAAAGCAAATAAATCCCAGAATAGCTAAGTGGGCTCTTGAACTGCAAGACTATGATTATACATTGGAACACCGTAGCGGAAATAGAATGCAACATGTCGATGCATTAAGGCGCCTGTCGAGTGTTCTAGTGTTAGAAGAAAATACATTTGAGCAGCTTTGTCTATTTGCCAATACAGAAATAAAGATATCAATGAAATTTGGTGACAATTATAGAAGGAAGAAATTTGTAAAATAAGAATCTATTATTTTATGTACCAAAAGAAATGGAAGGAAATATTTTACGAATGTATTGTGATGAAATGGGACACTTAGGCTGTGACAAAGTATATAAGCAGAATAAGCATATTGGTTTCCAAAAGTAGGAGAAAAAATTAAGATTCATATTTCTAATTGTTTAAAGCGTATAACCTTTTCACCAAAGTGTGGAAAACGTGAAGAGTTTTTGCACAACATAAAGGAAATATGCCTTTGAGAGATCATTTTGGTCCAGTCTTAATAAAGAAAAAAAAAATTTAAAAAAGCCAAAAATATAATAAATTATCAAAAGACCGTAATAGGGTGCATAAAGAGTATTGAGAAGGAAATTAGGTCAAAGTCAAAGGTCAAGGTCAAGGTCAAGGTCAAAGGTTTACCCAGTGATAGATATGTCTTGAAGGACGTTGACGGGTTTCAACTTACACATATTTCTTATGAAGGTGTATGGAAAGCAGCTAAAATGAAGAAACGGTTAACTTATCAAGCGGCACGTCGGAACGATTGTCGGTCAAAATGGCGGAGTTGTGACAATTCTAAGAACAATGTGCAAGATATATACATATATCGGAAAAAAAGGCTGCCAGTAAGAGAGTAGAATGAAAAATTGATCATTGTAAAAAACGAAGTCAAACTAAGTGGACCTACAATTTAATAAAAATATAAAATAAAGAAATCGTAGATTACAGTAGACTTATTTCTTCCTGTCGATTTTGTATTAAATTTCATTGTTCATTGTCAGCTACAACTTGCCGCAGTTTGTCTGAAAGTGAAAGTCTAAATTTTAAAATGTCGTCTAGTGTAAGCGAATATCTGTCAGTTAAGGAGTGAATGGATATATGTGTGGCGACACAACCAACGAACACAGCACGCGCTACCCTACCAGTTCACCACATCCTCGGAACAAGTACTACCCGACCATGACAATTGATAATGACAGGACAAAAGTAACGAACTCGAGAACAGATGTCCGAAAATTATTCATCGTTTATCCGTCGAAGCTTGCGCAACAAAAAGAACAAACAAAAATTGTAAATGTATAGTTTAGATATATGTAAGAATAAAACGAAGTAAATTAAAGTAAAAACGTAGTTTTTTTCCTTATGGGAACATTTTCACATTTGGTGGACAAGAAACCACAATTGGTGACCCCGCAAGAAAAGCGATCCACAAACGCACAGCATACAACAAAGAACAATAACGAGTACACTTACGGAATGTATAGTTTAGATATATGTAAGAATAAAACAAAGTAAATTAAAGTAAAAACATAATTTTTTCCGTATGGGAACATTTTCACATTTGGGTGGACAAGAAACCACAATTGGTGACCCTGCAAGAAAAGCGTCCACAAACGCACAGCATAGAACAAAGAACAAGAAAGAGTACACTTACGGACGCCATATTGCACATGCGTGTCTAACGACGAACAGACGCCGGCAAAATATATCGAGGTTAGGAGAAAGAACATTGAAGAACGTGTCTACAGGACAGCGGCGAGGGAGATTTCCTTAAACGTAAAAAAAGGAGTAATCGCTGAAAAGCACGTATTTACATAAGTTTTTACTTTTACATACATTTCCTTGTTTATATAAAATAACCAACCACATAAAATATGTACATTTATGAAATATTGTTCAAGTTTCTTTTATATTTATAATTCAATACATTTTATCTCGGAACAATTTTGACATGAAATTCAATTTTTGTTTCCCTTACATAAAATAAGTACATACATATATGAAATAGTGTTTGGGTATAAAAGAGTTAGTTAAAGACGAACTTAAAACGCATAAAAGTCTAACAATGACAAACACCGACGAAGACGACAGCGAAAACGAGGGTAAGGCCATCCAAGGAACGGGTGCAACACGCACCGTAAAAAACGGAGGCGCTAGTACAAGCGGTACAGGCACCGCCGATAGAAACGAGGATGGTCAACGAGACAACAGAATAGCGGGCATCAAGATGAGAATTCCTTTTGGTCGGAATCTCCCCAAATATGGTTCGCGCAAGTAGAAGCACAGTTCGTCACATCCGATCGGGCAAAATTTAGCTTAGGTTAGGTTTTAGAACCGCAAGTTGTTAACAAATATGAGAATATAAAAAAACGAATCCTCACAGCGTTCACAGACACCGAACAAATAAAAATAAAGAACCTATTGTCTGAAGTAGAACTAGGAACAAGACGTCCATCGCAGCTTCACATTTAGTTAAAGAATCTGGCAGCTGGCAAAATCAACGATGATTTTTGAAAATCCTTGTGGTTGAAGAGACTATCCACACAGGTACAAGCGATCTTGCAAGCGAGCAAGAACGAGTTGAGCGAGCTGGTGGTGTTAGTAGACAAAATTATGGAAGTAGGAGAATTCACGCAGATAGCAGAAACCCGATCAGCTGGAACAGTAAAGCAGACCAGATTCAATGACGAGCATTCGCCATTGGGAAAAAAGATGAACGAGATTATAAGCCGAATAGCTGGGTTGGAAAGGCTACACATCGAACGACACAGAAACGAAGTCGAACAAGCGAGAGATATGCGAGTACACCTAGGGGTGGGACGAGTGGTTGCGTAGTTCGAAGCGACGCAACCAACACGTGTTGGTTTCATCTTCAGCACGGTAAGAGTGCTACCAAGTGCCGACCACCGTGCCAATTCGAGAATCAGCTAAAGGGAAACAAAGAAATCAAACGTTAGAAGAATCGACTAACGTTTGTATAAATAGAATTTATATCACCGATTCATCAACATTTACAGACTTTCTGATAGATATCGGAGCTGATATATCAGTCATACCACCTTCTTTTGAAGACATTGCAAACAATTTAGATGACTTCAAACTCTATGCCGCAAATGGTACTATTATTCGAACATATGGCAAACGGAGAATGAAGTTACAGCTAGGAAAAAATATTTTTTTTACTTTGGAGTTCATTGTCGCTGACTTAAAAAAGCCCAATTATCAGTATAGAATTTCTAGCCCACTACGAATTAATGGTTGATAGTAAAGGCAGGAAGTTAGTCCACCAACGTTTTGAAAGAAATGTGAGAAAAAAAACGCCGGAATACACAACGAGTATGATCGACACGAATAACGAATTTGCTGAAAATCGCTGAAAAGCACGTATTTACATAAGTTTTTACTTTTACATACATTTCCTTGTTTATATAAAATAACCAACCACATAAAATATGTACATTTATGAAATATTGTTCAAGTTTCTTTTATATTTATAATTCAATACATTTTATCTCGGAACAATTTTGACATGAAATTCAATTTTTGTTTCCCTTACATAAAATAAGTACATACATATATGAAATAGTGTTTGGGTATAAAAGAGTTAGTTAAAGACGAACTTAAAACGCATAAAAGTCTAACAATGACAAACACCGACGAAGACGACAGCGAAAACGAGGGTAAGGCCATCCAAGGAACGGGTGCAACACGCACCGTAAAAAACGGAGGCGCTAGTACAAGCGGTACAGGCACCGCCGATAGAAACGAGGATGGTCAACGAGACAACAGAATAGCGGGCATCAAGATGAGAATTCCTTTTGGTCGGAATCTCCCCAAATATGGTTCGCGCAAGTAGAAGCACAGTTCGTCACATCCGATCGGGCAAAATTTAGCTTAGGTTAGGTTTTAGAACCGCAAGTTGTTAACAAATATGAGAATATAAAAAAACGAATCCTCACAGCGTTCACAGACACCGAACAAATAAAAATAAAGAACCTATTGTCTGAAGTAGAACTAGGAACAAGACGTCCATCGCAGCTTCACATTTAGTTAAAGAATCTGGCAGCTGGCAAAATCAACGATGATTTTTGAAAATCCTTGTGGTTGAAGAGACTATCCACACAGGTACAAGCGATCTTGCAAGCGAGCAAGAACGAGTTGAGCGAGCTGGTGGTGTTAGTAGACAAAATTATGGAAGTAGGAGAATTCACGCAGATAGCAGAAACCCGATCAGCTGGAACAGTAAAGCAGACCAGATTCAATGACGAGCATTCGCCATTGGGAAAAAAGATGAACGAGATTATAAGCCGAATAGCTGGGTTGGAAAGGCTACACATCGAACGACACAGAAACGAAGTCGAACAAGCGAGAGATATGCGAGTACACCTAGGGGTGGGACGAGTGGTTGCGTAGTTCGAAGCGACGCAACCAACACGTGTTGGTTTCATCTTCAGCACGGTAAGAGTGCTACCAAGTGCCGACCACCGTGCCAATTCGAGAATCAGCTAAAGGGAAACAAAGAAATCAAACGTTAGAAGAATCGACTAACGTTTGTATAAATAGAATTTATATCACCGATTCATCAACATTTACAGACTTTCTGATAGATATCGGAGCTGATATATCAGTCATACCTCCTTCTTTTGAAGATATTGCAAACAATTTAGATGACTTCAAACTCTATGCCGCAAATGGTACTATTATTCGAACATATGGCAAACGGAGAATGAAGTTACAGCTAGGAAAAAATATTTTTTTTACTTTGGAGTTCATTGTCGCTGACTTAAAAAAGCCCAATTATCAGTATAGAATTTCTAGCCCACTACGAATTAATGGTTGATAGTAAAGGCAGGAAGTTAGTCCACCAACGTTTTGAAAGAAATGTGAGAAAAAAAACGCCGGAATACACAACGAGTATGATCGACACGAATAACGAATTTGCAGCAATCTTTAACGGCTATAAAAGCATCACTTCTCCTTCGAATAAAACATATAAACCGAAGGGTACCGAGATAACGCATCAAATCCTAACGAAAGGCCCCCCGATTATTTCACAACCGCGACGATTTCCACCCGATAAGTTAGACGCCGCGCGAGCCGAGTTTCACAACTTAATGAACATGAAATTTGTCGCCCAAGAGCAACTGGTCAAGCCCTTTGCATATTGTGAAGAAAGCAAACAGAGAATGGAGACCCTGCGGTGACTACCGAAGTCTGAACGCCAAAACTATCCCGGACAATTACCCAGTCCCGTATATTCAAGATTTCTTCAACATATTATAGGCAAAAAAATCTTTACAACTTTAGACTTGCAAAAAGCATATCACCAAACGTGCAAACGCAAACGGAAGTCGTCCCGAAAACGGCAAGCACGACTCCTTTTGGACTCTACGAATTCCAGTACATGACTCTTGGACTACGCAACGAAGCGCAAACTTTTCAGAGGCACATCAACCAAATTCTGAAAGATTTAAACTTAGCATTTCCATATATTCCGACTTGCACACCCCGCTAAAAATGCAGTATTTTCGTCAGTGGTAGGTGCATCGGCAATAGGAGCGGTTCTCAATCAAAGAATAGATAATGATACTATGCCACTAGGTTTTTATTCCAAAAAGTTGACAAGTGCACAAACTAGTCGAGGACGATACGAAGTGAAGAAGAGAAAGGAAAAGTATTTTAGTATTTTAGTTAATGGCAAAACATCAAAAATTTCGATCGATCGTCTGAAACCATCATTCACATTCAAGGGAGAAGAGAACGACCAGTCGAACGTCCTACTCGCTGCAAGCGAAAATGAAGCTAATGAGCAACCTACAAATTTCGAATCATAAGAGGAGGATACAGAGACCGACTCGAGACCAACCGTAACTAGGTCAGGTAGACTCATTCGCAAGTCATGGCGCCTTTGCTAAGAGGGAGTTATGTGGTGACACAACCAACGAATACAGCACGTGCTACCCTACCAGCTCACCACATCCTCGGAACACGTCCTACTCGACCATGACAATTGACAATGACAGGACAAAAGTAACGAACTCGAGAACAGATGTCAGAAAATTATTCATCGTTTATCCGTCGAAGCGTGTGCAATGAAAAGAACAAACAAAAAGTGTAAATGTATAGTTCAGATATATGTAAGAATAAAAAGAAGTAAATTAAAATAAGAACGTAGGTTTTTCCTTATGGGAACATTTTCATTCTTCGTTAGTTTGTCGATGCAGGTAGAAACATACTACATACTTTGAACAAAAGTTCAAAAACCAAATGTCTATATGGATTCTTTCTTTTGGCTTATGAGGAGTCTCGGAGATCATAAATCTTGGTAGAATAGGTTGACAGTCGTATTTACACATATTGCATAATATGCAATTGTTGACAAATTTATGAACTTCAAGCCTTAGGTTTGGACAGTAGTAGTTTTCATATCTAAAAATGTTTTCTCAATACTTCCATGATTCTTACTCAGGTGGAATTTCTCGATTAATTCCATCAGTTTTTCGATGTGAGTAATATCTTCTAAAAATATTGTACACCTAAGGAATTTCATATTGGGTGAATTTGAGAAATTCTTAACTGCTGTGCTTTGAAACCACTGCACCTTTTATTGGAAAAAGTTCCCTCAATATCTTAACGACATATTCTTCATTATATTCTTATAAATTTATTACCGATCTTCTTTTTTTATGCAAAACCTTGATTTTTGTATAAGCAGAAGTTACTTTTTTCGATAACAACTAGATATTTAAATATATTTATTGGGGTTTCAGTAATACATGTGGCTGTCCAGATTTTCCCTACCACTATGGACCATTGCTAAGTCAGATCGGATTTCTTCGCTATCTATTTGGTTGACCTCTAAGCGACTAAGAAAGTCAGCAACCTAGTTTGAATTGCCTTTAATATACACGATATCGAAATCGAATTCACTTAGCCTAATTTTCCACAGTTGTAATTTGGAATTCAGCCAATTCAACCAAACTTAGGGTCTTGGATCTGTCTGCACTCTGAATTTTCGGCTGTATAAATATAGTGTAAATATTTTGGGGCCCACACTATATACAGCAGTTCCTTTTTAATTGTGCTATAATGCGTTTCATAACAGCTAAGGAGTTCTTGAAGCGACCGCAATTGGGTGTTGGTCTTGTAAGAGCTCTGCACCCAATGGAGCATTACTGGCATCGGTGGTTGTGTAAATGCTTTTTTTAATTTGGAAATAGGGCAAGTACATAGTCATTTAAGCAAATAAAATGACTCGGTGTACTCTCTATCTTGAATGTTTATTTTATTGCCATTCCATTTCGTCATGGGTAATGCCACTTTGGAATAGTCCCATACGAATGTTCTACAAAAGCCGTGGTCTCCTAAGAACGACTTTATTTTCTTTGTGGTGTGAAGGATTTCAATATCCTAAAATACTTTTATTTTATTTGAATTTGGCCTTTGGTTTCCTTTTTAAAAAAATGCTCTTATCTATTTGGACCCTAAGATTGTATTCAAGTAGTTTCTCAAAAATTTTCAAGGGAGTAGTAAGCTCTTAGAGCGAAGTTGAAAAAATTGGGATATCATCCATCGTTTTTTTTAGCCAAAAAGGCATTCGAGTAAACTCAAAGTGTTCTTACGCGGTTGAGAAAGCTGTCCTCTGTCTATCTTCTTTACAATCCTTTAGCCAAGTCGAGTGTATGAAGTATGCTGCCTAATGTTGAAAGAATATCATGAAAATTTGGGATAGGACATCTGTCATCGATTGTGACGTCGTTCGAATTGTGATAGTGACATTTTTCGCCTTTGATATAAAACACTTTTAAATTTTGTAATAGTTAGTGATAGACAGTTTTTGCATCTCTAGTCTCTATTTGAAAATTTAGTTGTACAATTGCCAAATATGAGTGTTAAAGTAGCCTCTTTTGTTGATAATTCTAACCTGTCAAGATCAATCTTGGCTTGTAATGGTATCAAAACATTACACCCAATTATGCCATCGAAATTATTGTCTAACTCTGTTTCAAGCATTTCTATTTTTGTAGATGATCTATTGAATTTCTTAAACAATGGAATTGTGATTTTTGAATTCACCAACATACTTGAATTTATGGATTTTAGCATCAACGGCTTCTCAAGAATGGTTTTGAAGGTAATATGAAATAAACCATTTTGGATTAATGACGTATCCGCCTAGAGTCTATATGTAATCTGATTGGAATTGTTTTGGTCTGAACAATTATGCAATGAAAAGATCGAAGCTGTCTGACTGATTTTAATATCGGGATATATCGAGTGATTCTATCGTTAAAGCAGAATCAACAGCAGATTGTTGCGCTTGTAAGTAATCTGCTTCCATTAATTGGTTAGTTCTTCAAGATGAGCCTGAAGTAGTAGCATTTTGCTCATTGATATTGGGATTATTTCTGAAAAGTGATGAATTATTGAAATTGCGATCGAAAATTGGGAGCTGATTGAAATTACTAGAACGAAAGTGTTGATGATTTAAATGCGAATTTCTGAAATTTGTATTCGATCTGTCTGATTGATTTTGATTAACATTTTTTGAGTCGTTGTTATTATAATTTGATTGTTGCCTTTACACCGGGTAGTGTTAAGATTAAGTGAGTCGTAAAAATTGTCAGTATCGACAAATATTACCCTTGCTTCCCTAAAATTGTTAAGATTCTAGCGTTCAAAATTAGTTTAGGTTCACAAGAAGTGTCATTTTCTCATTTTTAACACTGTCAAACCAAACAGGGACATCAACAGAAAGACTGGATTTGGTGTTTAATTTCGTTACAAGACGCTGTCTTCTTTAAGTAATACGTCAACTGAACCATGAAACTTTAACAATTTTTTTTTTATTTATAAGATTTTCAATACTGCCATTAATTGAACCGTTTTTTTCTGAGAACATATTATATTTCCAACCAACTTATTGGGTTACCGTTATATCATTGATATCACCAGCACAAGAATAGATATAATCTATATGTTGTATAAATATGTCTAATTCTTTCGAAAGTCCCGTAAAATCATTCACAGTTTTCACTAAGTCCAATATGTTTATGTTCGTCATACCTGTTCTATACTTAGTCTTCAAAAATAATGAAAAATTCTTAGACTGAAATTCTTGATGGTCTCTTCTTAATTATTTTCCTTCAAAGCTTTCTTCTTTGATCGTTGATTCTGTGGCAATAATCTGCCGTAACGTTTTTAACTATTTCTTTGTATAAGACTTTGTCTTGCTATACACATTTTTAACAGTTCGTACTAATGTTCATTATTTGTAACATTTTCTTTTTTTCTTCATACGTTTGATTTTCACAACAGTTCACACAGTTATATTATTTACTGTTCAAACAATTATTTACAATCAAGCAAAAGTATTCATTTTGTTCTAAAAATAGTTTGGTACAGTCATCGACAAATTGGTTTAGCATACGACATGTGTATGAACATGGTAACTCTGGAAACTTGAAGGGATCAAAACTGCTTACTGCCCATTTTAGCCTTTGCGATGTCAACAGAGTAGGTGGTAGGTAGTAGGCGTCTTCATCGATATTTTCCGATGGGTTTTGTTTCCCGGGAAGTGTATAGCCAATACGAGTTAACCATTCACTTACCAATTATCGATAGTGCAATTCATTGGATATCTAATATATATAATTTCGTTTTGGTTTTACACCACTGCGTTTGAAGTTCACTATTAACATTTTGCAACTTTACTGCAAGCTTTGTTGCATTGTGTATTTTCTAACTTTACTTACTTTTACTTTAAAACTCAAATTTGGCGAAGCGGACTCTGAACAAAAAACTGCGTGCAGAACGGATAGCGATTAATTTTAATATGCATTTTATTATACCCATTTCAATTTACAGACAGAAGATTTCTATTGGTTAATATGAAAATTATGCCAGTTTGTTTATGATAATATAGTTCACAACTGTTACAGAAATAATTCGTATTTAATCAAAATGTTTTTTTTACGAATTCATTGTATGTTGTAACTTAAATCTTTTCTTGTAGTTAAATTTGACGAAACAAGAGTATTCTTGAAATGCAGAAGGATCTTTTATTTTTATGATGTCATAGGCATTTAAGCCCGAGTCGGGTAAGTTAATTTTCTATAGGGAAATTTCATATTCATGCGGCCAGTAATTTATGAGCTTTTACATCTTAGATCATGGGTGAAGCTTCGAAAATTTTCAGACTTAAACTTAAAACTGAGCAACAAGTGAAAGTTATCACTAACATGCCAATACCGTGTCAACGATCAAAGCGCAGATAGAGCATTATTCGAATTATTTGATTCAAAAAATTCATCTTCTCCACAAATACATCGTTACACTCCATGGTTCCATGGTCAAAACATATTTTTGTTTTGAACAAAATTATGCTACGAAGTCATAGTAATTTTTGTTTTGAAAAAAATTATACCCACTAATACTACAGAACATAAATCATGTCAATTTGCTCAGGGATATTCTTCAACAAGCATCGACAAATTCGATTCATCCAAATATTATATTTTGTAATATTGATATGCTATATATAAAAGTATATAATTAAACAACATACCCGTTTGCTTCTCTGGGTCCTTTAGTGTGTATACGTAAATAATTGTTACATTGCTTCTGCCCTTACTATTGTTTGCAACAAGAAAAACATTGTAGCCTGCTCCCGGGATGAGGCCTCTGACTTCAAAGAAGGGTGTACTATAAAATATAAGAACATGTAACTATAATTGTCAGCTGATATATTTCAAATAAAGTTATTGGACGAAAAACATTATTTATAGCACCTAGAGGAATTTTATCTACTGCAAATCTTAGAGTGAAGTAGAAACAATAGTGAATGTGGAGAACAGCTAAATATTTAAAACAGTATGGCTACTCAACAACCTACAACAACACAACAGTGGATAGCAGAGTGAACAAAAATGATTAGAATATGTATCTATGGGCTCTAAGCCTGGTGATGGTATACCAACTAAAATCCTGAAGTGAGGTAAATGCGTCTTTAGAAATCTACTTTCGACCGGATGGCAACAAGTTCGAGCTCACCTCTAAAATAAACAATTTCTGAGTAAGTTCAATCAAAGACAATATAATACCAAGATGGTGCACATAGAACATTTTGTTCGATGGGTTCTCTAATGCGACCCCAATATTTTTCTTCTCTCAAAAGCTCTGGTTTTTTAAGAGCTTTAACACATTTGTTGTTGTGTTTCTTATTGAATCGGCACGTTTGCTAAAAGAACAGAAACCTCTTTAGCTACATTTTCTTTTTCGTTTCCTTCTTTACTTTGTTGGCTAATGAAGGCATATGCCTACGCACATGCATACCCAGGCATTTCTTGAGACGTGTAAATTAAACTAAAGTTAGTTTATTTTTTTAATTTACATTTATTCCTCTGTCGAGGTTACTTATGAACTAACTTACAACTAATCTTAAACATAACATGAAACCTCGCTTGTGCGAGTAGGAGGTCGGCCACAGATCACTTCACACCATATATTAATCCCAATATCGATGTCCGTCGATGTTTTTCAACCACCGGGGTTGTTCCCACATATGTGGGTTTAACTACTCCACCCTTAGATTGAAAAGTCCTCGTGATTTTTCCTAGAAAGGGATGTTATAAATGCTAGAGTACCTACGAGATGGCGTTGTTAGGTTGATGTGACGTTCATCTCTTATTTCAACCACGGGTGTTGTAGGTTATTGCAATTATAGGTGGGTTAGGCGCATCTGTTGTTGCAAATGACGGGTGCTGTAGACGTTGCGATGTTAGTTGCTGTGTTGTTATTGTTCCGCCTGTATGCCATAACGATTATTACGAAGAACATAACTGTTAAAATTAAGTATGTTAATACCCGATGAGAGTCTTTCTCCGTCTGCACCTTGTAGATACATCGAGTGTTGTTTTTGAGTAATTCCTTCATTAATTCCAAGGAGAGTACTTCTTTGATTGCCAGATCTTCAGATGATGGATATAAAATTGGTGGTATTATTCGAACGTTCACGTCCTGCTCAAAGATAAATTGTTGATTATTAATAAAGATGCTGTCATTGAAAAGTTTTGACAACTATTTGCTGTGTTTCGTTATGGATTTCTATACTGCCGTTGAAACCGTTGAGGATAATGAGTTTCTATTTCTGAGATGTGGTGGCTATTTGTGCCACTACACGATACCCCTTTATTGTCTAACAAACTATATATACACTTATTACAACTTAAGTCTAATATATTTTCATGCTTACAAATTAACATATACATAAATTGATTTATTATTTTTTATTAAATTCTTGTACATAATTTTATGTATTGCACTATTTCTTTTTAATGCAATTAACATCAGTTTTTTGTATATTTTGTTTTTTTGTGTTCGGAACGTCAATTATAAAAAGTATGCTCTTTTACTTTGTAGCAA
The DNA here is from genome assembly GCA_907269125.1 of Eristalis pertinax. Taxonomy (NCBI): domain Eukaryota; kingdom Metazoa; phylum Arthropoda; class Insecta; order Diptera; family Syrphidae; genus Eristalis; species Eristalis pertinax. The sequence goes on along the minus strand of OU026146.1, from coordinate 13,705,450 downwards.
TCTTAAAGTCTGCAAACTTTAATGGCTGTTCAACATTTGAGTACGGGAAAATGTCCGTATTCCATGTTTTGGGAAATAAGTTGGTTTCGTTCTTTGATAATATGTTTGAGCATGCAATATTAACTTTCGCTAGTTCAATAGCATTTATAATGTTAA
>OU026146.1:12995340-13014079 GCA_907269125.1 Eristalis pertinax | reverse complement strand
CAGAGATCAATTCAACATTCGCTATTCTATGCAAGGATCTTGTAGAGTAATGCCACGGGAGACTTTGTGCAATTTGTAACTTTGCTATGTGACATTTCTCGCAGTTACCCCAGACCGGGCACCCATATAAAATTATTGCTTGAAATACGACTTTATAAATTATTTATGTATTTATTTACAGTATTAAATTATAATAAATTATACATTTAATAATATTGATTTTTTTTTATATAGCACTAGCCACTAGGGCTTTCGGCTATTATAAATTATTATTTTGTTTTCTAGTGATAATAGAGATTTTATGTTTATGAGGGGATATATTAGTCTTGTACATATATTAATTTTTTTTAACGTTTCTTCCAGATGGATTCCCAGGTACTTCACGCGAGAGCTCTATCCGATTGACACATTATCCACCCGCAAAGGGTTGGAGGGAATATAGCAAGCTTGCCTTTTTCTTGTAAAAAAGATGGCTTGAATTGTTTCCTTATTCAACTTAATTTTCCACTTAGCAAGGTATATACTCAGAATTTCCAGCCCATAGGATAGATTCATCTCAAGAACGAGAGAAAATTTATGGGATGTAAATACAGCTGTATTATCCGCGTAAGTAGCTATTTCGCAAAACGGGAGATTGGGAAATCTGAAGTAAATACAGAGTACAAGACAGGACTAAGAACAGAACCTTGTGGAACCCCAGCATAGAAGTATTTGATTTCCGAAAGCACATTATTAACGGATACACTAAATGAACGATTACTAAGGAAACTTTGGACTATTTTACAAAGACAATATGGGAAATGGAAACGAATTATTTTAAATACAAGACCATCATGCCACACAGAGTCGAATCTTTTTTCTATGTCGAAGCAGACTTGCCTTGAGCTCGTTGTTCTTTGACATAATTAACTATTCGTAAGACTTGGTGTGAAGTGCTATGTGCATTCCGAAATCCAAATTGTTCATTTGGGAGAATATTTTGATCTCGTATAAACTGCATCATCTTTTCTTTTATTACCCTTTCTAGTAATATACTTAGACTACTAAGAAGGCTAATTGGTCTGTAATTCTAAGCTTTATCTGGAGGTTTTCCAGGTTTATTTATTGGAATAACCTTAGCAAGTTTCCAAGCATCGGGAAAATATCTAATTTTTAATCAATAATAAACGTTGTAAGGCTGATGCCAACTTTGGGCAATTCCTTAAGATAACTGTTACTTATTTGATCAAATCCAAAGGTTTTCCTTATCTTAAGGTTATTAAGATGGAACTCAATGTCATCGTCAGAGACATATGCGCTTTGTGGAGTATCACTACATGACATATTGAAATTATTTAGTTGTGTATTGACCAAGCTGATTGTGGCAGGGTCACCTAAATGCTCCGAAACTGAGTGATTGTCCACAAAGTTAGAAGCAAGTGATATTGCGTTCGTGATTAATGAGCACTGAAATTTGCTTATTAAGATTCTTCATTTCCTTCTTATGAGCGGGATGTCGATATCTTTGCCGTTTTCTCCTAGCCGAATTTCGAAGTTTTATAAGTTCGAGAATGTGCTTTGGAACATTGGGACAGAATCGTTAATTGCCTGAAGCACGTTCCGGGATAAAAAACCGACTGCTACATCGACATGATTCGTGGAGTACACACTATCAAGGTTAGTAGGGAAACTCCTTAAATATGAATTTAATTTCCTCCGGTTAAGTACCCAATTAGCATTTTTAAGATCCAAGAAGTCTTTAGCAACACAATTTTTAGAACATTTAAATGTACAACAACTGGATTATGGTCGTAAGTAAACACAAAGAAGCTGGTTGAGATAATTGACTAGACACATTACTAATAAAAATATCAATTACAGACGGACGGTACATAAGTTGGACTAGAGGGATATGAAATGGTAATTGGGAATGTATTGCAAAAGTTTGTTAGTATATTTCCCCACGCATTACCTCTACTGCAACCCCAATCTCTACTTCTGCAATTGAGATCCCCGCCAATTACAAGATCACCATTTGTACTGAAAAATTTTCTGAAATCATTAGCTAGACTTGTTTTATTGTTATTATTAATTACTCCACATGGAAAATATGCACAGATAAGATTAATTGACTTTCCATCTCTAAGTTCAACTTTGATTACAACGTTTTCTGTAAATTTAGTTCGCACAATGGGTAAAAGGGAATGTTGAATTGATCTCCTGATGAGAATACCAACTCCCCCTCCACTTCTGTCACTTCTGTCAACGCGATAGCATTTGTAATCAGAAGTAGATAAATGACAATTTCGTATAAGCCACGTTTCGGTAATTAATGCAATATCAATGTTTTTGTTGTGTAAAAAATGCATGAATTCTATCTGTTTCTTACAAATACTTCTAGCATTCCAAGTTACAATATTGATATTATTACAATTCATATTACTTAACATTTGGATATAAAAACTTAGTCGCTAAATGTGCGATAACGTTAAATTGGTCTACTTTTGTCTTACATGAACCTAATTTAGTAATCATTTACATAACTAAATCATTTAATTCTTCCATTGTAAATAAGGTGTTGTCATTTTTGTTGGACATACTGTTGTGCTCTGTGCTTAAAGTTCCCTGAAGACCCATGTGCTGGTTGATTGATGCGTTCCCCCAGAAGAAAGCTTCATTCTGTTGTTGTGATTCCGTAGCAGCGGAGGAAAATCAGTCATGGAGTTGATCGCAACCGATTGTCGCACATATGCGTTTTGTGGTTGAGAGTAAACAACTTTTTTTTGTAGACTGATCCACTGTGAACGAGACTTTCTATTGGAGAACTTTTCTCGCATTTCAATGAACTTTGTTCGGCTGACACACGATAGATCAGTGGCTTTGTGTTTGCCATTGCGGTTGGCACATTTAAGTGTAGTAGTGTTAGTGCAATCAGCTGTTTTGTGAGGTCCAGCACAATATGCACAATAAATTTTAATGTGACAGTTCTTCTCACCATAGCCTAGCATTTGGCAATTGTGGCACTGTGTCACTTTATTTTTCAGTTTGCGATGCATAAGCCAATTTATTTGGGTGTGTAAAATAGACCGAGCTCGTTTTTTCAAATCATTGAATTTTATTGAACCACTTTCAAAAAACACAAGATATAAAATAATGAGTTCGTTCTTTTTAGTGTTGGTGTCTGTATTACACATTCCACACACTTTGAATGATTTTTCACTTTTTAAGTCATGTGTAAAGAATTGACACTTCGCCTCCTTCAATGACATGATCAATTTGTTTTAATGACCATTGTTTTACACACAAGTTTAATGCCAATTGAAAGTTTCTTGATACAATAATCAATTAAATTATTTTTTTTCGTTAATGAATGTACATAATCACAAGACTTTTGTAATAGTTTTATTGGTGGTACATACACTTTTTGAGATTTGCTTGGAGAAATAATTTCATTCATTTCTACAAAATCACTATCAGCTAGAGTTTGTAAAGGGCTGTAAAAATTCGCCATTTGATCCTTCTGAGGTTTTGGTGGCATGTTAGCACGAATCATCTTACGAAAGGACATAAATTTGCCCTCTGGGTCAGGCGATCTAACACGTTTCGCAATGTTGGATTTGCACTTTTATACTATGAAGAAAAAAACGAATTATGCGGTCAAGCGCTTTCGAAAGCTCCCATCGTACTGACTAGAATACAGAGACTAGCATGTCTTGGAGTTATAGGCGCTATCTCCACTACCTTAACCGCGGGCCTGGAGGTACTACTAAACCTTCTCCCACTTGACCTTTACATGCTAGCTAACGCTGCTAAAAAGCCATTAGAAGCATTCAGTCAAAATGCTGGCCGTCAAGTTCCATTGGTCATGCTAGTATGTATATGAAAGTATAGAAAGTAAGCTAGTATATGAAAGTGACTATACACTCCCTTTACTCGACTTTGAAATACCCTTCAGATGCTATTTTCCGACGAGGGTAGATTGGACCACAAAAGAACCCATAAAAAATTCGAGCATCCAAGTATACACTGATGGATCGAAGATGGAAACAGGCACAGCTGCGGGCATTTTCTCCGAATTGTTAAACATACAGTGCTCTATCAGGATCCCTGATTATGGCAGCGTCTTTCAAGCGGAGGTCGTGGCAGTCAAAGAAGCGGCCAGAATGATAACAATGTTGGAAATACCACCGGCTGATATTACCATTCCAATTGACAGTCAAGCGGCCATCAAAGCAATTTCGGCGAAAGAAATCAAGTCCAAGCTGTTCGCGAGCTGCCGCGAGGAGCTCAAAACTCTAAGCGTGCAACACACGATAACTCTATGCTGGGTCCCAGGACACAGGGACATATCCGGCAACGAGGCAGCTGATGAACTTGCCAGAAAAGGGGCCGAAAAAGACCCATCCCAGGCAATCGAATTGATTCAACCACCACTGGCAGATGTCAGAAAGAAGGTGGATGATAAAATTCTAGAAATAGCAAGAAATAGGTGGTTCAACCTTACCACCTGTAAGACTACTGAGATGCTATGGCCCGATATTAATAGAACTAAAACCGACAAACGCCTCCAGTGTGGCAAAAGCCTACTGAGGATGGTAGTCGGAGCTCTAACGGGTCATAACCATCTGAAATACCATGAAACAAAAATGGGACTATCCCATGACTACATATGCAGAGGATGTGGCGATGTGGAAGAAAGAGAGGACTCTCCTCACTATCTCTGCTACTGCCCAAGTCTCAGCCAACTGCGATACAGGACCATGGGAGAATTCTTCTTCCATGGCCTGCAAGAAATCCATAACATCCGACTATCTAACTTTTTCAGGTTCATGGATGTCGGGCTGGCTCGACGACGAGAGGTCAACAACGAATACAACGTCTCGATGAGTGTGATAAGGGTACAAGGAGGAACTTTTCCCCTTATGGGCAACACAATGGGTCCACACGGACCCAAGTAAGACGTGCTTCCGCACGTCTACCCACATTCTTATCCTCCTCCTTCTACTATTCATCATATGAAAAGTTTTAAAAATGTAAAACTAAAATCGTTAATTTATAATTTCTTACCCCGCTAGTATACAGTACAAATATTTCTCACTTTTGTGAAAAGTGAAATGAAATAACTTCCAAGTTTCATCTCGAAAATTGTTCATTTATAATTTTTTACCCCACTATGTATACAATACAAAAATTTCTCATTTTTGTGAAAGGAATTAACTTCTAAGTTTCATCTTTCTATCTTTTGAAAATATTGTAAAATACTCAAAAATCTTCAATTTATATTTTTGTCCCACTATGTATACAGTACAAAAAAATCTCACTTTGTTCAAAAGGGGAAAAAATGCTCGGCAATTTCTTTTCCCACTATGCATAAAGTACTAAAAATTCTCATTTTTGACACATTTCTTCAATTATATTTTTTTCCTACTATGTAAAAGGTATAATAAATTCTCATTTTCATGAAATTTCATGAATTTTGGCAAAAAATATTTTGTTCCTGAATAAAAAAAATTTTTTTTCCGAAAAATCAAAATTGCATGACTCCTGCATGTGTATATCACATTTGGAAAAAAATCGATTTGTAAAAAATTCGATTGTAATTAGTGCATAGGTTGAAAATGAGCCATTTGGTAATGATGAAAAAAATTAAAAAGTTTTCTGTGAGGACAAATAGTCAACAATGTATTTCAAATATACACACTACGGCCGTCAAAACACACTATATGAACTAAGAGAAGCTTTAAGAAGTTAATCAAAAATCGATCAGAAAAAAAACTCCATACAAATTTTGTCCTCTACGTATAAAGTCTAGTTTAAATGTTCCATTTTCGCGTCATTAGTTGGAAATTTGATTTTTTCTTGTTTTCATGATGTGCCTATTATGAGATTATTTTCTGGTTTCTGGAGAGATGAGTATTTAATGCTCATGGTTGTGCACAATTTTTTTTTAAGAATAAAATAAATTCATATTTTTTTCTGCCTTTATTTTAACGTTGTTTGGAAATAATGAAAATGAAAAGAAGAACTTTTATTCTTTATGAAAAATCAAAAGTGTATATTTGTGAAATATATACAATATCATTACTTTGAAACAACTGAATCATTAAATGATTGTATAAGGTAAAAATTCCTTTTTAATAAAATTAAGAATAAGATTATTTCAATAAGTATAGAAAGATGAGTTCCTTCATTAAGAAGAAAATTGTGTACGTTGCATTTCAGTACATTACTAAATCTATCAATATTAAATATGGGGAACAATAGATCCAGATATAATAAGCCAAGTAAAGTATAAAACATTGTGATTTTATATATGACTAGATTTCGTACCCGGCTTTGCCCGGTCGATCAACCGGTACTTTACCTGGTACTAAATCGGCTAATCCGTTCAGAAGTTCAATATTCACAATTTCAGCAAAATTGAATGATTTGTGTGTAGCTGTGTATATGTACATGCATAGATAGTTTGGGTATGACAAAATAAGAAAAGTGTGAAAATGTTTATTGTTTCCTTTTCGTTTGGTGACTCAGGCAGTCGTTCGTACATGTTCGATTGAGACGTAGAAAAAAATAAATGGTTGCACCAAAGCAAAATATAAAAAATGGGTGTGTATATATGGAAGTTACAGCACACTGTGGGATGGTTGATATCCACGACTACGCACCTTGAAATGGTTTCATACCGGATTGATGCAACCACCCTTATTTTGAGAATTTTATTCCCGTTTAAAAAGTGCTTGTAACTTCCGAACCGTATGTCGTTCCGACTTAAAAATTGTCACATTCAGCATCAACATTTTATAATGAAAATTCAGAGCCCTGCGACGTGTAGTTTCGGAGCCTTTGTCGGTGAGACACACAAACTTTCTGCTTTATAGTAAAGATATATATACATTTATATGCGATATGATGTAATATGATATGATATGAGAGTATGAAACGAAATGTTAACTTACAACTATTTTATCTGAGTCGCTTAATAAAAACAGAAAATTCGATGTAATTTTTTCAAAAGAAAATTTTTTATAAATATTATAAATATAGTTCTGGTTGATCCTGCCAGTAGTTATACGCTTGTCTCAAAGATTAAGCCATGCATGTCTTATTAGTACACACGAAGTAAAAGTGAATCCGCAAAAGGCTCATTATATCAGTTATGGTTCATTAGATCGTTAAAAGTTACTTGGATAACTATGGTAATTCTAGAGCTAATACATGCAATATAAACACAGACCTTTTGGAACGTGTGCTTTTATTAGGCTAAAACCAAGCGATTTTTTCGGAAATCGTTAATATGGTTGAACTCTAGATAATTTGCCGATCGTATGGTCCTTTACCGAAGACAGATCTTTCAAATGTCTGCCCTATCAACTATTGATGGTAGTATCTAGGACTACCATGGTTGCAACGGGTAACGGGGAATCAGGGTTCGATTCCGGAGAGGGAGCCTGAGAAACGGCTACCACATCTAAGGAAGGCACCGGGCGCGTAAATTACCCACTCCCAGTTCGGGGAGGTTGTGACGAAAAATAACAATACAGGACTCATATCCGAGGCCCTGTAATTGGAATGAGTACACTTTAAATCCTTTAACAAGGACCTATTGGAGGGCAAGTCTGGTGCCAGCAGCCGCGGTAATTCCAGCTCCAATGGCGTATATTAAAGTTGTTGCGGTTAAAACGTTCGTAGTTGAATTTATGCTTCATACGGGTAGTACAACTTTAATTGTGGATTGTAAATTACCTGCATGCAAGCGTATTACCGGTGGAGTTCTTATATTTAATGGTACTTGTAACGTTATGTATACCTCCTATTTAAACCTGCTTCAGTACCTTTCATCGAGTGTTGTTGTGGGCCGGTACTATTACTTTGAACAAATTAGAGTGCTTAAAGCAGGTTCCAAGTGCCTGAATATTTTGTGCATGAAATAATGAAATAAGACCTCTGTTCTACTTTCATTGGTTTTTAGATCAATAGGTAATGATTCATAAAAGCAAGGTGGAGGCATTAGTATTAAGACGCGAGAGGTGAAATTCTTGGACCGTCGTAAGACTAACTTAAGCGAAAGCATTTGCCAAAGATGTTTTCATTAATCAAGAACGAAAGTTAGAGGTTCGAAGGCGATCAGATACCGCCCTAGTTCTAACCATAAACGATGCCAGCAAGCAATTGGGTGTAGCTACTTCTATGGCTCTCTCACTCACTTCCCGGGAAACCAAAGCTTTTGGGCTCTGGGGGAAGTATGGTTGCAAAGCTGAAACTTAAAGGAATTGACGGAAGGGCACCATCAGGAGTGGAGCCTGCGGCTTAATTTGACTCAACACGGGAAAACTTACCAGGTCCGAACATAAGTGTGTAAGACAGATTGATAGCTCTTTCTCGAATCTATGGGTGGTGGTGCATGGCCGTTCTTAGTTCGTGGAGTGATTTGTCTGATTAATTCCGATAACGAACGAGACTCAAATATTTTAAATAGATGCTTTCAGAATTATGGCATTGAAGCTTGCATAGCCTTCATTCATGAATACAGTAAAATGTAGGAGTGTTTGAATATGTTTATGTAAGTGGAGACGTACCTGTTTGTTTGTCCCATTACAAGGACACTGGCTTCTTAAATGGAAAAATTGCGTCTAGCAATATTGAGATTGAGAAATAACAGCCCTTAGATGTCCTGGGCTGGATAAACCCATTTCATGCGTGTAATTTTGAAACTGAAACTGTTCACATAAACTTGGAATTCCCAGTAAGTGTTTCGCCGAAGTTGACCGAACTTGCTTATTTAGAGGAAGTAAAAGTCGTTGTGGTGGCCCGTGGCGTTATGGGAATGTGCGTCGACTCCTACGCTCTTGGACCAATCTGTCTAGGTTCGATTCCTGGTGCGACAAGAAATACTTTTCACGACCCCACCTCTTTCAAGTCACTGACAATGCTCAAAGAGTATAACTGTCTAGAAAAAAAAGGCTTCCCAATATCTCAATCAATATCTAAGGAAATCTTTTATAAAAAAACCAAAAAACAAGAATATGTTTAATTGTGATACCAATATGCATATATAGCCAAATGATGAAATTTGTGGAGAATTATATTCAATATAATTTTACATCATTTTCACGTTTCCTTCAATGAAATGTGGGCAATATATGGTTATATATAAAACATTATTTTTATGTTATATTTAATATGACAAAAACACAATTTGCGTATGCCTGCTATGTAAAACTCTACATTAACTCTACATTACTCGAAGCGGTGGATCACTTGGCTCATGGGTCGATGAAGAACGCAGCAAACTGTGCGTCATCGTGTGAACTGCAGGACACATGAACATTTTGAACGCATATCGCAAAAATATAATATATATATATAAAATAATATATGCTAAAAAAAATATACCCAAATTAAAGCACATGCTATATTATTGAATAACTTAAACCTAATGGCTTTTATTATTCTTAACAATAAGATACAATATATACCTCAAAACTTAAAAAGAAATCTTAGTATTCTATATTATCTATATGTTGGTGGAATATCTAGCATAAGAACTTTATTACTACTACTGATGACATTATTATTTTTCAAATATGTGAGAAAAACATTCAACTGAGATAATATATATAGAAAGGATGTTTATATGCTACTATATTCATGTAAAATTTTCAAACGACCTCAACTCATATGAGATAACTCCCCGAATTTAAGCATATTATTGACGGAAGGAAAAGAAACTAACAAGGACTTTCTTAGTAGCGGCGAGCGAAAAGAAATCAGTTCAGCACTAAGCCATTTTGTCTTTATGGCAAATATGGGATGCAGTGTATGGAATATCTATAATCTAGTATGAGAGATTTATGATTTAAGTCCTTCTTAAATGAGGCCATTTACACATAGAGGGTGCCAGGCCCGTATAGTAATAATGATTACTAGAAGATATTTCGAAAGAGTCGTGTTGCTTGATAGAGCAGCACTAAATCCATCTAAAACTAAATATAACCATGAGACCGATAGTAAACAAGTACCGTGAGGGAAAGTTGAAAAGAACTCTGAATTAAATAGTACGTGAAACTGCTTAGAGGTTAAGCCCGATGAACTATTCACAAAAATGAGAAATTTTTTTACTGTATATATAGTTTTTTTTTCACTTTTTTCAAAATTGAGAAATTTGTGTAGTGTGTAAAAATTATAAATTAATGCTTTTCGAGCATTTTACATTATTTACTTATGATGTGCAATTTAATAGCTTAAATTTAACACATTTCCCCCAAAACGTGAAGCAGCACTATAGAAACTAATTCAATGCCTTTTTCATATTTTTCCAAGCAATCAACACAGATACTCATTTGTCAGTACATAAATTCCGTTACGGTAGAAATCTCGCAAACGCGTTTGCTTATTATGTACCGTGGACCAATTATACCGTTTTGGAATTTTGTTTTCATTGTATGTGCATGCCTGACGCCTGTGTTATGCGTGTGTGGGTATTACTTGTTCCAATTCCATATATATTATAATTGTTATTTATCAAATTTTATTCATTAAAAAATGAATATACAAATCATTGAAATATTATACATCATAATCATTGCTTGTATAGTAGTATAATAACTCATAAAATGTTTGTACAAGAATACATTGTTTTGGTATTCTTTTTTATATTCACAGTTGTAGGAATATAATTCATGTATTTCGCTTATTATTGGGTTGTATATGAATATAACTTATAATTTGGGAACTTGGGATTTTTTTAATCATAGATCAATATAAATATCACTCATGTAATAATTTTTGTATAATATATACTTTTGTCTTGGGACTTTATACTTAATGGGTCAATATTGATAATATTAGCTTTGTAATTTTTGTATAGAATATACATGAATTTGTTGTTTTGAAAATTCATTTTGCATTATTGAATTACATACACAAATATGGCTCATAATGTTTGCATAAAAAAATAAATAGCACTCGAACAAGTATTGTGCCATTGGTCCGCACCTGCGGTTCTTCTCGTACTACGCAGGAATGCTGTCGTAACAACAATAGTCATCAGTGGGGTGAAAATATCCTGTCTCACGACGGTCTAAGCCCAGCTCACGTTACCTTGCACGGGGGAACAATCCAACGCTTGGTGAATTTTGCTTCACAATGATAGGAAGAGCCGACAGCGAAGGATCAAAAAGCGACGTCGCTATGAACGCTTGGCCACCACAAGCCAGTTATCCCTGTGGTAAACTCTTTAAACCAAAAGGATCGATAGGCCGAGCTTTTGCTGTCTCTGTGTGTACTGAACACCGAGATCAAGTCAGCATTTGCCCTTTTGCTCTTTGTGTGATTTCTGTCAGCACTGAGCTGACCTTGGGACACCTCCGTTATTATTTGAGAGATGTACCGCCCCAGTCAAACTCCCCACCTGGCAATGTCCTTGAATTGGCAATTAATATAATAACATATAAATCATCGAAACTTGTTTATAATTATATGACAAACTTGTGATACTTTGATCAAGAAGCTTGCATCAAGACGAAATACCATAAGACATATAAATATATCCGTATAAGACATATAAATATATCCGTATAATGGCTAGGATGATACACGTTCCATTTAATCAATTAAGTAAGGAAAAAAAAAGAGTTTTCATTGGTGATAAAAAACCGAAATTAATTATATCCCACTTATGCTACACCTCTTTTGTCTCCCTACACTGCCAGATTAGAGTCAAGCTCAACAGAGTCTTCCAAGCCCGTTCCCTTGGCTGTGGTTTCGCTAGATAGGAAATAGGGACAGAAGAAGTCGAAAGTATGCTTAACGTGAATACCCGGCCAATTATTGGCAAATTTCACGGTGGGCCTACCCACAACAACGGAGTCAAATTAAGCGTTGACCACCGCCGTGAGGAGGTAATTACCACCCCAAGAGGTTAAGCCCGATGAACCTGAATATCCATTATGGGAAATTCATCACTAATCTAATATATAAAATTTCCATGTCACAATGTTAGTTACCATACTCCTCCGAAACGGCTTTACCAAATTTTATATGCGTATTCAGTAGGTCTGAGAATCAGCTACTATCTATTTTTCATACCCCTAAGTGATAAGAGTTGTTCACCCTTAATATTTTTTTTATTTTTGGACGAATTTTTTTTTTTTATTTTTTTATAATGTGGCATTAAAAAATACATACAACCCTAAATTTTTACCACCAACCCCTATTTTTTTATAGCCATTTTAGTAATTTAATCATTATCATCACGCTCGATAACTGATCAATTATAGTGTTTTTAACTGTACTTCGATTAAAATTTCCCTTAGCTTATGGCAAAACTAAAATTTTTTTTATGAAAATAAACATTTATTTTTATTATTAAAGTTTAATCCTGATATATGCTTAGTGTTACCAATCTTACTGCCGTTTGCTCATCCTTTATGTGATACTTAAGCTTAATTGCTTTGCACAAACAAAATGTATGTACAACATAGTTAGCGATCACTTTACAAACGGAGCTAACTTTACGTTGGTTATTTCATGTGCCTAGTGGCATAGTGACATAGTTGACGTCATGAAAACCAGATGGTATTTTTGTGTGAGAGAATACAAGAACCGATGGTGTGCAACTTGGAAAGAAAAGGATATTGTCTCATAATGAATTCAACACAATGTCAACAGCCATTCTGGGACATATGCATAATAAACACCAAAATCGATTATTGCATGAAAACAAATCTGATAATGATAGTTTAATTCAACATTCATCCATTCATCCATAAATCTGTGTAATAGCCATCACGAATTTCGACAAATGAGTCAGAAACTACTCGCTATGTCTATAAGTGATACTTACGGGTTTATGTCATGAATAAGGAGTTATGTATCGAACGAGCAAACGGCTCTTAGATTCTTAAAATTTGCCGCGCCTTTACTGCTGAGTGAAATGCCGATGTCACTTCTAAGTACACAGCACGGAGTAGGGATGAGACTGAAGCCGGTCTCCTGTTTCATTCACACAATAAGACTTCTCTCACTACTTACACAGTTTTGGCCATCATTATTGTTTATGTATCAAGTGTAGTAGTAACGTTTACAATTATCATATTGCTATCTCAGTGTAACTCTAATATTAACTATTAATTATTACCATTTTATTCATAATAATAAAATTATTAATTTTAAGTGTATTTGGCACGATTGGTTCAGTTAATCGAGTTTTAGTTAAACAAGTGATTTACATAACCTTAAAAGTACTCAACATGTGTCACGAGCTCCAGCCAACAACGGCTTTTGTGTTGTAAGTATACTTTTTTTATATAATTATTTGATATAATTATGACAAAATAATTTTTTAGTAAAATTCAATTTTTTACAACTTTTGTTTAAAATTTTTTTTCATGAAACTAATATTTTCGCTATAATCCTGGCCGTTATTATAACTATAACGTTTTCCATCATTAAGTAATTTCATTAATTCTATTTATATGTGTTTTGTACAGTGAGAAATGCGAAGAAAACGCAGAGGGGCTGAGCCGTAATAAAAGTAGGTCCAGAAGTATGAGAGATCAAAGATCCCAAAGAACAAATCCAGCAACAAAATGCTGAGCACGTGTGAGCATGGAGGAATTGCGACAAGAACAATCAGAAGATACACGAGCTGAGCACAATGAAGTAATACGTTTAGAACAACGACAATCACGCCGTTTCACGGTTAATAGACGCATGACCAACAACGCCAACAGATACATCGTGCATTTACATCTGATTCATTTTTGCGTCTAGCATTCTAGTATGAGTCCGATATTGAATATTATGCTCATTCAAAAGTGGTAATTGGTGCTATGGATAAGGAATGTCCGCATTGTCATGCTCTCAAATTCAAAAATGAGCAACCTGGGATGTGTTGCGCTTCAAGAAAAGTGCAACTACCTGAAATTGAAACACCACCTGAACCATTGAACGGTTTACTTATCGGCACGGATTCAGATTCTAACGTATTCCTGAAGTCAATTCGAACATTCAATTCATGCTTTCAAATGTCATCGTTTGGAGGAACAGAAATAGTTAGAAATACTAATGCTAATGGTCAACAATACAATTCTACAGCCAAGTTTATCATAGAATGGGCTCATTGCTACCAATGCCCAACGACATACCACCACATAAATTTTTACAAATCTACTTGATGGGCGGCGAGGATTCCGGAAGCCCACTTGCCAATCGCGTGAATGCACGTTGTGACTATAATAACCTTGATTCATTTTTTGCAAGGCGCATCGTGAGCGACTTGGACGCTCTATTGAACGAGCATAATGAATTGTTGAAAATATTCGAATCACACATGCACAAATTACAAAGCGATAATCACGCTATTGTCATTAATCCTGATAAAACACCAGCTGGAGAACATATTCGTAGATTCAATGCACCTGTTGTTGAAGACGTTGCTGGAATCATGGTTGGCGATCGTACAGGTACACGAGAAATTGTGATTCGTAGAAGAAATAATAATCTTCAGTTCATTGCTGATACACATCGTTCATATGACGCTCTCAAATATCAGCTAATATTCTGGAAGGGGCAAGACGGATATTGCATAAGCATAAAACAACGAGATCCCGTATCAGGTACTTCACTTATTTTGAACTTGATCATTAACCATTTAACAAAACAATTAAATTATTGAACGTAATTAATTTAAATTAATATTCATAAATATATTATTACAGGAGCTGCAACAAACAAGAACGTTAGCTCGATAGATTATTATGCGTACCGATTAATGATTCGGCGTGGCCTGGACAACGTCATTCTACGATGTCGTGAGCTTTGTCAACAATTCATGGTCCACATGTACGCGAAGATAGAGGGCGAACGACTACGATACTTACGATATAATGAACTCAAGTTGCGTGCTGATGAGTACATTCGCTTACGAGACGCTATTAACAACAACGTCGACATCGCCGAAATTGGTAACTCTATCATTTTACCATCATCGTACGTAGGCAGTCCACGTCATATGCAAGAACATATAAGGATGCTATGGCTTACGTGCGGGAATATGGACGACCGTGTTTATTTATCATTTTCACATGTAATCCAAAATGGCCAGAGATTACATCTTTGCTATTGCCTGGCCAAAATGCAATACAGCACGTGTATATAGACAAAAGTTGAAGTTTCTAATAAGTTTCATTACTAAATTACATGTATTCTGTCCCACACGTTGCTGGCTGTATTCAGTTGAGTGGCAAAAGCGAGGATTTATTCACGCGCACATTTTGGTTTGGTTAATGGACAAAATCCGTCCTGAAGAAATCGATAGTATCACTTCTGCGGAAATTCCAGATCCGTCTACTGACCAAGTGTTGTTTGATATTGTTACAGCAAACATGATCCATGGTCCATGCAGTACTCTTCATCGTTCATCGCCTTGCATGGCAGATGGAAAATGTACTAAAAATTTCCCTAAATATTTGACTAATGATACGATAATAAATACCGACGGATATCCAATATATCGCCGAAGAAATCCCGATAATGGCGGACAATCATTTATTAAAAATATCAGCAACACAGACATTGACAATCGTTGCGTGGTACCCTATTCGCCTCTGCTAAGCAAGACATACAATGCTCATATTAATGTTGAGTTTTGCAGTTCTGTGAAGAGCATCAAATATATTTGCAAGTATGTCCATAAAGGCAGTGATATGGCTGTGTTTAGAGTAGAAAATACTAATGTAAATGCTCCTCCAATAAATAAAAACGATAAAATTACGCTCTACCAAATTGGTCGGTACATCAGCTCCAATGAAGCTGCTTGGCGTATCTTCGGTTTTCCAATTCATGAATGGGATCCAGCAGTTGTTCAGTTAGCCGTCCATTTTGAAAATTTTTTCACGAACGAGCGTGTATAAATCGAACGCTTTGGGGCGATTATTTACAGTCAATCCATGACATACTGAGTGTTTTTATCTTCGACTACTGTTGATTAATGTTATTGGCCCATTATCATTTCAAGATATACGTAAAGTGAATGGGCAACAGTATCCAACATATAAAGACGCACGCCTTGCACTCGGCTTGCTGGAAGACGACAACCAGTGTCAGTGTATGCTTGCTGAAGCTGCATTGAACTGTACAGCAATACAAATTCGTCTACTATTCGCCATAGTGTTGCATGTTTCCCAGCTCGAGCACAGATATTGTGGGATAATCACAAAGATTCACTTTTTGGGTGGAACTGGCAAAACATTCCTTATTTCACTAATTCTTGCTGAAATACGATCAAATAATGGCATCGCATTAGCCGTTGGCATAGCAGCAAATTTATTGAATGGAGGCAGAACAGCTCATTCAGTATTTAAGCTGCCACTAAATATTCAAAGTAACCCTGACGCAGTGTGTAATATTAAAAAACAATCGTCCATGGCCACCGTGCTGAAACAGTGTAAAATGATCATCTGCGATGAATGTACTATGGCACACAAACATTCAATTGAGGCGTTGAACAGAACATTGAAATATATTAAAAACAACGACAAACTATTTGGCGGCACTCTGTTGGTGCTTTCAGGTGATTTCAGACAAACACTTCCCGTCATTGTACGTTCAACATACGCTGATGAGATCAACGCTTGCTTAAAATCATCTCCATTGTGGCGTAATGTTGAAAAAGTACAGCTGAAAGTAAATATGCGCGTTCAAATGCTTCAAGATCCATCCGCTGAAACATTCTCAAAACAACTCTTGGATATCGGTGATGGAAAAGTTGCTACAGATGAAACTGGATACGTAAAATTACCGACCAATCGCTGATTCGCAAGATACTCTCATTGAACAAATATTTCCCGATGTACACACACAGTAAATCATAAATCATGAGTGGCTTGCAGAAAGAGCTATTTAAGCAGCAAAAAGTGCGGACGTTGATAATTTAAATGTGAAGATAACTGTTGTATCTTGCCAGGGAACTTGGTATCATTCAAAAATATTGATACAGTTTGCGATGCCAGCGAAGCTGTCAATTTAATTATTTATTTTCGGATTTCTAACATACTCGTAGAATGAATGTGTTAGATTTGATAAATCGTTGACAGATTATATAAATTTATCTATTGATTTTTTTTATTATTGTATGCACTTATATGATTAACAATGCGATAGATTCAGGATACCTTCGGGACCCGTCTTGAAACACGGACCAAGGAGTCTAACATATGTGCAAGTCATTGGGTACTCTTAAGAAAACCCAATGGCATAATTAACTTAACTGTTTTCAATGGGATTAGTTTATATTTTTTTTTTTATGAAATATTAATTCAATCCCGGGGCGTTTTATATAGTTATGCATAATGATATTTATATTATTTATGTCTCTAACTATAGCGTACCTAGAGCACTTATGTTGTGACCCGAAAGGTGGTGAACTATACTTGATCAGGTTGAAGTCAGGGGAAACCCTGATGGAAGACCGAAACAGTTCTGACGTGCAAATCGATTGTCAGAATTGAGTATATGGGCGAAAGACCAATCGAACCATCTAGTAGTTGGTTGCCCCCCAAGTTTCCCTCAGGATAGCTGGTGCATTCGAAAATTATATAAAATAATCTTATCTGGTAAAGCGAATGATTAGACCATTAGTGTCGAAACGACCTTGACCTATTCTCAAACTTTAAATGGGTAAGAATTTTTACACAACAAAAACATTGATGTTTTAATTAATTATCGAAACGTGGCTTGCACCAAATTGTCATTTATCTACTTCTGATTACAAATGTTGACAGAAGTGACAGAAGTGGAGCGGGAGTTGGTATTCTCATCAGGAGATCAATTCAACATTCCCTTTTACCCATTGTGCAAACTAAATTTACAGAAAACGTTGTAATCAAAGTTGAACTTAGAGATGGAAAGTCAATTAATCTTATCTGTGCATATTTTCCAGGTGGAGTAATAATAATAACAATAAAACAAGTCTAGCTAATGATTTCAGAAAATTATTCAGTACAAATGGTGATCTTGTAATTGGCGGGGATCTCAATTGCAGAAGTAGAGATTGGGGTTGCAGTAGAGGTAATGCGTGGGGAAATATACTAACAAACTTTTGCAATACATTCCCAATTACCATTTCATATCCCTCTAGTCCAACTTATGTACCTGATAGTTCTCGTAAGAGTCCGTCTGTAATTGATATTTTTATTAGTAATGTGTCTAGTCAATTATCTCAACCAGCTTCTTTGTGTTTACTTAGTTCCGACCATAATCCAGTTGTATGTACATTTAAATGTTCTAAAAATTGTGTTGCTAAGGACTTCTTGGATCTTAAAAATGCTAAATGGGTACTTAACCGGAGGAAATTAAATTCATATTTACGGAGTTTCCCTACTAACATTGATAGTGTGTACTCCACGAATCATGTCGATATAGCAGTCGATTTTTTATCCCGAAACGTGCTTCAGGCAATTAACGATTCTGTCCCAAAGGTACAAAAACTTACTCACGTTCCCAAACTTCCAAAGCACATTCTCGAACTCATAATACTTCGAAATTCGGCTAGGAGAAAATGGCAAAGATATCGACATCCTGCTCATAAGAAGGAAATGAAGGATATTAATAAGCAAATTTCAGTGATCATTAATCACGAACGCAATATCACTTGGAATACTAATCTCCAAAAGCTGGAAAAAAAATGCAAAGCCCTTCTGGAATATTGCTAAAATAATAAAAAATAAATTTACACATATGCCACCCTTGCAAAACGACA
>OU026146.1:12892840-12990340 GCA_907269125.1 Eristalis pertinax | reverse complement strand
CGATATCTTACATGGACTCTCCTCTACCGCTTCAAGGTTCCATCCAGCATTGAAGGGATAACTCCATGGAGACGTTGGGAGGCATAGAAGATAATGAATTTTATTTTATAAATTGTAAATATCTTTATGAAGAGAAAAAAATAATAAATGAATGAGTGAATGGTTATTAAGAGGGCAGCTAGTTCCAGACCGGCAGACTCCAATCAGTCCTTTATTTTCTCAATCGCCTCGTCAGTAGCAGACTCCACCTCGTGCTTGGCAACTGTAACCACTGCGATGTCATCAGCGAAGCCTATTACTTTCACACCATCTGGTAGCGACATACGCAGAATCCCGTCATACATAATATTCCATAGGAGGGGCCCAAGGACCGATCCTTGCGGGATTCCTGCGGAAACGTTGTAGTACTTAGCGCCCTCATCTGAATGGTACCTTAGATTCCTGTTCCTGAGGTATTCAGAGACTATCCTCCGCAGGTAGTACGGTTTTTCCATTCTGGCCAGGGCTCTCCTAATAGATGACCAGTTCGCCGAGTTGAATGCGTTTTTGACATCAAGCGTCACCACTGCACAATATTTCTTCGTACCACATCTCCATCTTTCTCCCTGTATGGCTTCAGCTGCTGTATCTACTACCGCCTTTATGGCATCGGCGGTAGGAAGCGATTTTCTGAAGCCGTATTGGTGTTCTGACAGGGCTCCGTTTTGTTCAACTACTGCACGTAGCCTACCGTGTATGATGCGCTCTAGAATCATTCCTAGCATGTCGAGCAGTCATATTGGTGGATATGATGATAGTTCTCCAGGTGGCTTATTTCCCTTAGGGAGCAGCACCAGGTGTTGCTGTTTCCATGGTATCGGGAACACCCTCTCCTCCAGACATCTTTGCATTGCCGTTTGCATGAAAATGTCTGGTCTCGACTTCACTGCTGCCTTAACCTCCCTATTCGGGATGCCAACCGGCCCAGGTGCTTTGCTATCGCCGATCTTCTTACTTGCTTCGAACAGCTCAGCTAGTGTTATTGCCGGGATGTTCTGCATGGTTGTCTCCCTCACGATGGGAACGCTAGTAGTTGGTCTGTGGGGGAATAGATCCTCTACTATGCTCCTCAGTATTCTTGGGCAGGTTAGTTGTGGGGACCTACTGCGTTTGATCTTCTTCATCACCACTCTATGAGCCATGCCCCAGGGGTCTGAGTCTGTTTAAAGCACTTTGACTTGACTGTCCTTAATGGCCCGTTCCAGTTCCCCTCTCGCCACTTTAAAGGTGTTAAGCCGTTCCTGGAAATCCGGTCTGCCTCTGGATCTTTGGGATCTGCGTCGCACTCTTAGGCATTGCGCTCTCAGCCTCTTGATCTCCTCGATCCACCAGTAGCAAGGCGCGCCTCTTTTACTCGTGGTCCTTCGGGGCATTGCTGCGTCGCACGCTGTCGTTATTACCTGTGTCAGCTGTTGTGCAAGGGCCTCAGCTGAGCCATTGTTCAGTATGATTCTGGTATGCATCGTTTCATTGAACATCTCTCTGTCAAAGAGCATATCCTTCCATTTTGGCCCTGTTAAGACGGGTTGCAGTTTCTGTTTCTTTGTCCCGACGCTGAAGATTATCGCTATGCGTGTGTGTGTGTGTATATTACTTGTTCCAATTCCATATATATTATAATTTTTATTTATTAATTTTTATTCATTAAAAAATGAATATATAAATCATTGAAATATTATACATCATCATCATTGCGTGTATAGTAGTATAATAACTCATAAAATGTTTTTATAAGAATACTTTGTTTTGGTATTCTATTTTGTATTCACAGTTGTAGGAATATAATTCATGTATATTGGGCGGCTTATTATGGGGTGTATATGAATAGAACTTATAATTTGGGAACTTTGGATTTTTTAATCGTAGAGCAATATAAATATCACTCATGTAATAATTTTTGTATAATATAGACTTTTGTCTTGGGATTGTTTCCTTAATACAATATTAATAATATTTGTTCAGAAGCGTTTTACTGAATAGATGCACCAAGCACATAAACTTGGAGTGGATTGTGAATGAATACACCAAGCACTTAAACTTGGAGTTACTTATCGGTGATGCACCAAGCACTTGAACTTATAGCAATTGCTGTAAGAAGGAATTAGAAGGCGTTCAGAAAGTCCTATCAACTGACTGACATTAATTCACGATTTGTTTACATCTTTTATACTTAAATCTAGCTTACACTACGAATTACAATTATGTCTTAACCTAAATTACTGCCGGTAATGCCGGCAATGCACGGTCAGCATAACGAATCGATGGCTTGACCCAGTGCGAAGTCATTCACATATTTATATTTATTAATATTCGCTGCGTCAGTGCAGAGGTTTAATGTTGCGATGAATTCGACTTGCTTGGTGTTGGTGTTGCGTCATCGGTGATTCAACTGATCATTCTCCCCCGCGTTGAATGACAATTCGTTGACGACAAACTCTGAATTTCCTGGTGCTTCCTTGTGTTTATTGGCCGCTGACTGCTTTGGTGATGAATGCCGACCTTGCTGTTTTGTGCTTCCAAATAACGTAGGCGCTTAACATTATGGATATTATTAGTGCCGAGTATCCAATTGCAAAGTGGTGATGGGTGCTAGTTTCCAATTTGTGTGTTGGACCGCAGACTTCTCGTTCTCTTATTATATTTTGTAAGTCCGTTAGATTGTGGAGTTGGATGTCATAATGTGTAATATTAACCTTATGGAAAAGTGACGTGTGTTGCTCAGGTGTTGATATTTCAGATATGCTTCCAAAACTGGCATAGGAAGGTTGCAAATTGGTAGTGAAAGTATTATGACCTTGAATGGTTATTGATCTGTGTCTTAAAATGCATCCTGGCTGCAAGTAACTAATCCGGATCCTTCTAAGAATAATTGGGTATGCTGGTTTCAACAGATTGCAGTAAGTCGAGATGGGTTCCTTGTAAAATACAGCCCATTGTTTTTATGTTTTAGCTGAACCCATGCTGTATTCTCGTCAGACCTCCTTAAGCTGCAGGTAGCCTTCGTTTCATTGTTAAAAAGTCCCATTTCGCAGGAACATATCTCTGCTTACTCGCTATATTTTGCTTGTATATTGAGACATAAATATTGCTCGTTCGCCAAGGTGGTCTTCTAAAGTGGTTGATTGTATCGGAAAATATTGATCTCGATGACTGTTTAAGCCCAGTATTGGAGCGCAAGGAATAACAGTCAAGATTGTGTTGTTTATGAAATGAGGTATGGGCGTGAGTCGGAATAAATCATACTGCTCTTGATTTACCGGAGGAAGTGTGACCCAGAATACTACTTGATTACCTGTCGCTCCTCCCTTTACTGTCATTAGCTTGTATAGTTGGACCAGATCTCGATCATCTACTGGCAACTCAAGGAATGTTGGTAAATGCTCCTTGATGGTTGTGAGCTCCTTCTTCAGCTGCAGTGTTGATAATAATAATGAGTTAATTTTACCATGATGGGTGTCTGTAAGAACATCAATAAGGGCTGATTGTATTCTGTTTACATTAAGTATCATTATGATCAATTGGGATGAAAGGGATGTGACGATTTGCGATATAATTTGGTCTGATAGCCTTCCTTTCCAATAGAAACTTGTCAAACGAGGAGATTGACATGTATCTTATACAATTGGCCGAGACCATAAAACGAACAATGGACAGAACGATACCAAGGTATACACGCACAAATAACGAAAAATTATATCGCAATGCGACAATTGATGCACTCTACCAACAAAAAAGAAGACTGCTGTCAAGATTAAAAACCTTGTATAGACGGTTTACTGACAGACGAGATGAGGAAATTAGGACACTGAAATCGCTCATTAAGAACATTCAAACACTAATTGTCCAAAATTACAGAGTTTCTGTTAACTTGCATTGGAACAATAAGATTCGGGCTATTAGATCCAACAACCCGAGCATGTTCCCGCAAATAAACAAATTCTTTCGCAGTAAGCGTAGCGATCTTCCTTGTCTTAAGCTCCCCAGAACGACGGACAACGAACAAATACTGACTACAGCAGGTATTGATCCGGATAACGCGGTACTCGAAGACAACTTCTTTGTGGTCGAAGACCCGCAAGAAAAAATGGAGGTACTAGGCGCGGTCTTTCAGGAAGTGTATAAGGTGAATGTGAGTGTTCGCCCAAACCACGACCTGGAGAATCGCGTACAATCTAGCAACTCGCAACTTCAAGAAGACATGCAACAATGGCGATCTGAGAACATTGGCTTTGTCGTGTTCAATGAAGATAACATGTCAGATAATGCCATCGCCGACGAAGGGGTTCACCCCCGTTCATAGCGAAGACAGAGCTCAAAGCGGTCTTCGAATCACTAAAGAAGAAAAAGTCAGTTCGAACCGACGGGATCTCGAACATTGTGCTAAGACATCTCCCCCTAGATGTGGTTAATATGTACGCTATCCTGTTGGAACCGACGGGATCTCGAACATTGTGCTAAGACATCTCCCCCTAGATGTGGTTAATATGTACGCTGTCCTGTTTAACAATGCTCTGAATAAAGCAATGAATTGTGCAACCCATATCCAAGCGAGGTAAAGATTCTTCGAATCCGTGCAACCTCCGGTCAATTAGTCTCCTTCCGAACATCAGCAAGGTATTCGAGAAGGTGATAAATAGAGCACTGACCAACTGGACAGAGGACAAACATATTATTCCGGACAACCAATTCGGTTTCAAAGCGGGGCATGACACTATTCATGCCGCGTCGAAACTGGTGTCGGATATCCAATGGAACAAGAGCCAGAAACAATGTACGGGTGCCAGCCTGATTGACCTGGAGAAGGCCTTCGACACCGTATGGTTAGAAGGACTATTTTACAAGCTCAATGGGCTAGGCATTAGTAAACCACTGCTGTAACTACTGATGAAAGGGATGTGACGATTTGCGATATAATCCTTGATCTTATTTCAGCCTGTTGATCTGCTCAAATCTACTATTTATTATACTCCGGTCTTGCTTCAATGTTGATTGTTGAATCGACGACTGAGGTTTGATTTCTTAGTAAGTTTAATAGGTGATCTTCATTCATTTTTACTTGGTCTATTGTACTCGCCATTTTTTCAGCATATTCGGTATTCAGAACCCCAAATAAGGAATTAGCTAAGTTTCCAACAATGCTGAACGCTCCTCTTTTCAATCGTTTGTTTGGTAAGAGTATGTTTTCTGATTGAAGTTCGGTTATGATATGCTGAATTTGACATAAGGTATTCATGCATAAACTCCTTTTTTGAATTTCCCGACATAAGTGTGTGAGGGTCAACGTTCCGTTGGTTAAGGTTTTATATTCTTCTATTAATGGATTAAGGTTGTAGTGGACGATGAAATTCCATTCGCTCGTTGCTATTTTTGTTGATCCAATAGATTCAAAATAAATACCAACATTTGATTAAAATTTGTTAACTTCAATATTTTTGTTAAATACTTTTGGCAGAATGAGAAGTATTGTTAACAATGACGTAATTCCTCCGGCACTAGATGTTCTTCGCCTTTTGGTCGGTATTGTAGCTGCTGCATCTGCTGGTTGAGTGTTACGTGCTGACTGCTGGACTTCACTTCTGCATGTGATCTCATTATCGTGTTCAACTGGTAAGTCTGTGAATTGGACGTTTCCAGGTCCCTGATGCTGTTCGAACATCAACCACTCGTATAACGCCGTCGTTGCCCTGGTACATCCTGGTTATTCTGCCAAGCGGCCACTTAAGGACTGGAATGTTGTCTTCCTTTATGATCACCATGTTTCCCACGTTGATATTTTTAGAAGATTGCTTCCATTTATGACGATACTGGCGTTCGTTTAAGTATTCCTGTGACCACCGTTTCCAAAATTCATGTTTGAGGTGCGAGACCAAGTTCCACCTTGTTAGATGAGTGTGTTTTATTGAGAGCGCGTTGGCGTCAACTTGTGCAGTCAGGGGTTCACCGATGAGAAAGTGTCCAGGTGTAAGTGCCGTTAGATCGGTGGGATCATTTGAAAGTGGTGTTAGTGGTCTTGAGTTAAGGATGGCTTCGATGCCAATCAATACTGTTTCTAACCCTTCGTATGTCAATGACGCTTCAGAAACACTCCTAGTTAAGAGATGCTTTGCTGATTTTACGGCCGCCTCCTACAGGCCTCCAAAGTCGGGAGCTCTAGGGGGAATAAAGTTGAACTGTATAGATTTATCGCTGTATTCCCTTGCAATGGTCGTACGTGCCTTTTCGGAGTAGATAGCGCCTTCCAACTCAGCCAGTTGGTTATTTGCTCCTTCATAGTTTGTTGCATTCTCAGAATATAAGTGCTGGCAAGGTCCTCGTCGACCAGTGAATCGTCGTAGTGCTCCAAGGAATGCTTCGGTTGTCAAATCGCTAACGAGTTCAATATGAACAGCCTTAGTAGCGAAGCAACAAAAAATTGCTACATATGTCTTCTGAGGTCCTTTGCCCCGAATTTTGCAGTGAATCCAGATTGGCAACATTAATCTACCCCTGTATTTATAAAAGGTCGTGCTGGGGTTATCCGTTGTGGATGTAAATTTCCCATGAGTTGTTGCAGCAGTTGTGGTCTGGCTCTATTACACTTTACGCAGTGTTGTACTATTGACCGCGCCATTATCTTTCTTTTAATGGACCAAAATCGTTGTCGAAGATGGGGTAACAATGTCTGAGCACCACAATGGCTATTTTCTTCTGTGTTTCTTGTATCAACAGTTTTACCAAAGGGTTATTATATATTAATAGCATTGGATGTTTGGCATCAAAAGGAAGTGTTGCAGCTTCTAGTCGGCCTCCCACTCGAAGAATTCCGTTTTCATCCAAAAATGGAGTGAGACTGGATAGGTGGCTGTTTTGCTTTAACTGCTTGCATTTTTGTAGGCCACTGATTTCCTGGTTGAAATTGAATGTCTGCATTGCGCGCAGGATTGTAGTCAGTGAATCCTGAAGTTCCTTAGTAGTGAGTAGTATGTCATTTGGTCGCTTATTTTTTGTGCATCTAGTACTTTTGTAAAACCGCAACATGTATCCAATTATCCTTTGAAGCGTATTGAATGAATTCCGATGGTTAATCTTATAAATCATTTCCTGATCGCAATTATAAGTGGTTGTTGCCACAATTGGTGCATTTCGTTTTCTTTCTTTGTCGTCCGGTATCGACAGCTCCTTGATGTATTTCCAATAGAAACTTGTCAAACGAGGAGATTGACATGCATCTTATACAATTGGACGAGACAATAAAACGAACAATGGACAGTACGATACCAAGGTATACACGCACAAATAACGAAAACCAACAAAAAAGTAGACTGCTGTCAAGATTAAAAACCTTGTATAGACGGTTTACTGACAGACGAGATGAGGAAATTAGGACACTGAAATCGCTCATTAAGAACATTCAAACACTAATTGTCCAAAATTACAGAGTTTCTGTTAACTTGCATTGGAACAATAAGATTCGGGCTGTTAGATCCAACAACCCGAGCATGTTCCAGCAAATAAACAAATTCTTTCGCAGTAAGCGTAGCGATCTTCCTTGTCTTAAGCTCCCCAGAAAGACGGACAACGAACAAATACTGACTACAGCAGGTATTGATCCGGATAACATGGTACTCGACGTTAACTTCTTTGTGGTCGAAGACCCGCAAGAAAAAATGAGGGTACTAGGCGCGGTCTTTCAGGAAGTGTATAAGGTGAATGTGAGTGTTCGCCCAAACCACGACCTGGAGAATCGCGTACAATCTAGCAACTCGCAACTTCGAGAAGACATGCAACAATGGCGATCTGAGAACATTGGCTTTGTCGTGTTCAATGAAGATAACATGTCAGATAATGCCATCACCGACGAAGGGGTTCACCCCCGTTCATAGCGAAGACAGAGCTCAAAGCGGTCTTCGAATCACTAAAGAAGAAAAAGTCAGTTCGAACCGACGGGATCTCGAACATTGTGCTAAGACATCTCCCCCTAGATGTGGTTAATATGTACGCTATCCTGTTTAACAATGCTCTGAATAATGCACATTATCCGGAGCATTGGAAAATTGTGCCACCCATATCCAAGCGAGGTAAAGATTCCTCGAATCCGTGCAACCTCCGGTCAATTAGTCTCCTTCCGAACATCCGCAAGGTATTCGAGAAGGTGATAAATAGAGCACTGACCAAATGGACAGAGGACAAACATATTATTCCGGATAACCAATTCGGTTTCAATGCGGAGCATGACACTATTCATGCCGCGTCGAAACTGGTGTCGGATATCCAATGTACGGGTGCCTGCCTTTGACCTGGAGAAGGCCTTCGACACCGTATGGTTAGAAGGACTTTTTTACTAGCTCAATGGGCTAGGCATTAGTAAACCACTGCTGTAACTACTGTGTAACACGCTTACTGGTAGAAGGTTCGTCGTCAAGAATGGCAATGGGACCTCTGCAGGTATATTTGAAGTAAAAAATGGTCTCCAACAGGGTGCCGTTAATTCGCCGATCCTGTTCAACATTTTCTTGAGTGATCTAATAAGTTCTCTTCCTCACGTAATTGCGTACGCCGACGACTTTATCGTGTACAGATCAGGTAAAAAGATCGAGGACATCACTACTCTCGCGCAGGGTGACTTGGACTCATTCATGAGAAGTTGCGATGACTGGAAGTTGAATATCAACTTTCAGAAGTCGGAAACCATACTGTTTAGGACCCCGTTGTATAAGGCTTCGGCGGATACAAAAAAGAATTGGCGAAAGTTCTCAATTGTTGGGTGTCACGGGCAACCACTGGCGCAAAGGACTGTAGTCAGATACCTGGGGATCTCTAGCCAGATCGTTATCTATATTTTAACAAACATGTAGATGCTGCTCTAGCCCGAGCCCGAGGCGCTTTTGCTCTTACAAAGAGACTGTTTTACAACAGCCAACTCAATGCGAGGGTGAAGGTAATCTGCTGCATGGCCCTCATGCGGCCAATGCTAAGTGCTAGTGCAAGCTTGATGGAAAAGATTCGGGTGTTTGAGAGAGCTTGTCTTAGGGCTTGCATTCGCCTTTACAGAACACCAGAGTCCCAGTGCAGAAAATTCTACTCCAATGAGGTTTTATACAACGGGGCGAACCTGATACGAGTGGAAAATTTTCTGTTGAAATTGATTCGAGGCCATACTGCCAGAGCGATGAACTCAGTCAATAACTTGATCTCTGGGGCTTACTACCCCAATCCTCAGTACCATGAAAGGGTACGTCACAGTGGCTTCGTCCCCCCAGAAGCGTTTCTCCATTTAGACATGTACGGTCTGTTACAAGACATAAATTCGGTACCGCTCATCTTTCACATCGCCCGTTCGACTGTGGATGGGTGACTCAACCACGACCGTTCCGTCGCACAACGAGCTGAGGATTGTCTCCTCCGATTCAGTACAGCGGTATCGAGTCGGGATGTGCGGGATGTTGCTACTCAACATCGAAAGTTCTGGTGGCTGGGGAGCGAGAGAACTCCAGCTGCGAACCCTTTAGACCCGGGGTAGATAGGGTAGTGCGTATCCCCTTATGGGGCGCAGTCGGTCACTGTCTTGCAGTGGATGACTTCAAAATCCATCAGCTGCAACCTATGGCCGACTTCCATAGCGTAGGGTAGGTTTAAGGTAGTATTTAAGATGTATATATGCAAAAAAAAAAAATTGACTAAAGATGCATATATGTATACAAGAAGATACATATATGCATTTATGTATATAGGGATATATGCGTATACATATTTGTATATGGGTATACACATATGTATATGCATATATATGTAGATTAGTTTAAGTTAGTTGTTTAAGTTTATTTTAAGGTAGAATATAAAGTAGGTGTGAATTTGTATTGTTGCGGGTACGCCATTGTTGAACATGTGGCGTCGAAATTGAAAATTGTTAATTTTACCGAGACTATTCCGGAATGCTATCCACCTTGTATGTAACATTGTCCATAATTCCTAAACACATATCTTTGCTGTGACCACTACTGGAGCCATCATTTCCAACGGATCGAATAATTTAGCAAAGTCTGAGGTTACACTTCGTTTTGTAATTCTACTTGTCGAGCCCATATTTGTTTTAACACAAAATGTGTCATTCTTTGGGGGCCATGTTAGTCCCAATGTTACAATTGCACCATTGCTCTCATTGCTAAAGTCAAGATCTAATTCCTTATCTTCCTTAGTAATGCCTTGTAGCAAACGAGGATGATTAGAGCTCCAATTTCGGTGTTTGAACCCTGCAGTTTGTAGTATATGTATGAGTTGCCTTTGCATTTCTATGACGGTAGATAGATTATCATCTTCAGTTAGACAGTCATCAACGTAGAAATCACGATGTAGAGTCTGTGCCCCTAACGCAAGTGTTGTGTTGTTCTCCTTTGCTTATTGCTGTAAGCATTTTGTGGCTAAATATGGTGCTGATCTTGTACCATATGTAACCGTGTTCAGTTGATAATATCGTAGTAGATCGCTTTCGTTGTTTCTCCATACGATGATAAGAAATCTGCGGTCATCTGGATGGATCATTATTTTACGATACATCTTTTGGATATCTGTGCAAAATACGTATCGTGGTAAACGGAATCGAAGCAATAGTTAAAATAACACTGGTCCTGTGTACATGATGTCGTTCAACGATATTCCAGTTGATGTTTTCGATGAAGCGTCAAAAACTACTCGAAGTTTTGTAGTGTTGTTGTCCTCTTTGAAAACACAATGGTGGGGAATGACGGAGTTTGTTGTTACCATATCATTGAAGTCGATTTCTGTCATATTACCTAGATCTTCATATTCCTTCATAAATTGGCTATATTGATTCATCACTTCTTTGTTTTTTGCTAACCTCCGCTCAAGAGCTAAAAATCTGTTGATTGCAATTTCATTGGAACTGCCAAGGGTAGATGGATTCAAATGGAATGGCAGTTTGACCATGAAACAACCGTCGTTGGTCTTCTGCGTGTTTTGTACACATCTCTTCTGATTTTGACAACTTGCTATGGGCCGGTTCAACTTCTTCCAAGTTATATAGTCTTTCAATCATCTGATGTAGGTTATTGTCATCATAAGTTGAGATGCCACACAGTCTTTTGTCCTGTTTCACCTACTTTTCCAGCCAGAATCCACCCGAGAACCGTATTTCGTAATGTAGGTAAATTGTTAGCCAACCACATGGAGAGTAGTTGATGGTAGAATTCTGCACCAAGGAGAATATCTATGTTGTCGGGGTGATTGAACTTCCGATCTGCCAGTGAAATATTTTTCGGTATAGGCCATGATAATTGTCAATGTATTTGGAGGGTTGTGGTGGTATGATCCATGGCAGAACAAATGCTTCAAGATGAGTATCATTACAACCAGTTGTTGTTGATTGCAAGTTTACGTTCACGCAGGTTATGTCGGAGTTGGAGACCACCAGCAGAGGAAACGACATACAGTCATTCGTCCAAGGAGACGAGTCAGCAGTAATAAACACCAAACGTTCATCCGACCAAGGAAACGACTCAGCAGTAATAGATACCCCACACTCATTCCCCAATAGAGATAAGTCAGCAGCTATTATCAATACCAGGAAGAAGACAGCCCAGACGATCATGCTACTGTCGCCGAAACAATAACAATTTAGTTAGGAACACAATGAGTATCGAAGCGAGAAAAGTAGAATTAAGATTTTAGTCTTAAGACACGATTCATTCAACAAAGTTCGTTCGTTTTTAAAAACTCGATCCGCTTCAATCCTCATTTAACTGGCGCAGTCGGTACTTCTAAAATCTAAAGATATTAGAATCGAATCTAATAAAGCGAAATATGTCAGAAGACAAATAAAGAGTTAAAACGCGAAATTGTATTGCAATTAAAAGAATCGAAAGGAAGTAAAAATATTTCGAAAGAAAATCGAAAGGAAGTGAAAATATTTCGAAAGAAAATCGAAAGGAAGTGAACATATTTCAAAAGAAAATTAAAAGGAAATGAAAATATTTCGAAAGAAAATCGAAAGGAAGTGAACATATTTTAAAAGAAAATCAAAAGGAAGTGAAAATATTTCGAAAGAAAATCGAAAGGAAGTGAAAATATTTTGAGCGAAAATCGAAAACAAGTGAAAATATTTTGAACGAAAATCGAAAGTAAGTGAAATACATTTCGAGTGAAAAAGAAGTAAATACTAAAGGGAATCACACCTAAATATATAGACTACCGATAAAATATATAAGCAAAATGGATAACGCAGGTGAAGTGCAAGTTGTTAACCTACCTATGGACCAAATTCTTAAAGAATCTGCCAGGATAAAGGAATTCCATGGAAACACAGAGGACTACTCTCTATCATCATTTATTAGAGAAGTGGAAATGTTTATTCCATGATACTTTTTACAAAGACATGTAATAAACAAAATACAAGCACCAGCTTTACAAACCATAAGGACTCTGGGAGACAATCCAGCGTGGGAACAAATCAAGAACGAACTGATCAGGAACTATGGCGTTAGGGAGAATTATCATTTTTTTTTTCTCCATGTAATTTTATTTAGTTTAACTTATGTGGACTTACTTGCTAGACAAAAGTACTTAAAACTAGCTTAACTAACTTAAGAATTTACAATTTTTTTTTTGTTTTTCTTAATACTAACCTACTGACCCTATGCGGGTACTCTAAGCTAATCTAATCTACAATCTGCCTTTCGGCTTAATCTATGTTTGTTTAGTCCTTAGACAATCATTTGTTAATTTTTTCATTTGTCAAGAAAATTTTTAAAAAAACTTGACTAAACATGACTTCCTTACTTAACTACTTAAACTACCTTATACTAACTTACCCTGACATAAAACTTAAGACTATCTTAACTATGTCCGTAACAGTACGGACACGTGCACCAGTGCGTATATT
Source organism: Eristalis pertinax (assembly GCA_907269125.1). Lineage (NCBI taxonomy): Eukaryota > Metazoa > Arthropoda > Insecta > Diptera > Syrphidae > Eristalis > Eristalis pertinax. The sequence continues at coordinate 12,977,427 of OU026146.1, read as the reverse complement.
TTATGTATATGCCTAACATATATATTTTATACGCCGTGGTGCACCTTTTTTTTTGTTTTTGGATTTTTTGTTGTTAGTTCTTTTTTGGATTTTCTGTTTTTAGTTTTTTTTGGATTTTTTGTTTTTTAATTTTTTTTGTGAATTTTTTGTTTTTTGTTTTTAATTTTTTTTTCCCTTATAACTACCTTGGCCACCATGGTCAACTATCTGGTCAGCTAGATCTAAAGAAGCCAGCGGTGGCGGAGACTGGTTTTGGTGTAACCACCAGTAAAATAGCCGTTCTTTGGCAGACTCTTTCCTGTCACGAGCGGGAATCGCTCTACTGAACCGGAGGAGATCCTCGTGACTGCGAGTGACATCCCGTTCGTATTGGAGTCGCCTGTCCACTGTTCGGCGTACGACGTGGAAGATGACAGGACATCCTTGTGGATCCTGTAATAGGACAATTGTGTCGAGATAGAGGAACGCTTCAGGAGGAATAAAGCCGGTGAGGCGCACTCTCTCATGGTACATAACATTGGGGTAGTAAGCCCCAAAGATCAGACTGCTGGAAGAAGTCATAGCTCGTGCAATATGCCTTCTGATCAGTTTAATAATAAAATTATCTATCCTGTTCAAGTTTGCCTCGTTGTACAGGACCTCGTTAGGATAGAACTTCTTGTACTCAGACTCAGGTGTACGATACAAACGGAGACAAGTGCGAAGACACTGTCTCTCGAACAACCTCATCTTTTCCATCTGGGAAGGACTCACATTGAACCACAGTGGACAACCGTAGGCCATAACTGGGCGGATGAGGGCCATGTAGCAGATTACCTTTACTCTGGTGTCAAGTTGGCTGCTGTAAAACAACCCCCTTGCCACAGCAAAGGCCTTTTTAGCTTTCGCCAGAGCAATGTCAAAATACAGATATTGATCCAGCCAAATGCCAAGATATCTAACTACACTCTTCAAATCTAACGGCCGTCTCTGCGGGTCAACTATGCCGAACTTACGCCAGTTTGTGCGCGTATCCCATGCTGCCATGTACAGCGGAGTCCTGAAAAGGAAAGTTGATAATCAACTTCCAGTCGTCGCAAAATCGCTGAATTTGTTCGAAGTCACATTGCAACAAGTTATTTATTACTTCGACCTTCGGAGCTGATCTGTACGCTACTAGATCGTCGGCGTACGCAAATAAGTGCGGCATGGAACCTATAAGATCTGCAGTGAATATTGAGAACAAGATCGGCGAACCAACCGCTCCCTGTTGCAGACCATTTTTGATGTCAATGACCGTGGAAGAAGTTACGTCGCCACTTTTTACGACAAACTTTCTACCTATTATCATGTCATAGATCATGTATAGCAATGATTTGCTTAGGCCGAGCCTGACCAGCTTGAAGAAGAGGCCCTCTAACCAAACGGTGTCGAACGCTTTCTCCAAGTCAATCAGACAAGCAACCGTGCATTGTTTTTTGTCTTTGTTCCACTGAATGTCGGTTACCAGTTTGGACGCGGCATGTATAGTTGCATGCCCCGCCCTGAATCCGAACTGGTTGTCCGGTATGATTTTATTTTCCTCAACCCATTGTTTCAGAACTCGAATGACTATCTTTTCCAAGACCTTGCTTATGCAAGGAAGAAGACTAATCGACCGAAGATTTGTCGGGATAGATTTGTCTTTGTCCCGTTTAGGGATTGGTTGCACCACAGCTGTTTTCCAGTGTACCGGGTAATAAGCATTACTCAGCGCATTATTGAACAGTGTTGTGTAAATCCGCACGGCTTCGGGGGGAAGATAGCGAAGCACAATATTTGGTATACCATCGATTCCCCCACTTTTTCTTCTTCAGCGAGTTAAAGATACCCTGAAGATCTTCTTGAGAAATCAAGATGTGATTTCCATCATTGGCGACGGCATTATTTGCAGTGTTATCGTCACTGAACCTGGTAAAACCAGGATTCTCAGATCACCATTGACTTATCTCGTTTCGGAGCTCGAAGTGGTTTAGCGAGGCTCTATGCTCCAGGTCGTGATTCGGTATACGACCTCGTATTCATGCCGCGTCGAAACTGGTGTCGGATACCCAATGTACGGGTGCCTGCCTGATTGACCTGGAGAAGGCCTTCGACACCGTATGGTTAGAAGGACTTTTTTACTAGCTCAATGGGCTAGGCATTAGTAAACCACTGCTGTAACTACTGTGTAACACGCTTACTGGTAGAAGGTTCGTCGTCAAGAATGGCAATGGGACCTCTGCAGGTATATTTGAAGTAAAAAATGGTCTCCAACAGGGTGCCGTTAATTCGCCGATCCTGTTCAACATTTTCTTGAGTGATCTAATAAGTTCTCTTCCTCACGTAATTGCGTACGCCGACGACTTTATCGTGTACAGATCAGGTAAAAAGATCGAGGACATCACTACTCTCGCGCAGGGTGACTTGGACTCATTCATGAGAAGTTGCGATGACTGGAAGTTGAATATCAACTTTCAGAAGTCGGAAACCATACTGTTTAGGACCCCGTTGTATAAGGCTTCGGCGGATACAAAAAAGAATTGGCGAAAGTTCTCAATTGTTGGGTGTCACGGGCAACCACTGGCGCAAAGGACTGTAGTCAGATACCTGGGGATCTCTAGCCAGATCGTTATCTATATTTTAACAAACATGTAGATGCTGCTCTAGCCCGAGCCCGAGGCGCTTTTGCTCTTACAAAGAGACTGTTTTACAACAGCCAACTCAATGCGAGGGTGAAGGTAATCTGCTGCATGGCCCTCATGCGGCCAATGCTAAGTGCTAGTGCAAGCTTGATGGAAAAGATTCGGGTGTTTGAGAGAGCTTGTCTTAGGGCTTGCATTCGCCTTTACAGAACACCAGAGTCCCAGTGCAGAAAATTCTACTCCAATGAGGTTTTATACAACGGGGCGAACCTGATACGAGTGGAAAATTTTCTGTTGAAATTGATTCGAGGCCATACTGCCAGAGCGATGAACTCAGTCAATAACTTGATCTCTGGGGCTTACTACCCCAATCCTCAGTACCATGAAAGGGTACGTCACAGTGGCTTCGTCCCCCCAGAAGCGTTTCTCCATTTAGACATGTACGGTCTGTTACAAGACATAAATTCGGTACCGCTCATCTTTCACATCGCCCGTTCGACTGTGGATGGGTGACTCAACCACGACCGTTCCGTCGCACAACGAGCTGAGGATTGTCTCCTCCGATTCAGTACAGCGGTATCGAGTCGGGATGTGCGGGATGTTGCTACTCAACATCGAAAGTTCTGGTGGCTGGGGAGCGAGAGAACTCCAGCTGCGAACCCTTTAGACCCGGGGTAGATAGGGTAGTGCGTATCCCCTTATGGGGCGCAGTCGGTCACTGTCTTGCAGTGGATGACTTCAAAATCCATCAGCTGCAACCTATGGCCGACTTCCATAGCGTAGGGTAGGTTTAAGGTAGTATTTAAGATGTATATATGCAAAAAAAAAAAATTGACTAAAGATGCATATATGTATACAAGAAGATACATATATGCATTTATGTATATAGGGATATATGCGTATACATATTTGTATATGGGTATACACATATGTATATGCATATATATGTAGATTAGTTTAAGTTAGTTGTTTAAGTTTATTTTAAGGTAGAATATAAAGTAGGTGTGAATTTGTATTGTTGCGGGTACGCCATTGTTGAACATGTGGCGTCGAAATTGAAAATTGTTAATTTTACCGAGACTATTCCGGAATGCTATCCACCTTGTATGTAACATTGTCCATAATTCCTAAACACATATCTTTGCTGTGACCACTACTGGAGCCATCATTTCCAACGGATCGAATAATTTAGCAAAGTCTGAGGTTACACTTCGTTTTGTAATTCTACTTGTCGAGCCCATATTTGTTTTAACACAAAATGTGTCATTCTTTGGGGGCCATGTTAGTCCCAATGTTACAATTGCACCATTGCTCTCATTGCTAAAGTCAAGATCTAATTCCTTATCTTCCTTAGTAATGCCGAGGATGATTAGAGCTCCAATTTCGGTGTTTGAACCCTGCAGTTTGTAGTATATGTATGAGTTGCCTTTGCATTTCTATGACGGTAGATAGATTATCATCTTCAGTTAGACAGTCATCAACGTAGAAATCACGATGTAGAGTCTGTGCCCCTAACGCAAGTGTTGTGTTGTTCTCCTTTGCTTATTGCTGTAAGCATTTTGTGGCCAAATATGGTGCTGATCTTGTACCATATGTAACCGTGTTCAGTTGATAATATCGTAGTAGATCGCTTTCGTTGTTTCTCCATACGATGATAAGAAATCTGCGGTCATCTGGATGGATCATTATTTTACGATACATCTTTTGGATATCTGTGCAAAATACGTATCGTGGTAAACGGAATCGAAGCAATAGTTAAAATAACACTGGTCCTGTGTACATGATGTCGTTCAACGATATTCCAGTTGATGTTTTCGATGAAGCGTCAAAAACTACTCGAAGTTTTGTAGTGTTGTTGTCCTCTTTGAAAACACAATGGTGGGGAATGACGGAGTTTGTTGTTACCATATCATTGAAGTCGATTTCTGTCATATTACCTAGATCTTCATATTCCTTCATAAATTGGCTATATTGATTCATCACTTCTTTGTTTTTTGCTAACCTCCGCTCAAGAGCTAAAAATCTGTTGATTGCAATTTCATTGGAACTGCCAAGGGTAGATGGATTCAAATGGAATGGCAGTTTGACCATGAAACAACCGTCGTTGGTCTTCTGCGTGTTTTGTACACATCTCTTCTGATTTTGACAACTTGCTATGGGCCGGTTCAACTTCTTCCAGGTTATATAGTCTTTCAATCATCTGATGGAGGTTATTGTCATCATAAGTTGAGATGCCACACAGTCTTTTGTCCTGTTTCACCTACTTTTCCAGCCAGAATCCACCCGAGAACCGTATTTTGTAATGTAGGTAAATTGTTAGCCAACCACATGGAGAGTAGTTGATGGTAGAATTCTGCACCAAGGAGAATATCTATGTTGTCGGGGTGATTGAACTTCCGATCTGCCAGTGAAATATTTTTCGGTATAGGCCATGATAATTGTCAATGTATTTGGAGGGTTGTGGTGGTATGATCCGTGGCAGAACAAATGCTTCAAGATGAGTATCATTACAACCAGTTGTTGTTGATTGCAAGTTTACGTTCACGCAGGTTATGTCGGAGTTGGAGACCACCAGCAGAGGAAACGACATACACTCATTCGTCCAAGGAGACGAGTCAGCAGTAATAAACACCAAACGTTCATCCGACCAAGGAAACGACTCAGCAGTAATAGATACCCCACACTCATTCCCCAATAGAGATAAGTCAGCAGCTATTATCAATACCAGGAAGAAGACAGCCCAGACGATCATGCTACTGTCGCCGAAACAATAACAATTTAGTTAGGAACACAATGAGTATCGAAGCGAGAAAAGTAGAATTAAGATTTTAGTCTTAAGACACGATTCATTCAACAAAGTTCGTTCGTTTTTAAAAACTCGATCCGCTTCAATCCTCATTTAACTGGCGCAGTCGGTACTTCTAAAATCTAAAGATATTAGAATCGAATCTAATAAAGCGAAATATGTCAGAAGACAAATAAAGAGTTAAAACGCGAAATTGTATTGCAATTAAAAGAATCGAAAGGAAGTAAAAATATTTCGAAAGAAAATCGAAAGGAAGTGAAAATATTTCGAAAGAAAATCGAAAGGAAGTGAACATATTTCAAAAGAAAATTAAAAGGAAGTGAAAATATTTCGAAAGAAAATCGAAAGGAAGTGAACATATTTTAAAAGAAAATCAAAAGTAAGTGAAAATATTTCGAACGAAAATCGAAAGGAAGTGAAAATATTTTGAGCGAAAATCGAAAACAAGTGAAAATATTTTGAACGAAAATCGAAAGTAAGTGAAATACATTTCGAGTGAAAAAGAAGTAAATACTAAAGGGAATCACACCTAAATATATAGACTACCGATAAAATATATAAGCAAAATGGATAACGCAGGTGAAGTGCAAGTTGTTAACCTACCTATGGACCAAATTCTTAAAGAATCTGCCAGGATAAAGGAATTCCATGGAAACACAGAGGACTACTCTCTATCATCATTTATTAGAGAAGTGGAAATGTTTATTCCATGATACTTTTTACAAAGACATGTAATAAACAAAATACAAGCACCAGCTTTACAAACCATAAGGACTCTGGGAGACAATCCAGCGTGGGAACAAATCAAGAACGAACTGATCAGGAACTATGGCGTTAGGGAGAATTATCATTTTTTTTTTCTCCATGTAATTTTATTTAGTTTAACTTATGTGGACTTACTTGCTAGACAAAAGTACTTAAAACTAGCTTAACTAACTTAAGAATTTACAATTTTTTTTTTGTTTTTCTTAATACTAACCTACTGACCCTATGCGGGTACTCTAAGCTAATCTAATCTACAATCTGCCTTTCGGCTTAATCTATGTTTGTTTAGTCCTTAGACAATCATTTGTTAATTTTTTCATTTGTCAAGAAAATTTTTAAAAAAACTTGACTAAACATGACTTCCTTACTTAACTACTTAAACTACCTTATACTAACTTACCCTGACATAAAACTTAAGACTATCTTAACTATGTCCGTAACAGTACGGACACGTGCACCAGTGCGTATATTTTATGTATATGCCTAACATATATATTTTATACGCCGTGGTGCACCTTTTTTTTTGTTTTTGGATTTTTTGTTTTTAGTTTTTTTTTGGATTTTCTGTTTTTAGTTTTTTTTGGATTTTTTGTTTTTTAATTTTTTTTTGTGAATTTTTTGTTTTTAATTTTTTTTTCCCTTATAACTACCTTGGCCACCATGGTCAACTATCTGGTCAGCTAGATCTAGAAAAGCCAGCGGTGGCGGAGACTGGTTTTGGTGTAACCACCAGTAAAATAGCCGTTCTTTGGCAGACTCTTTCCTGTCACGAGCGGGGATCGCTCTACTGAACCGGAGGAGATCCTCGTGAATGCGAGCGACATCCCGTTCGTATTGGAGTCGCCTGTCCACTGTTCGGCGTACGACGTGGAAGATGACAGGACATCCTTGTGGATCCTGTAATAGGCCAATTGTGTCGAGATAGAGGAACGCTTCTGGAGGAATAAAGCCGGTGAGGCGCACTCTCTCATGGTACATAACATTGGGGTAGTAAGCCCCAAACATCAGACTGTTGGAAGAAGTCATAGCTCGTGCAATATGCCTTCTGATCAGTTTAATAATAAAATTATCTATCCTGTTCAAGTTTGCCTCGTTGTACAGGACCTCGTTAGGATAGAACTTCTTGTACTCAGACTCGGGTGTACGATACAAACGGAGACAAGTGCGAAGACACTGTCTCTCGAACAACCTCATCTTTTCCATCTGGGAAGGACTCACATTGAACCACAGTGGACAACCGTAGGCCATAACTGGGCGGATGAGGGCCATGTAGCAGATTACCTTTACTCTGGTGTCAAGTTGGCTGCTGTAAAACAACCCCCTTGCCACAGCAAAGGCCTTTTTAGCTTTCGCCAGAGCAATATCTATATGTTTGTCAAAATACAGATATTGATCCAGCCAAATGCCAAGATATCTAACTACACTTTTCAAATCTAACGGCCGTCTAATCTAACTTACGCCAGTTTGTGCGCGTATCCCATGCTGCCATGTACAGCGGGGTCCTGAAAAGGATAGTTTCGCACTTCAGGAAGTTGATAATCAAATTCCAGTCGTCGCAAAATCGCTGAATTTGTTCGAAGTCAAGTTGCAGCAAGTTACTTATTACTTCGACCTTCGGACCTGATCTGTACGCTACTAGATCGTCGGCGTACGCAATTAAGTGCGGCATGGAACCTATAAGATCTGCAGTGAATATTGAGAACAAGATCGGCGAACCAACCGCTCCCTGTTGCAGACCATTTTTGATGTCAATGACCGTGGAAGAAGTTACGTCGCCACTTTTTACGACAAACTTTCTACCTATTATCATGTCATAGATCATGTATAGCAATGATTTGCTTAGGCCGAGCCTGACCAGCTTGAAGAAGAGGCCCTCTAACCAAACGGTGTCGAACGCTTTCTCCAAGTCAATCAGACAAGCAACCGTGCATTGTTTTTTGTCTTTGTTCCACTGAATGTCGGTTACCAGTTTGGACGCGGCATGTATAGTTGCATGCCCCGCCCTGAATCCGAACTGGTTGTCCGGTATGATTTTATTTTCCTCAACCCATTGTTTCAGAACTCGAATGACTATCTTTTCCAAGACCTTGCTTATGCAAGGAAGAAGACTAATCGACCGAAGATTTGTCGGGATAGATTTGTCTTTGTCCCGTTTAGGGATTGGTTGCACCACAGCTGTTTTCCAGCGTACCGGGTAATAAGCATTACTCAGCGCATTATTGAACAGTGTTGTGTAAATCCGCACGGCTTCGGGGGGAAGATAGCGAAGCACAATATTTGGTATACCATCGATTCCCACCGACTTTTTCTTCTTCAGCGAGTTAAAGATACCCTGAAGATCTTCTTGAGAAATCAAGATGTGATTTCCATCATTGGCGACGGCATTATTTGCCGTGTTATCGTCACTGAACCTGGTAAAACCAGGATTCTCAGATCGCCATTGACTTATCTCGTTTCGGAGCTCGAAGTGGTTTAGCGAGGCTCTATGCTCCAGGTCGTGATTCGGTCTACGAACCTCGTTGACCATATACACTCGCTGAAACACTGCACCAATTGCTTTCACCTTCTCCTGGAGATCTTAAACCACGAAGAAGTCGTTGTCTAGCACTGCTCCATCTGGATCGATGCCAACTGAAGTCAGTAATTGTTCGTTATTTGTCATTCTGGGAAGTCTAACGGCCTGAATGTCGTTTTGATCTTTCCTCCGAAATATTTTATTTACTTGTGGGAACATACCCGGGTTGTTAGATCGTACAGCCCGGATTTTATTGCCCCAGTGCAAGCTTATAGCCAAGCTATAGTTCATACGTATTAACTGTTTTAGGTTCTTGATCTCCGACTTCAATTCCCTGACTGCCGCGTCTTGTGGATTTGTAAACCGCCTGTGTAAGAGTTTGAGTCTTGACAGCAGCCTACTTTTGTGCACGTGAAGTGCATCGATGGTAGCATTTCGATAAACATCGCTGTCATCGATTTTTACTACCCTCGGAATAGTCTTGTCCATGGTACGTTTAATTACGTCGTCCATTTGTATGAGGTACATGTCTCCAAATAAACAATAAGAAAATACTTTTCCGCGATTCATCTCCATTTTCATATGATGATGTATATTCACTAAAGGAATCAAAAGATTTAACAGAAGTTCTCATTAGAAAAGATCTGAATTCCGAAGAATCAGAGCCCCTAAGAAAGCTTTTAAATAAAAACCGCGATTTATTCTATAAAGAAGGGCAGCAATTAACCCATACAAACGAAATAGAACACGAGATCGTTACTTCAACAGAACCACCAGTATTCTCTAAAATATATAGATATCCCCAAATTCACAAGGAAGAAATAAATAGACAAATAAAAGATATGTTGCATCAGGGAATAATACAAGAGAGCAGCTCACCTTATAACAGTCCGCTCTGGATTGTACCTAAGAAGGTAGACAGCTCTGGAATTTAAAAGTTTAGTGTAGTCACAGACTATAGAAAACTTAATGAAATAACCATTGACGATAAGTTTCCTATTCCAAATATTGACACAATATTGGAAATGTTAGGAAGATCGCAATATTTCACTAGCATAGATCTAGCAAAAGGCTTTTACCAGATTTTGGTCAAGAAATGTGACAGAAAAAAACGGCATTTTCCACACCATCGGGTCATTATGAGTTTGTAAGAATGCCTTTTGGACTCAAAAATGCACCCTCAACCTTTCAACGATTAATAAACTCGATTTTGCGAGATTTCATAAACAAAGTTTGTGTCGTATACATGGACGACATTCTAATCTTTAGTACGAGCTTGGAAGAACACACAAACAATATTCAAAAGATATTTGACGTACTTAGGAAACATAATATAAAAATCAAACCGAAAAATAGAATTCACACGATCGGTTAAAATAGCATGTTGTTTAGTCAATCGGTCTACGGCTGCAACGTTAGCATCGGATTGCTTTTGGGATGAATGATCCCTCATGGCGGCGACTAGACTCGATTTAACCACGAGATATTTAGCTTCAAACTCTTCAAACTCAGGGCTAGGATCAACGCAATCTTCATGATCGACTAATTCATACATGGCATCTTGAGTTGCTTTAAAATCTGACCATATTTCATCCACCTTTTCAATGCGAACTTCTAATGCCTCGAATGAAATCGTTTCTACCACCGTTTCCGTAAAGGAAGCTAGCCTGGTTAAAGAACCCTTAAGATGACCTCGTATCCCCCGTAGTTTAATTATTTTACTCTAGCACTCATCGTAGCTTAAATTTTCTGCACTCACCAATAATTCCAACAAGCGAGATAATAAATTGCAAGCAGCGAAGTTAGATTGAAGATTACAGAACGAAATTAATGCTTTTAGCAAGTTGAACGAAAACGAAGATGCACACAATTCCCAAGCAATCGCAAGCAATTTATTCCAAATATCTTATTTAATAAAATGAATAAAATAAAAATTCCATAATCCAATGTTCGACGAATCCACGAATGTCCAATGTCCAGTGAAGTTTGGAAAAAAAATGTCCTTTAAAATTAAGATCCGGCTCGAATTTAGACTAAAAATGTTGTAAAATGAATATGCGACAACGAAAAGACTTTTCAACTCGAGTGTAATTTGTTAATGTTTCTTCTTGCCTGGTTGCGATCGAAATGGACGAGAATAGATTTTGAGAAATAGAGATTAGCTAAAGCGTTATACAAAGCTTGGCACATATTTAAATGTTATACAATGATTACTTGTTCTTCTAAGCGTTATACAGCGATTAATGTAGTAGATTATTGAGTTCAGGGAATAAGCTCAAGCTAAATTAAAATTCAAAGGTACAATATTAATTCAATTTGGTACGAAAATTAACACAAAATGATAAGCAATGAGTTCAGCCAATATTCCTAAACAACATCATAAGTGAATGTTAATCTTGTAGTAAGGATTAATTAAAAACTCCGCTTTTCGTTTTGCAATTGCGCTTTATTTTCTCGGAACACGTTTTTCTTTCTTTCCAACTTTACATAAATGTCTACGTGGCGATCTCTTCCTTTTTTTGAAAGGCCGATCCCGACTCGAAGTTGGCTGCAGTTCGTTATAATCGATAACACCGTGCAGCTGTCATCGGATACAGGTTTTGTCAAAATTACATACCTATTTAATCTACTACATCTCGGCCAATCCGACAGATTGATCGGCCTCGATCAACAAAATAAATGAACATAACATCAATCAAACTTAACTTAACTTAGCCCTAAAACCGGTGGACGACTAGACTAGAATTATAACTTAACTTAACTTAGCTAATATTCTACGAGAAATCGTATTTCCACAGTCGAATATTCCTAGGCCCCATCGTAAAGCAACCTCGTTTTGGACAGTTTTCAATGTCCCGAACAACATACCTGTCATGTGGCAAAACTTTGTGAATGACGTATGGCCCTTTGAACTTTGGAATGAGTTTTTTATTAGTGCCGACCGTTGTATCAACATTTCTGATTACCACGTAGTCGCCTACTAGGCAGGCGCGAGCGGGTTGGTTCTGTTAGTACTCAAAGTACCGACCAAGATATGCACACACTTCCTTAGTACTCGTTGAAACAACAGGGTACAACTTAACATAAGGTTTATCTTTTTTCAGGAGATCATATAATGGTCGTGCAATCCTGGAGAACGAGCTTAGAAAAGGCGAAAATAGGAACTTAATCCAAGGAACGAATGCAGTTCTTTGCTATTCCTAGGAATAGGTTATCGTCTAATGGCCCTTAGATGGGGGTCACTTGGTTGTATCCCCTGTTCCGTCACTTTATACCGTAGGTAATCTATCGTGGAAAACACAAACCTACACTTGGATACCTTCAGCTCGAGTCCATGATCGGGCACATTATGACTCGCAATAACAATGTCATCCATATAAACGACAATTTGCTTAGAGTCCGTAAACTTACGGAAGACACGGGAGATGAAGTGCTGGAAGACACTAGGCGCGTCCTTAAGGCCAAAAGGCATTCTGAGGAACTCGTATAGTCCCGTTGGGGTTACGAAAGATGTAAGATGGGTGGAGTCTGAAGCAACCTTCACCTGGTGGAAGCCACTCTTAAGTTCAAGGAAGGTGAATACCTTCTTGCCTGTAAAGTAGTCGAGACAGTCCACGAGAAGAGGGAGAGGAGAGTTATCCCCTACTGGATGCTTGTTTAGGGCACGGTAGTCCACGCACATTCTTATTTCACCAGAATTTTTCTTCGTCAAGACAATAGGTGATACATAAGGCGAGTCACTGTTTTATCACTCCTCGGATCAAAAGGTCCTTAATAAATATGTCGGCAAAAGGCAACCGTCGCGGAGGGTAAAAGAATGGTGTATCCGTCGTAAGTCTAATGTGCATTTCGTAATCCAGCGGGGTCACTTTTGATTTATCAAATTTGGTGTAATTATCGGAAATCACCTTTCGCACCCTTTCAGACGTTATTGTATCTAATCAGGGTCCTAATACGAATTCATCGTTCTGTTCTACTTCGATCCCGAAAATATCACGCCCTTCCTCGTTATCAATCGTACTTAATGGGGCAGAACCACACTCGCTAGAACCACTGTCCTCTTTCGTATTTAAAGGGAAAATCAATGAGCCGTCGCCACAAAGTTCACTACCGCTTGCAATACAATTTTCTTCAACTACAGTTGCCTTAATACCTATTGGGTTTGGAAAATAAGTGCACAAATACGAATGATTAGTTAATGAACGTTTACTAACGATTGAAGAACATTTTTGTTCGGAATGAGAAACACATTTGTCTCTTGGAGTTCTTAATTTAATACTGAAGATCTGAAGTACATCACGGCCGAGGATCAAAGGCATAAACGTAACTTTATCTGGAATAATCATAAGTGAAATTTTATTTATTCTCCCGGCAATCATAAGATATTAAGCGTACCAGGTATAAATCTTGACGTCCCCAAGTCCCCACTTGATGGTCCTGAGGTACAACAGATCTTCTTATAAAACTAACTGGACTACCGGTATCGAAAAGACACTCAATGTTAGCAAAGTTTGTGCAGTTAGTTTCGTTAATAATAAAAGACAAGCTTACCAACTGAACTGAGTTCAATGACTGCCCTAACTCGTCGTCGTGGGAGTCGTCTTCGGAAGTTGCCCCTCGTGTTCTTCTGCTTATGGCGCCTACCCGCCATCCTTTTACAGCTTTCGGACACTGCTTGTAGACGTGGCCCAGATCACCACAACGGAAGCATGACATTGACTTGGCGGCATAAAGGATGGAAACGGTTGATGATGAGTCCGCAAGTCCGTCGATGATATGCTCGATGAGGTCAGCTTCATCCACATCCGAATAGGCGGCGATCTCTTGCATAGAGAGAACATAACGGTAGACCTCCTGTCTGGTCAAGCGCTTGTCGAATTCCTTAACCAGGAGTCTTCTTAGGCAGTCCCAATTGTCCACTCGTGCAGTTCGTAGTACCATCTTCGCAGTACCCCTCAGAGGTATCCTTGCACAAACGTATTTGCCCCTGTCGTCGCAACCCACTGACAGAGCTACGTCCTCAAAGTCGGCGATCCACTTTTTGATGCCGTACGAATCGTCACCGGAGAAAGGAGGGACTGCGTCCTCTATATCGCGGAAGTCCACTCGTCTAGTCGATGATGTTAGCTCCGTTTCTTCAAGCTCTTGTCGCAAGTCTGCTATAAGTTTACGCCTTTCGAGACGGGCCAATTCACGTTCCTCCTCCACATCTGAAGGCGTAGCGGCGCTACTTGCAGTCCCACCTGAGGTTGTAGCACTGAGGGATAGCATTGGCACAATTGAAGTGACGGAAGTTTCGTCAGTAAGTGTCGCTGAAGTCGCAGTAGTGGTGCTCGCGGCTCCTGAAGTGGTGGCAAAAATATCGGCAGTAGTCACTGAAGTCGTCGGAGGTGCTAAAGGCGAAGCTTCATCGCAGTCTTCGGAGTCGCTGCGATCCTCCTCTTGCTCATTTGTGCGCAACTCATGTTCGAAGAGAGTGCGCAGCTGTGTTAACGTTGCCGTGGGTGGCACGTTGCGCTTTGGTTAATTTTTTGCTGGACATTATTTTTTAGTATGTGTACCCCACATCTGATGTTGTAGTAAGGATTAATTAAAAACTCCGCTTTTCCTTTTGCAATTGGGCTTTACTTTTTTGGAACACGTTTTTCTTTCTTTCCAACCTTACATATATTTCTAAGTGGCGATCACTTAATTTTTTTCAAAGCCCGATCCCGACTTGGAGTTGGCTGCGGTTCGTAATAATCGATAACACCGCATAGCTGTGATCGAGTACAGGTTCGGTCAAAATTACATATGTATTTAATTAATCTACTACAATCTAATAAATATTTACCATAAGATCTAATACTTAAGTTCATTCAAATTATTAGTTATTTTCCTAACATAGAATGAATGTGTTTAATTTGATAAACCGTTGACAGATTACAATATATATAGTGCGTACATTTTTCGAAATTTTACAATTTTAAATTTATCTATTGAATTTTTTATTATTGTATGTGATAAATTCAGGATACCTTCGGGACCCGTCTTGAAACACGGACCAAGGAGTCTAACATATGTGCAAGTCATTGGGTATATTTAATAAAACCCAATGGCATAATTAACTTAACTGTTTTAAATGGGATTAGTTTATATTTTATTATGAAATATTAATTCAATCCCGGGGCGTTCTATATAGTTATGCATAATGATATTTATATTATTTATGTCTCTAACTAGAGCGTACCTTGAGCAATTATCCTGTGACCCGAAAGATGGTGAACTATACTTGATCAGGTTGAAGTCAGGGGAAACCCTAATGGAAGACCGAAACAGTTCTGACGTGCAAATCGATTGTCAGAATTAAGTACAGGGGCGAAAGACCAATCGAACCATCTCGTAGTTGGTTCCCTCCCAAGTTTCCCTCAGGATAGCTGGTGCATTCGAAAATTATATAAAATAAATTATCTGGTAAAGCGAATGATCTTTACGACCTTAACCTATTCTCAACAGTTAAATGGGAACCTTTCTTGATATGAAGGTCTACGTTGTGATATATTGTGCCCAGTGGGCCACTTTTGGTAAGCAGAACTGGCGCTGTGGGATGATCCAAACGTATTGTTACAGTGCCCAAATTAACAACTCATGCAGATACCATGAAAGGCGTTGGTTGCTTAAAACAGCAGGACGGTGGACATGGAAGTCGTAATCCGCTTCGGAGTGTGTAACAACTCACCTGCAGAAGCAACTAGCCCTTAAAATGGATGGCGCTTAAGTTACCTACACATTTTTAAATCAGGAATTTTTTTGAGTATAAGTTTTGAAACTTTAGTGAGTAGGAGGGTACAATGGTGTGCTTAGAAGTGTTTGGCGTACGCCTGCATGGAGCCGCTATTGGTACAGATCTTGGTGGTAGTAGCAAATAATCGAATGAAACCGTGCAGGACTGAAGTGAAGAAGAGTTTCGTGTGACCAGTGGTTGATCACGAGTCAGTCGGTCCTAAGTTCAAGGCGAAAGCCGAAAATTTTTAGGTTATTAATGAAAATAATAAATATATATTTATTTAATATTGAAATTAAATGCTTGAATATTTTTGAACGAAAGGGAATACGGTTCCAATTCCATAACCTGTTGATTATCCGTTTGTTCTTAAAAATGGTATATTTGCTCATCCTGGCAACAGGAACAACCATAAAGAAGCCGTCGAGAGATACCGGAAGAGTTTTCTTTTCTGTTTTATAGTCGTACTACCATGGAAGTCTTTCGAAGAGAGATATGGTAGATGGACTAGAAGAGCATGACATTTACTGTTGTGTCGATATTTTCTCCTCGGTTCCAATTCCATAACCTGTTGATTATCCGTTTGTTATTAAAAATGGTATTTTTGCTCATCCTGGCAACAGGAACAACCATAAAGAAGCCGTCGAGAGATACCGGAAGAGTTTTCTTTTCTGTTCTATAGTCGTACTACCATGGAAGTCTTTCGAAGAGAGATATGGTAGATGGACTAGAAGAGCATGACATTTACTGTTGTGTCGATATTTTCTCCTCGGACCTTGAAAATTTATGGGCGGGTTACGCAAACTTCTCAACAGGCCGTACCGATATCCGCAGCTGGTCTCCAAGGTGAAGAGTCTCTAGCCGATAGAATAATGTAAGTAAGGGAAGTCGGCAAATTAGATCCGTAACTTCGGGATAAGGATTGGCTCTTGTTTGTGATTGAGATAGTCGGGCTTGAATTGGAAGCAATAACATGGTTTATGTACTCATTCTGGGTAAATAAAAATGTGCGGATTTTGTTCCCCGGATAGTAGTTTACGTAGCCAATTGTGGAATTATCTTGCTAATAATCATAAGTTGTATCATTTGATAGTTTCTTTTGATTTATAACGACTATCAATTAACAATCAATTCAGAACTGGCACAGATTTAGGGAATCCGACTGTCTAATTAAAACAAAGCATTGTGATGGCCCTAACGGGTATTAAAAACAATGTGATTTCTGCCCAGTGCTCTGAATGTCAAAGTGAAGAAATTCAAGTAAGCGCGGGTAAGCGGCGGAAGTAACTATGACTCTCTTAACGACAGCCTTACATTGCAGACGTGCTTTCGTCATTTCCCGTGTTTTTATTACTACTACGGATGACACTATTATTTCTAATATGGGAGGAAAACATTCAACTTAAATAATTTATATATACTTACTTACTTATCAGGCCGGCGACCCATGAAGCGTCCGAGCCTGAGCAATTGCTGCCTTCCATCGTTGACGGTCCTGGGCACGCTGCTTCCAGTCATCAAGACCAAGCTGTCTTGCATCCGCGATTACTTGGTCTTTATACCGGAGATTCGGTCTTCCTTTCCTTCTCGAACCAGTAGGCTCGGATTCAAAGACCCTCTTTGCTGGAGCATTGTTGTCCATGCGCTCGATGTGGCCGAGCCAGTGCAGTCGACGGATTTTTGCCTACCGGACTACATCCACATCTAGGTACAGCTCGTAGAGTTCGCGGTTATGTCTTCTCCTCCAATCGCCTTCCTCGCAGACGGGATCATATATCCATCGTAGAACTTTTCTTTCGAAGGTACCAAGAATCAACTCTGCAATTTTGCTCAGTGTCCAGCTTTCGGCTCCATAGAGCAGGACTGGCAAAATAAGGGTTTTGTAGAGCATGATTTTGGTCCTTCGAGTCAGGAGTTTTGAGCCCAGTTGTTTTGACAAACCGAAGTAACACCGGTTGCCAAGGGCTATTCTACGACGGATCTCCACTGTGATGTCGTTTGTGGAGTTCACGTTTGCCCCGAGGTAGACAAACTCCTTCACTACCTCGAAATTGTAGCTGTCGATCGTGAGATTTTGTCCAAGGTGGTGTGTGACGGAACGTTTTTTGGTCGACAGCATATATTGTGTTTTGTCCTCATTTACCTTGAGGCCACTTCGTTTCGCCTGTTCTTCAATCGCCGTAAAAGCCTCCACTACGGCACGTTGAAAACGCGTGACGATGTCGATGTCGTCTGCGTACCCCAACAGTTGGACCGACTTGTAGAAGATAGTGCCTTCCGTGTTTACAGTTGCCCTCCGTACTATCTTCTCTAGCACCAGATTGAAGAAGTCACACGACAGCGCATCTCCTTGCCGAAATCCAGTGCAAGTTTCAAACGGCTCAGAAATCCTTGAGCCAAACAGCACGGTGCATCGCGTGTGTGTTAGCGTGGTGCGACACAACCGGATCAGTTTTCCAGGGATCCCGAATTCGGCCATCGCATCGAATAGCTCATTGCGATGAATGCTGTCGTATGCGACTTTGAAATCAATGAACAGATGGTGCGTATCGATTTAAGACTCACTGGCCTTCTCCAGTATTTGCCTTAGTGTGTCTAAAGTCGATTTGCCGGGCCGGAAGCCGCACTGGTACGTGCCGATTAGTGCGGTGCAAAACGGCTTTAGACGTTCACACAGTACGCTGGACAGGATCTTGTAGGCGACGTTGAGCAGGGATATACCTCTATAGTTGTTGCAAGAGGCAAGATCACCTTTTTTGTGGATGGGGCATATGAAGCTGATATTCCAGTCGTCGGGCATGCTTTCATCTTCCCAAATTTTATAGATGATCTGGTGCATGCTCCCCACAAGAACATCGCCACCGGCCTTGAAGAGCTCTGATTGTAGGCCATCGGAGCCTGCGGCTTTGATGTTCTTCAGCCTTTTAATGGCTAGGTGGGAGGACTACTTCATCGACTAGAGTTGGGATTTCCTGATTCCCTATCACTCTCTCCTGGTCAGACCCATTAAGCAGTTGTTGGAAGTGCTGCTTAAACACATCCACTATTCCCTGCGGGTCAGTAACAAGGCTACCCTCACGATTTCGAAGAGCCTGGGTGCCTTTCCTAAAGCCTGAAGACAGGCTTTTGGCTTTTTTATAACAGGCCCGTATTTTTTGTCTATCCTTAGACTCTTCGATGTCCTTGAGTTGGGAGGAAGCTTCTTTTCCTCCCGCCTTCTAGCCCGGTACTTCTCTTGCGCTGCTCTTGTTTTCCGTTGCAGCGCTTTTTGGTATGCCTCGTCGGTTGCACGTTTCTTCTGCTTACACTCGCCATCAAACCATGGGTTTCTTGTCGGGGGCGGTAGGTAGCCTAAGGTGTTTTCCGCTACCTCTTTGATGGCCGAGCGGCAATGCAACCACATCTCGTTGGCGTTGGTGTTTGACGTAGGCATACCGGAGAGTCTCTCGCTTAATTGCTCTTCGTAGGCTCTGGCAATCTCCGTTGTGCTCAGGCGTCCAATGTCAAAACTCCTCTTTGTTGGCTGGTGCAGCTTTCTGGCATTGGACAGTAGGGCTCTGAATCGTGCTGCTACAAGGAAATGGTCAGAGTCGACGTTTGCCCCTCTGAATGTTCGCACATCCAGGATATTTGACGCATGTCTTGCGTCAATGAGCACATGATCAATTTGGTTGGCGGTTCGACCGTCCGGAGATCGCCAGGTTGCTGTGTGGATTCTTTTGCGAGGGAATCTTGTGCTACTTATGACCATATTACGTCCTGTCGCAAAGTCAGTGAGTCGGATGCCGTTATCTGTTATCGTGTCGTGGAGGCTGTGCTTTCCGATCACTTCGCCAAAGATGTTTTCCTTACCGATTTTGGCATTGAAGTCTACGAGCACGATTTTGACATCGTACTCCGGACAGGCTCCGTAGGCACCGTCCAAGAGGTCGTAGTAGTCCTCTTTGACGGAGTCTTCAGCCTCATCGGTAGGGGCGTGTGCACATATAAGGCTGATGTTGTAGAATCTGCCTTGGATACCGATCTCAGCCAGGCGATCGCTTATCGGTTTAAAGTCGGTGACCTTCGACCTTAACCGTTTTCCCACAATGAATCTGCATCCAAGTATGTGCAACCTTTTGTGACAACTGTAATATATGTCGCACTCTTTCTTCTTCATTATACCTTGTCCTATCCAGCGTATTTCCTGGTTCGCAGTAATATCCGCCTTGTACTGCGTGAGGATCTTTTCTAGTTTATGAGCGGCCCCTGGAGTGTAGAGTGTTCTTACGTTCCAGGAGCATACTCGCAAATCGTTGTCCTTTTTCGCGCCGTGTCGTCGTTGTTGTGATTCCGTCCGTTGATCCGAGGCAGTTTGCTCTCTTGTAACGTTGTTTTTTTTTGTGTGGGTGGGTTGTTAGCCCTCCGCACAACCACAAGGGATTTGTTGCATACATTAGTTCATCTCACAACGAGTAATGTGGAGGCTATCCAGGGGGCGCCGCTAGGAGGCTGTATGTCAACTTGATCTATGCATCGACAAGGATCGTTGCTGGCGTCCCGCCAAGTTGGGTGCGATCAGAAACTTTACCCTGTGTGCACAGACGCAATTCAATTCATATATATATTGAATTGAATTGACGGAAGGGCACAACCAGGAGTGGAGTCAGCGGCTAAATTTGACTCAACACGAGAAAACTTACCAGGTTCGAACATAAGTGTGTAAGACAGATTGATAGCTCTTTCTCGAATCTATGGGTGGTGGTGCATGGCCGTTCTTAGTTCGTGCAGTGATTTGTCTGGTTAATTCCGATAACGAACGAGACTATATTAAATAGATGCTTTCAGGATTATGGCATTGAAGCTTGCATAGCCTTCATTCATGAATACAGTAAAATGTAGGAGTGTTTGAATGTGTTTATGTAAGTGGAGTCGTACCTGTTTGTTTGTCCCATTATAAGGACACTAGCTTCTTAACTGGACAAATTGCGTCTAGCAATAATGAGATTGAGCAATAACAGGTCTGTGATGCCCTAAGATGTCCTGGGTTGCACGCGCGCTACAATGAAAGTTCCAACGTGTATTTCCTAGACCGAGATGTCCGGGTAAACCGCTGAACCACTTTCATGCTTGGGATTGTGAACTGAAACTGTTCACATGAATTTGGAATTCCCAGTAAGTGTGAGTCATTAACTCGTATTGATTACGTCCCTGCCCTTTGTGCACGCCGCCCGTCGCTACTACCGATTGAATTATTTAGTGAGGTCTCCGGACGTGATCACTGTGACGCTAACGTGTTACGGTTGTTTCGCAGAAGTTGACCGAACTTGATTATTTAGTAGAAGTAAAAGTCGTAACAAGGTTTCCGTATGTGAACCTGCGGAAGGATCACTAACATGTTCCTCCAAATTATATAAAAATAAAAGATGCCTAAGGAAATCTTTTATAAAAAAAAAGAAAAAAGAAAAACAAGAATATGTCTAATGTGATACCAATATGTAGCCAAATAATGAAATTTGTGGAGAATTATATTCAAAATAATTTTACATCATTTTCACGTTTCCTTCAGTGAAATTTGGGCAATATATATGCATATGGAAACATATTAAACATTATTTTTATGTTATATTTAATATAACAAAAACAATTTGCGTATGCCTGTTATGTAAAAATGTACATTAAAAAATTAATGTACATGTGTCTGCATTTAAATTATAATTTATTTATAAGGTTTCATTAAATGCAGACTCACAAAAGCATACGTAAAATTAACAGTCATATGTTGTACTTATATTAAGTAACGATTCCCATTGGAGTTGGACATTCGCAACAATAGATTGTTTTGTGTTTCATTTAATATTTTTTAAAATTAAAAATTATAATTATAAATAACTAAAAAAAAGATGTATGTCATTGTTATTTCGTTTAAGAGAATTGACTAATATTAACAAAAAAAAATTGTTTACTCTAAGCGGTGGGTCGGTGAAGAACGCAACGAACTGTGCGTCATTGTGTGAACTGCAGGCTACATGAACATCGACATTTTGAACGCATATCGCAGTCCATGCTGTTATGTACATTAATTCATTTTAAGGTGCTGCTTGGACTACATATGGTTGAGGGTTTTGAGACTATGCTAAATGATTTGCTAAAAGTATACATTTAATAACATATTTAAAAATTTATATATGTTAAAGAAATATACCCAAATTGAAGCACATGCTATATTATTGAATAACTTAAACCTCTAGTGGCTTATATTATTCATAACAATAAGATACAATATATACCTCTAAACAAAAAAAAAGAAATCTTAGTATTCTGTATTATCTATATGTTGGAGGAATATCTAGCATAAAAACATTATTACTACTACTGATGACATTATTATTTTTCAAAAATATGTGAGAAAAACATTCAACTATATAGAAAGCATTCTTATTTTAAGCTTCTAAATTTATATATGCAACTATTTATATTTATGTAAAATTTTCAAACGATCTCAACTCATATGAGACAACTCCCCGAATTTAAGCATATTAATGAGGGAAGGAAAAGAAACTAATAAGGATTTTCTTAGTAGCGGCGAGCGAAAAGAAATCAGTTCAGCACTAAGCCATTTCGCCTTTATGGAAAATATGGGATGCAGTGTATGGAATATCTATAATCTAGTATGAGAAATTAATGATTTGAGTCCTTCTTAAATGAGGCCATTTACCCATAGAGGGTGCCAGGCAAGTATAATATTAATGATTACTAGAAGATATTTCCATAGAGTCGTGTTGCTTGCTAGTGCAGCATTAAGTGGGTGGTAAACTTCATCTAAAACTAAATATAACCATGAGACCGACAGTAAACAAGTACCGTGAGGGAAAGTTGAAAAGAACTCTGAAGAGAGAGTTTTAATAGTACGTGAAACTACTTAGACGATGAACCTGAATATACATTATTCAAAATTCATCACTAATATTATAATATTTATAATTATAAAAATAGTGTGCAATTTGTCCATGTAAGGACATTGTAATCTGTTAATATAATAAATATTTATCATAAGATCTAATACTTAAGTTCATTCAAATTAGTTATTTTTCTATTTCTAACATAGAATGAATGTGTTAGATTTGATAAATCCTCGACAGATTATATTATGTATAGTGCGTAAGTTTTTAGAAATTTTACAATTTTAAATTTATCTATTGATTTTTTTATTATTATGCACTTATATGATTAACAATGCGATAGATTCAGGATACCTTCGGGACACATCTTGGAACACGGACCAAGGAGTCTTACATATGTGCAAGTCATTGGGTATTTTTAATAAAACCCAATGGCATAATTAACTTAACTGTTTTAAATGGGATTAGTTTATATATTATTATGAAATATTACTAAGGGGGGGGGGGGGGGGGGGGGTGCTCCCACAAACTTCTCAATGCTGGATTCTTTTGTGCGAAGAAGGCGCTTACTCAGCCTTCTTCTTCCTCCAAGGTAGACGTAGCAATGAAGGAGGTACGTGGGGTGTTGCTCCCTTTGCCGGCTGGTGCAGATGTTGCGGCGGGCAGCAGTGGTAGTGTGCCTAAAGTGATGGTTCCTCCTGTGGCTAGGACGCGTTTGACAAAAGCCTTGGCTGAAGTCACTGCTAGCTCTGCTGGTGCGAGTGCATTGGCCAAGTGTGGGAAAATTTAAGTCAATGCTTTACTTTAGAACGCACTTCTTCTTTATTTAATACTTCACAAGAGAGTGAACAAAGGATAAAATCATGCTCCAAGATCCTTGTGTACGAAGCTGTCTCTTGTACAATGATGAGCGGTGTGAACAGGTCGCAAATTCACGCATGCTGTTGAAGTTTGTTGAGGAAGATTTCTGTTTTGCCATCCTCCGGTCTATCAATTAAGAGTTCACCAGGAACACGAAGCGATGTTCCATACAACATCTCGGCACACGACGCCTGAAGGTCTTCTTTAAAACATGTTCTCAGTCCGAGGATTATAGTTGGCAGTAGTTCAGACCAATTTGCCTTGTTATTGAGACACATTATTGCTGCTTTCAAACATCGGTGTCATCGTTCAACTAAACAAATTGCTGCAGGATGATATGCTGACGTTTGAATTCGGTTGCAGCCTACCAGTCGCAGGAGTCTGTGGAAGAATGCGGATTCGAACTGAGAACCTTGGTCAGTTGTTATGGTTTTCGGAGCACCGAATCTCGCTATCCAGTTGGTGTAAAATGCATCAGAAACCTCTTCTGCCGGTTGAGTGACGATGGGTACAGCTTCTGGCCAGCTGGAGAAACGATCCTACTAGGTCTAGATGGACTTGCTCAAAACGATTGTATGGAACGGGAAATGCTGTAGGACTGTTCTTAGTGTGTCGGTGATCTTTTGAGCGTTGGTATGCTATGCATGTACGTGTCCAACTATGAATGTCCTTCTGCATGCTTGGCCAAATAAATTTCTGTGCTATCTGTTTCGCTGTTGCTCGACCGCTGGGATGTGATAACCGGTGTATTTTGTCGAATACTCGTCGTCTGCGCGTCTCTGGAACGTATGATCTTATGGTTTGCGTTGACATATCGCAGTATAGATGCCTCCCGTTTTCTGTCACGAGTTTTGAGATTGCTGTCTTTGGCTTCAACTAATGCCTTCAGCTGCCAATCTTCGACTTGTCCCGCTGCAAGTTCGTCTTGTGTTATTGCAGTTGGCATATTTATAGACGCTATGTGTGATAACGTGTCTGCCACTGTGTTGTATTCACCTGGAATGTGGACGATGTCAGTCGAGAATTGGGCTATGTAGTCAAGTTGGTTGGCTCGCCGAGGGGCATCTTCTCCGCACGTTGAGAGAACGCATAGATCAGCGGTTTGTGGTCGGTTTTTATGGTAAAGTGATAGAATGTCGAAAATGCTTTACCGCACAAAAAATTGCCAGGAGTTCACTGTCGTAAGGACAATACGCCTGCTCGGTTGCACTTAAACGTCGACGGAAGAAAGCAAGAGGTACGAGCCTATTTTCTTGTAGCTGCTCGAGGACTGCACCTATGCCGAAATCCGAAGCATCTGTTGTCAGGTCAGAAAGAGAGGTGCATTTGGTTGGTAGTGAGCTACTGTTGCTGTATTCGCCAGATGTTCTTTGCACTTTTCAAAGGCTTCATTGCTTTCTGGTGTCCATTGGATCTTTTTTTTGTCGCCTTTAGACCCTCCACTCAGGTATTTGTTGAGTGGTCCTTGCATGATTGCAATTTCTCGCAAGAATCGTCTGTAGAAATTAATCATCTCAAGGAAGCGCCGTAATTCTTTGACGTGTTTCGGCTTCTCTATGCTGCGGATGGCTTCTACTTTACTATGCGATGGTCTGATGCCGTTTTTGTCGATCCAGTACCCCAGGTACTTTATTTCTTCGACGCCGAAAGTGCATTTAGCGATGTTGATTACTAGACCATGCTTTTCAAGTCTGTCGAATATTGTCCTTAAATGTTGAAGGTGTTTCTCAGTGTTGTCGGATGCCGCGAAGATGTCGTCAATGTAACACGAGCAACAATCTTCCAGTCCAGATAGTACTTGATCCATATAAAGCTGAAATGTTTGCGAGGCCTCTCCACGAATATGTGACATGAGAAGATGAAATTTTTGCGTGAGAGTAAGATTTTTACGATTGTTAACCGTCCCGACAAACATATCTCGAAAGGTGGGCCACTCGCGATAGTTGCCCGAAAATGGTTCAATTCTTATAGTTGGTAAACACGTGTATTGATTTTGTGAAGAAGAAGTAATTGAAGAATTCATACGATCGGTTAAAATAGCATATTGTTTAGTAAATCGGTCTACAGCTGCAACGTTAGCATCGGATTGCTTTTGGGATGAATGATCAATCATGGCGGCGACTAGACTCGATTTAACCACGAGATATTTAGCTTCAAACTCTTCAAACTCAGGGCCAGGATCAACGTAATCTTCATGATCGACTAATTCATACATGGCATCTTGAGTTGCTTTAAAATCTGACCATATTTCATCCACCTTTTCAATGCGAACTTCTAATGCCTCGAATGAAATCGTTTCTACCACCGTTTCCGTAAAGGAAGCCAGCCTGGTTAAAGAACCCTTAAGATGACCTCGTATTCCCCGTAGTTTAATTATTTTACTCTAGCACTCATCGTAGCTTAAATTTTCTGCACTCTCCAATAATTCCAACAAGCGAGATAATAAATTGCAAGCAGCGAAGTTAGATTGAAGATTACAGAACGAAATTAATGCTTTTAGCAAGTTGAACGAAAACGAAGATGCACACAATTCCCAAGCAATCGCAAGCAATTTATTCCAAATATCTTATTTAATAAAATGAATAAATTAAAAATACCATAATCCAATGTTCGACGAATCCACGAATGTCCAATGTCCAGCGAAGTTTGGAAAAAAAATTTCCTTTAAAATTAAGATCCGGCTCGAATTTAGACCAAAAATGTTGTAAAATGAATATGCGACAACGAAAAGAGTTTTCAACTCGAGTGTAATTTGTTAATGTTGCTTCTTGCCTGGTTGCGATCGAAATGGACGAGAATAGATTTTGAGAAATAGAGATTAGCTAAAGCGTTATACAAAGCTTGGCACATATTTAAGTGTTATACAATGATTACTTGTTCTTCTAAGCGTTATACAGCGATTAATGTAGTAGATTATTGAGTTCAGGGAATAAGCTCAAGTTAAATTAAAATTCAAAGGTACAATATTAATTCAATTTGTTACGAAAACTTGCATCAAGACCAAATACCATAAGACGTATAAATATATCGGTATAATGGCTAAGATATGATACATGTTCCATTTAATCAAGTAAGTAAGGAAACAATAAAATTAGTGGTATTTCATTGGTGACAAAAAAACCGAAATATCTCCCACTTATGCCACACCTCTTATGTCTCCTTGCACTGCCAGATTAGAGTCAAGCTCAACAGGGTCTTCTTTCCCCGATTATTCCAAGCCCGTTCCCTTGGCTGTGGTTTCGCTAGATAGTAGATAGGGACAGAAAAAGTCGAAAGTATGCTTAACGTGGATACCCGCCTAATTATTGGCAAATTTCACGGTAGGCCTACCCACAATAACGGATTCAAATTAAGCGTTGACCACCGCCCTGAGGAGGTAATTACCACCCCAAGAGGTTAAGCCCGATGAACCTGAATATCCATTATTGAAAATTCATCACTAATATTATAATATTTATAATATTATAAGAACAGTGTGCAATTTTTCCATAAAAGGACATTGTAATCTGTTAATCTTGTAGTAAGGATTAATTAAAAACCCCGCTTTTCCTTTCGCAATTGCGCTTTATTTTCTGGGAACACGTTTTTCTCTCTTTCCAACTTTACATATATGTCTACGTGGCGATCTCTGTCTTTTTTTTTAATGGCCGATCCCGACTCGAAGTTTCTGCAGTTCGTAATAATCGATAACACCGCGCAGCTGTCATCGAGTCAAGGTTTTGTCAAAATTACATATTTATTTAATCTACTACATCTCGGCCAATCTGACAGATTGATCGACCTCGATCAACTAAATAAATTAACATAACATCAATCAAACTTAACTTAGCCCTAAAACCGGTGGACGACTCGACTAGATTTATAACTTAACTTAACTTAGCTAATATTCTACGAGAAATCGGATTTCCACAGTCGAATATTCCTAGCCCCTAAGTCCCCATTGTAAGGCAACTGCGTTTTGGTACAGTTTTCAATGTCCCGAACAACATACCTGTCATGTGGCAGAACTTTGTGAATGACGTATGGCCCTTTGAACTTTGGAATGAGCTTTTTATTAGTGCCGACCGTTGTATCAACATTTCTGATTACCGCGTAGTCGCCTACTAGGTAGGCGCGGGCGAGTTGGTTCTGTTCCTAGAAGTATCGACGATTGTATTCCTGCACCTTATGTATTCCCCTAGATGCTTCGTCCCTAAGCCCGTCGAGATCCCTAGCCTGCGAATCTAGTCGCTTCTCATCGAGGAATTCCGAAAGTTCATCCACTACATGCCCCGCTGATCAACCCCTAACATAAGTCTACTAGGTGTAGTTCGCGTCAAACAGTGTTGCTCAGTGCGTACACCACTTGGGACAAAGTACGCACCCAGTCCGAATGCTGCAAAGGCTCACTAAGTTTCGCCAACATTTTTCTTAACACTCGATTGACCGTCTCTACTTGGCTACTGTAGTACGTTAGTACTCAAAGTACCGACCAAGACATGCACACACTTCCTTAGTACTCGTTGAAACAACAGGGTACAACTTAACATACTTGGTGAAGTCATCGACTACTAGCAGTATGTGTTTTCTCTTCGAAGTCATCGAAGGGAGAGGCCCAAAGTGATCCAAATGGATAGTGTGAAACGGTACCGGCTCCTTAGGGATATTGAAAATATTACGTTCACGCGAGTCCACTGATCAAGAGTACATTATACACTTAATACAATTCTTTTTCTTCTTTTCTCTCATCTTAGGGAACCAATAATGCATACGCATCTGACACTTCGATATCCCTAAATGCCCAATCTTCTCATGTACATGCCGAATAAGATTAGTCTCTAAGCCGATAGGGAAATACATGCGTAGTCTACCAAGGCGATCCTTAGGGAACACTATTCCATCCTTCAAGACGTAAGAATCTAACTCTTCTGAACACAACTTCTCTCTCAGCTCTCAAATCACTGGGTCTCTGAATTGAGATGCTCTTAACTGGAAGTCAATATCCTTGGAATTCACCGCTGCCACCACATAACGGTATGTCCCAGTTAGGCCCCGCTTCGGTGCTTGACCTTGTAATTACAGTTCTCTAACTCTAATGCCCATCGGGCTATCCCTGGGTTAACGCTCTTCTTATTCAAGGTTAGCGTAAGAGAACTGCAGTCTGTTACCACTGTGAAGGGAATTCCTTCTAAGTACACTCGGAAAAGTCGAAGGGCCGATATAATGGCTAACGTTTCTAGGTCAAAGCTATGGTACTTGGCTTCTTGGACTGAAGTACTTTAATGGAAATAGGCTACCGGATGGTATCTCCCGTCATCCTGTCGCTGCAGAAGAACTGCACCGTAACCCAAAGAGCCCGGTTCCCGGTCCTAACACGAATTCATCGT
The DNA here is from genome assembly GCA_907269125.1 of Eristalis pertinax. Taxonomy (NCBI): domain Eukaryota; kingdom Metazoa; phylum Arthropoda; class Insecta; order Diptera; family Syrphidae; genus Eristalis; species Eristalis pertinax. Next base: position 12,948,828 of record OU026146.1, on the reverse strand, counting down.
TCTGTTCTACTTCGATCCAAAATCAATGAGCCGTCGCCACAAAGTTCACTACCGCTTGCAATACAATTTTCATCAATTTCAGTTGCCTTAATATCTATTGGGTTTTTAAAATAAGTGCACAAATACGAATGATTAGTTAATGAACGTTTGTTAACGATTAAAGAACATTTTTGTTCGGAATGAGAAACACATTTGTCTCTTGGAGTTCTTAATTTAATACTGAAGATCTGAAGTACATCACGGCCGAGGATCAAAGGCATAAACGTAACTTTATCTGGAATAATCATAAGTGAAATTTTATTTATTCTCGCGACAATCATAAGATAACACGAAAGCGTACCATAGGTATAAATCTTGACGTCCACAAGTCGTCGATAATTGGAATAACTTAAGCTCCCCACTTGATGTTCCTGAGGTACAACAGATCTCTTATAAAACTGACCGGAATACCGGTATCAAAAAGACACTCAATGTTAGCAAAGTTTGTGCAGTTAGTTTCGTTAATAATAAACGACAAGCTTACCAACTGAACTGAGTTCAATGACTGCCCTAACTCGTCGTCGTGGGAGTCGTCTTCGGAAGTTGCCCCTCGTGTTCTTCTGCTTATGGCGCCTACCCGCCATCCTTTTACAGCTTTCGGACACTGCTTGTAGACGTGGCCCAGATCACCACAACGGAAGCATGACCCAGGCGGCCTCTTCTTTTTGGACAGTTGACTGCAATATGCCCATAGCTCGAACAATTGAAGCACCCGATTGGACCGCCAAGTGACATGGTGTCAGAACTCTTCACTGTTGAAGTGGCAATTGCCGGTGGTCGTGTTGCGCTTGCGCTGGTTCGAGCCATCGTAATTAGCTTGACTGCACACCTCTTCTCGTAGCGTGGCAGCAAGCATTTAAGTTCCGCAATTGACTTGGCGGCATAAAGGATGGAAACGGTTGATGATGAGTCCGCAAGTCCGTCGATGATATGCTCGATGAGGTCAGCTTCATCCACATCCGAATAGGCGGCGATCTCTTGCATAGAGAGAACATAACGGTAGACCTCCTGTCTGGTCAAGCGCTTGTCGAATTCCTTAACCAGGAGTCTTCTTAGGCAGTCCCAATTGTCCACTCGTGCAGTTCGTAGTACCATCTTCGCAGTACCCCTCAGAGGTATCCTTGCACAAACGTATTTGCCCCTGTCGTCGCAACCCACTGACAGAGCTACGTCCTCAAAGTCGGCGATCCACTTTTTGATGCCGTACGAATCGTCACCGGAGAAAGGAGGGACTGCGTCCTCTATATCGCGGAAGTCCACTCGTCTAGTCGATGATGTTAGCTCCGTTTCTTCAAGCTCTTGTCGCAAGTCTGCTATAAGTTTACGCCTTTCGAGACGGGCCAATTCACGTTCCTCCTCCACATCTGAAGGCGTAGCGGCGCTACTTGCAGTCCCACCTGAGGTTGTAGCACTGTGGGATAGCATTGGCACAACTGAAGTGACGGAAGTTTCGGCAGTAAGTGTCGCTGAAGTCGCAGTAGTGGTGCTCGCGGCTCCTGAAGTGGTGGCAAAAATATCGGCAGTAGTCACTGAAGTCGTCGGAGGTGCTAAAGGCGAAGCTTCATCGCAGTCTTTGGAGTCGCTGCGATCCTCCTCTTGCTCATTTGTGCTCAACTCATGTTCGAAGAGAGTGCGCAGCTGTGTTAACGTTGCCGTGGGTGGCTTTGCGCTTTGGTTAACTTACATATATGTCTAAGTGGCGATCACTTCCTTTTTTTTAACGGCCGATCCCGACTTGAAGTTGGCTGCGGTTCGTAATAATCGATAACACCGCATAGCTGTGATCGAGTACAGGTTCGGTCAAAATTACATATTTATTTAATCTACTACAATCTAATAAATATTTACCATAAGATCTAATACTTAAGTTCATTCAAATTAGTTATTTTCGGATTTCTAACATAGAATGAAGGTGTTTGATTTGATAAATCGTTGACAGATTATAATATATATAGTGCGTAAATTTTTCGAAATTTTACAATTTTAAATTTATCTATTGATTTTTTTATTATTGTATGCACTTATATGATTAACAATGCGATAGATTCAGGATACCTTCGGGACCCGTCTTGAAACACGGACCAAGGAGTCTAACATATGTGCAAGTCATTGGGTATTTTTAATAAAACCCAATGGCATAATTAACTTAACTGTTTTAAATGGGATTAGTTTATATTTTATTATGAAATATTAATTCAATCCCGGGGCGTTCTATATAGATATGCATAATGATATTTATATTATTTATGTCTCTAACTAGAGCGTACCTTGAGCATTTATGCTGTGACCCGAAAGATGGTGAACTATACTTGATCAGGTTGAAGTCAGGGGAAACCCTGATGGAAGACCGAAACAGTTCTGACGTGCAAATCGATTGTCAGAATTGAGTATAGGGGCGAAAGACCAATCGAACCATCTAGTAGCTGGTTCCCTCCGAAGTTTCCCTCAGGATAGCTGGTGCATTTAAAAATTATATAAAATAATCTTATCTGGTAAAGCGAATGATTAGAGGCATTAGGGTCGAAACGACCTTAACCTATTCTCAAACTTTAAATGGGTAAGAACTTAACCTTTCTTGATATGAAGGTCTAAGTTGTGATATATTGTGCCCAGTGGGCCACTTTTGGTAAGCAGAACTGGCGCTGTGGGATGAACCAAACGTAATGTTACGGTGCCCAAATTAACAACTCATGCAGATACCATGAAAGGCGTTGGTTGCTTAAAACAGCAGGACGGTGGACATGGAAGTCGTAATCCGCTAAGGAGTGTGTAACAACTCACCTGCCGAAGCAACTAGCCCTTAAAATGGATGGCGCTTAAGTTGTATACCTATACATTACCGCTAAGGTAAATGATTTATAAATCAGAAATTTTTTGAGTATAAGTTTTGAAACTTTAGTGAGTAGGAGGGTACAATGGTGTGCTTAGAAGTGTTTGGCGTAAGCCTGCATGGAGCCGCTATTGTTAAAGATCTTGGTGGTAGTAGCAAATAATCGAATGAAACCTTGCAGGACTGAAGTGAAGAAGGGTTTCGTGTGAACAGTGTTTGATCACGAGTTAGTCGGTCCTAAGTTCAAGGCGAAAGCCGAAAATTTTTAGGTTATTACTGAAAATAATAAATATGTATTTATTTAATATTGAAATTAAATGCTTGAATATTTTTGAACGAAAGGGAATACGGTTCCAATTCCATAACCTGTTAATTATCCGTTTGTTATTAAAAATGGTCTTTTTGCTCATCCTGGCAACAGGAACAACCATAAAGAAGCCGTCGAGAGATACCGGAAGAGTTTTCTTTTCTGTTTTATAGTCGTACTACCATGGAAGTCTTTCGAAGAGAGATATGGTAGATGGACTAGAAGAGCATGACATTTACTGTTGTGTCGATATTTTCTCCTCGCCTTGAGAATTTATGGTGCGGTTACGCAAACTTCTCAACAGATATCCGCAGCTGGTCTCCAAGGTGAAGAGTCTCTAGTCGATAGAATAATGTAGGTAAGGGAAGTCGGCAAATTAGATCCGTAACTTTGGGATAAGGATTGAATTTTAAGCAATAGCATGGTTTATGTACTCGTTCTGGGTAAATTCAAATTTTCGGATTTTGTTCCCCGGGTAGTAGTTTATGTAGAAAATTGTGGAATTTTCTTGCTAAAAATCATAAGTTGTATCATTTGATAGTTTCTTTTGATTTATAACGACTATCAATTAACAATCAATTCAGAACTGGCACAGATTTAGGGAATCCGACTGTATAATTAAAACAAAGCATTGTGATGGCCCTAACGGGTATTAAAAACAATGTCATTTCTGCCCAGTGTTCTGAATGTCAAAGTAAAGAAATTCAAGTAAGCGCGGGTAAGCGGCGGGAGTAACTATGACCCTCTTAACGACAGCGTTACATTGCAGACGTGCTTTCGTTATTTCACGTGTTTTTATTACTACTACGGATGACACTATTATTTCAAATATGGGAGGAAAACATTCAACTTAAATAATATATATTGAATTGAATTAACGGAAGGGCACCACCAGGAGTGGAGCCTGCCACTTAATTTGACTCAACACGGGAAAACTTACCAGGTTCGAACATAAGTGTGTAAGACAGATTGATAGCTCTTTCTCGAATCTATGGGTGGTGGTGCATGGCCGTTCTTAGTTCATTGAGTGATTTATCTGGTTAATTCCGATAACGAACGAGTCTCAATTATATTAAATAGATGCTTTCAGGATTATGGCATTGAAGCTTGCATAGTCTTCATTCATGAATACAGTAAAATGTAGGAGTGTTTGAATGTGTTTATGTAAGTGGAGTCGTACCTGTTTGTTTGTCCCAATATAAGGACACTAGCTTCTTAACTGGACAAATTGCGTCTAGTAATAATGATATTGAGCAATAACAGGTCTGTGATGCCCTAAGACGTCCTGGGTTGCACGCGCGCTACAATGAAAGTTCCAACGTGTATTTCCTAGACCGAGAGGTCCGGGTAAACCGCTGAACCACTTTCATGCTTGGGATTGTGAACTGAAACTGTTCACATGAACTTGGAATTCCCAGTAAGTGTGAGTCATTAACTCGTATTGATTACGTCCCTGCCCTTTGTGCACGCCGCCCGTCGCTACTACCGATTGAATTATTTAGTGAGGTCTCCGGACGTGATCACTGTGACGCTAACGTGTTACGGTTGTTTCGCAGAAGTTGACCGAACTTGATTATTTAGAAGAAGTAAAAGTCGTAACAAGGTTTCCGTATGCGAACCTGCGGAAGGATCACTAACATGTTCCTCCAAATTATATAAAAATAAAAGATGCCTAAGGAAATCTTTTATAAAAAAAAAGAAAAAAGAAAAACAAGAATATGTCTAATGTGATACCAATATGTAGCCAAATAATGAAATTTGTGGAGAATTATATTCAAAATAATTTTACATCATTTTCACGTTTCCTTCAATGAAATGTATATATGCATATGGAAACATATTTAACATTATTTCTGCATTGTCTGCATTTAAATTATAATTTATTTATAAGGGTTCATTAAATGCGGACTCACATAAAGCATACGTAAAATTAACAGTCATATGTTGTACTTATATTAAGTAACGATTCCTATTGGAATTGGACATTCGCAACAATAGATTGTTTTGTGTTTCATTTAATATTTTTTTAAAATTAAAAATATAAATGGTTCATATAAAAATTATAAGAGAAATAACTAAAAAAAAGATGTGTGTCGTTGTTATTTCTTTTAAGAGAATTGACTAATATTAACAAAAAAAACTTTTTTACTCTAAGCGGTGGATCACTTGGCTCATGGGTTGATGAACAAAGCAGCAAACTGTGCGTCATCGTGTGAACTGCAGGACACATGAACATCGACATTTTGAACGCATATCGCAGTCCATGCTGTTATGTACTTTAATTAATTTTAAGGTGCTGCTTGGACTACATATGGTTGAGGGTTGTGAGACTATGCTAAATAAGTTGCTAAAAGTATAAATTTAATAACATATATAAAAATTTATATATGTTAAAAAAATATACCCAAATTGAAGCACATGCTATATTATTGAATAACTTAAACCTCTAGTGGCTTATATTATTCATAACAATAAGATACAATATATACCTCAAAACAAAAAAAAAAAATGTTTGTATTCTATATTATCTATATGTTGGAGGAATATCTAGCATAAAAACTTTATTACTACTACTGACATTATTATTTTTCAAAAATATGTGAGAAAAACATTCTACTTAGATAATATATATAGAAAGGATTTTTATTTTTGGCTGAAAAATTTATATATGCAACTATATTTATGTAAAATTTTCAAACGACCTCAACTCATATGAGATAACTCCCCGAATTTAAACATATTAATGAGGGAAGGAGAAGAAACTAACAAGGATTTTCTTAGTAACGGCGAGCGAAAAGAAATCAGTTCAGCACTAAGCCATTTTGTCTTTGTGGCAAATATGGGATGCAGTGTATGGAATATCTATAATCTAGTATGAGAAATTAATGATTTGAGTCCTTCTTAAATGAGGCCATTTACCCATAGAGGGTGCCAGGCAAGTATAATATTAATGATTACTAGAAGATATTTCCAAAGAGTCGTGTTGCTTGATAGTGCAGCACTAAGTGGGTGGTAAACTCCATCTAAAACTAAATATAACCATGAGACCGATAGTAAACAAGTACCGTGAGGGAAAGTTGAAAAGAACTCTGAATAGAGAGTTAAATAATACGTGAAACTGAGGTTAAGCCCGATGAACGTGAATATCCATTATGGAAAATTCATCACTAATTTTATAATGTTTACCATATTATAAAAATATTAAAGTAATAAATATTTATCATAAGATCTAATACTTAAGTTCATTCAAATTAGTTATTTTCGGATTTCTAACATAGAATGAATGTGTTAGATTTGATAAATCATTGACAGATTATATTATATATAGTGCGTAAATTTTTCGAAATTTTTCAATTTTAAATTTATCTAAAATATCTTCTTATTATTCTATGCACTTATATGATTAACAAGGCGATAGATTCAGGATACCTTCGCGACTCGTCTTGAAACACGGACCAAGGAGTCTAACATATGTGCAAGTAACTGGATATTTTTAATAAGACCCAATGGCATAATTAACTTAACTGTTTTAAATGGGATTAGTTTATATTTTATTATGAAATATTATTTAGGGGGGTGCTCCCACAAACTCCTGAATGCTGGACTCTTTTGTGCCTTTTTTCTTCCTCCAAGGTAGACGTAGCAATGAAGGAGGTACGTGGGGTGTTGCTCCCTTTGCCGGCTGGCGCAGATGTTGCGGCGGTCAGCAGTGGTAGTGTGCCAAAAGTGATGGATCCTCCTGTGGCTAGGACGCGTTTGACGAAAGCCTTGGCTGAAGTCACTGCTAGCTCTGCTGGTGCGAGTTCATTGGCCAAGTTGGGGAAAATATAAGTATATGCTTTACTTTAGAACGCACTTCTTCTTTATTTAATACTTCACAACAGAGTGAACAAATGATTAAAATCAGTTTTTAATTACAGTTCGGTTTTCTATTTGAGATCCTTTGCTATTTACATATAAACTATGTAAATATATACATTGATTTCCAAACTGTGTATCGAAGTAGGCGGTGATCCACTATGGACTGACAGATGACAGCACTGTCGCTACGTCTCTCCCTCCCGAGTGACATACTTGGTTGGAGCGAAATGAACTTTTTTTTAATTTGGCTGGTGGATAAGTCCAGAGTGTGGATGAATCTTGACGATTCTGGAGGAATTCGGTGTCTGGAGGATTGTCGTTGGATGTGGCTGTAGCTGTGGAGTCTGCTCTTCGGGTTGGGTATGCTTCAGGAATTGGTTCGTCTTGATGTGTGATGTAGGCTGTTTTCAATCGCTCCGTTGATACATTTATTTCTTTGCAGTTTACAACGATTGTATATAAATGCTTTGAAATACGCTTTACAACTTGATGCGGGCCGGTGTATGGTGGAGTTAATGACCGTCGCACGCTGTCATCACGCAAGAAGACGTGGGAACATGTTCCAAGATCCTTGTGTACGAAGCTGTCTCTTGTACAATGATGAGCGGTGTGAACAGGTCGCAATGCATGCTGTCGAAGTTTGTTGAGGAAGATTTCTGTGTTACCGTCCTCCGGTCCATCGAAGAGTTCACCAGGAACACGAAGCGATGTTCCATACAACATCTCGGCACACGACGCCTGAAGGTCTTCTTTAAAACATGTTCTCAGTCCGAGCATTATAGTTGGCAGTAGTTCTGACCAATTTCTTTTGTTATTGTGACACGTTATTGCTGCTTTCAGAGATTGGTGCCATTGTTCTACTAAACCATTTGCTGCAGGATGATATGCTGACGTTCGAATTCAGTTGCAGCCTACCAGTCGTAGGAGTCTGTGGAAGAATGCGGATTCGAACTGAGAACCTTGGTCTGCCGGTTGAGTGACGATGGGTACAGCTTCTGGCCATCTGGAGAAGCGATCCCACTAGTCTAGATGGACTTGCTCAAAACGATTGTATGGAACGGGAAATGCTGTAGGATTGTTCTTAGTGTGTCGGTGATCATTTGAGCGTTGGTATGCTATGCATGTACGTGCCCAACTATGTATGTCCTTCGGCATGCTTGGCCAAACAAATTTCTGTGCTATCTGTTTCGCTGTTGCTCGACCGCTGGGATGTCATAACCGGTGTATTTTGTCGAATACTCGGCGTCTGAGCGTCTCTGCAACGTATGACATATCGCAGTATAGATGCCTCCCGTTTTCTGTCACGAGTTTCTGCCAGTTGAGATTGCTGTCTTTGGCTTCAACTAATGACTTCAGCTGCCTATCTTCGAATTGTCCCGCTGCAAGTTCGTCTTATGTTATTGCAGTTGGCATATTTATAGACGCGTGATAATGTGTCTGCCACTGTGTTGTATTCACCTGGAATGTGGACGATGTTAGTCGAGAACTGGGCTATGTAGTCAAGTTGGTTGGCTCGCCGAGGGGGCATCTTCTCCGCACGTTGAGAGAACGCATAGATCAGCGGTTTGTGGTCGGTTTTGATGGTAAAGTGATTGAATGTCGAAAATGCTTTACCGCACAGAAAATTGCCAGGAGTTCACGTTCGTAAGGACAATACGCCTGCTCGGTTGCACTTAAACGTCGACGGAAGAAAGCAAGAGGTACGAGCCTATTTTCTTGTAGCTGCTCGACGACTGCACCTATGCCGAAATCCGAATCGTCCGTAGAAGTTAATCTTCTCAAGGAAGCGCCGTAATTCTTTGACGTGTTTCGTCTTCTCTATGCTGCGGATGGCTTCTACTTTACTATGCGGTGGTCTGATGCCGTTTTTGTCGATCCAGTACCCCAGGTACTCTATTTCTTCGACGCCGAAAGTGCATTTAGCGATGTTGATTACTAGACCATGCTTTTCCAGTCTGTAGAATATTGACCTTAAATGTTGAAGGTGTTCCTCAGTGTTGTCGGATGCCGCGAAGATTTCGTCAATGTAACACGAGCAACAATCTTCCAGTCCAGCTAGTACTTGATCCATATAACGCTGAAATGTTTGCGATGCGTTTTTCATGTCGAATGTCATCACAAGGAACTCTAATAAGCCAAACGGAGTGATGACTGCGGTTTTCGGGACGTCTTTCTATGTCATTGGGATCTGGTTGTAGGCGCGTACGAGGTCTATCTTGGAGAACACGTTCTTCCTTTTCATGACTGGTAACGCATCATGAATGTGTCTCATGGGGTATCTATCCGGTTGGGTGATTGCATTTAACCTGGTCTCCATGTTCCATCCTTCTTTGGTGCCAGGTGAAGGGGACTTGCCCAAGGGCTATCTGATGGGCGACAATAGCCTTGTGCGACCATGAATTCGAATTCTTTTCGGGCTATAGACAGTTTTTCCGGTGGTAACCTTCGTGCGCGTTCTGCAACTGGTGGTCCTGTTGTGACAATGTAATGTCGTACTTTACGGCTCGAGTTCTTCCTTGCGAGAGACAGATCGGTCAAGGCAGGGTACGATCGCACTAACTGGTGGAACTGGGTTTCACCTCCGATTGTGTGAACGCTGCTTTCTGACGATAGGGCTGTATTTGTTCGCATTACCAACAGCGTCGTGCCATCGACAAGTCGCTGGGCGACGAGCAAGTGGAATTGCGTCAGAAAATCTGCTTCGATGACGGGTCGCGATACGTTAGCGATTATGAAGCGCCATTTAAATTGTCGTTGCAGTCCTAAGTCGAGGTACAGCAATTTGTCACCGTATTATATATGAGTGTACCATTCGCAGCGTAAAGCTTGACATCAGTTACTGCGTTTTGTTTGCCAAAGGAACGAGGAAGCACTGAGATGTCCGCTCCGGTATCGATGAGGAGGCATGATCGATGACGTGTCGGCGCAGTTTCTTTTGACGCTCGTTGCTTTCCGCCTGGCATTGCCACGAGGACTCTAGTTTTCCGTAGTACTTGCACTGGGCGTTGCATTACCGCGCTCCTCCACCGAATTTTGCGTGGTAGTAACACAGTGCCTCTCCGTTTGTGTTTGCTGATGTAATTCGATAGCGGTTACGACTTGGTGTACAGGATCGAATGCGTCGACGATTATTGTTGCGATTTCTCTCCAAGTTAGCTAATCGGTGATGGATATCGTTCAGCATGGTGATAGTGTGGCTGGATTCGTTTGTGGGTGTGGACGAACTGGATGTTGTGGCTTCCATGATAGAACTGGTGTATGTTTAAAATCTGCCAGCTTCGTCAAGTCGCCAGTAGCACTAGTGACCAGAACTGCTCGCACGGATGAGTGTAAGAGTTGCATCCAGAGCGTGCGCAAAAATTCGTACTGGATGTTGTTGCCTGCCAGGGTGCGCATACTGGTTTCTGGTCGCCTAATGCCGGATCGGAGAGCAACTTTTCCGTACGCTTGAACGCTGACTCTGTGAAGATGTTAATAATGCGTTCCTTGAGTGCCAGATACTTATCTTGTGGTGGTGGATTCTCAACCATGTCGCTGATTTGGTCAAGTGTGGGGCTGTCCAACTCGCTGAATTGACCAATTTAGCGAACTTGGAGTTGTCGCTATGAATGCGATGCATCTGAAAGACTCCAAATGTGCAAACCATAGTTTGGGACGATGTTTCCATGGTGGAGGAACACGCACTTGGCTAATGTCTTCAACTTTCGGTTCACTCCTGGAATGGCTAGCACCTGCCGGTTTGTTGTCATCATTGGTACTCATGTCACTTTTTTTTTTTAAGAAAATACAAAATTTTATCTAACGTCGGGGTCACCAATGTGGGAAAATATAAGTCTATACTTTACTTTAGAACGCACTTCCTCTTTATTTAATACTTCACAACAGAGTGAACAAAGGATTCAAACACATATTAACTATACACATATATACATTGATTTCCAGACTGTGTATCGAAGTTGACAGTGATCCACTATGGGCTGACAGATAACAGCACTGTCGCTACACAAGGAGAAGACAGCGGCATCTAAGCCCTCGGTAGGTAACCAGGTTGCGCCTAAAAACAAGGAAGCTCTCCCCGAGTGTGTTGGGTAGGTTTAGGGAAGGGACGCTTGAGCGTCATCGAGGAGGGAAAGACTCTGGGTGTGCTCCTTCAGTAGGAGGCTCAGGGTTGGTTGAGTGTAGGGATGGTCGAAGTCGGACTGACAAATCCCTAGGTGTCAGTGTTTTGATGAGGTTCGAGGAGCAGCCTTCGTTCGCGCAGGTTGCTAGCACTGCCACTGTTTCTGGTGGGATGGGTGGCAAAAATCAGGTAAAGTAACCTGATATTGAGCCTGTCAAACCCACAGAAATGTGGTCGTTGGTGGTTAAGGGCAAGCAGGGGGAATTATTGGGAGCACATAGTGTGCGCCCTGACAGGCAGGGTGGCATTCTGATCCGCAGCCATCTGTAGCTGAGCAGGAAGCTTTCATCGGGCATAAAAAGCTTGAAGAGGTGGGTTTGTAGCCGAGACGCATAGGGGTAAGTCTCTTGTCGTACGGAGGGTGGAGAGACGAATCTCCCCTGAAGAGCTGCATAAGTTGAACTTATGCAAGTTTACCAAGGAGAAATTTGGAAAGGAGATCCGTCTTTCCACCCCGTGGACGGCAGGTGATGGACGTCTTAATGTCGTCCTTGTGTGCAGTCCCCGGGTCGCGAGTATTCTTCTTGGAGAAGGGAGGTGCTACATTAAGCACTTCTCCTTTCTCCTAAAGGAGAATTCGTCGGTGCAGTGGTGTAACCGGTGTCTCGGCCTGGATCACTTCGCATCCAGGTGTAGGCAGAATGACTCTGTGTGCGTTGTGGACAGCCGGGCCACTCTAAGCGTGATTGCGGTAATGCTATACATTGCCGCGATTGTGACTTCAGGGGAAACCCGGCTGGACACTTTATGCAAAGCATGGATTGTCCAGTCTGTGCTGCGGCGGTGGCCAGGAAGAGTGCTAGGCACTAAAAATGCCAGTTAAATTAATACAATTCAACTGCCAGGGTGCTTGAGCAGCCATGTTCGAGTTAGTACAGATACTGTGTAGCTCGCAGTGTAGCTTTGCGTTGTTGCAGGAACCTTACACTGTTGGAGGACATGTGAGGGGATTGCCTGCGCACATGCGTGAAAGCGTTTTCAAACCTGCAGACGTCAAGGACTTGCAGACATGGATCAGGCAAAGCTTGCTTACAGGCATGGTTTGGCTGAATACAAGAGTATGCTTGTCCGAAGTAAGAATGAGAATTGGAGGAACTTTGTCGAGGAACACCGTGATGACCCCTGGGGTCAGCTCTACCGTGTTTGCCGGGGAAGGAAATCCTTGGAGCTTGGGGCCATCCATCATGAGGGCCAAGTGCTCACAACATGGAGAGACTGTGTATCTGTCTTGATGGGTACTTTCTTCCCCAGAGGCATTCGTCCGATAGATCCACTTGTAGGTTTGCCGGGCGAGGTGTCTTTGGTGATGGAAGGTGAAATTGGCTGCGCGATTTCAAGACTTAAATCGAGGAAGTCACCAGGATTCGACGGACTAACTGGAGAGATGGTGAAAGCCATCTGGTCAGTGGTTCCCGAATACTTGATAGCTCTTTACTCGTGCTGTGTCAGGGAGAATTATTTTCCCCTGGAATGGAAATGTGCAAAGGTGATAGTTCTGCTGATATCTAACGATGGGGTGAGGACCAATTCTCGCTCTTACCGTGGCATCAGTCTCCTTCCGGTGCTTGGAAAAGTGCTGGAAAGAGTATTGGTGGACAGACAGATACAGCACATCCCTGAGCTGTCTCCATTCCAGTTTGGTTTTAAACCAGGGCGTAGTGTAGAAGATGCTTGGCTGCGCGTGAAGGACACGGTTGATAGATCTGCCGGGAAGTATGTCCTTGGCGTCTTCATTGACTTCAAGGGTGCTATTGATAGCCTTGACTGGGCAAGCGTGCTGCGAAGGCTGCGAGAGCTAGGGACTAGCGAGGTATATGGCACTTGATGATGGATCCTCTGCTGCTGCTTCTTTCATCCTGGCAGTCGTACTGCAGTGTTGTTGCGTATGTTGATGATTTTCTTATCCTTCTCTAAGGCCAGTCTCGTGCTGAGCTGGAGAGTAGGGGTACGGAGGCCATGGGTTTGGTGACTAACTGGGGATGGAGTGTTGGTGTGGAAGTCGGGGTGGAAAAGACGTCCTTGATGTTGCTCAAGGGTAAATTATCCTTGAATCGGCTTCTAGTTGTTAGAGCTGGCGGGCTGAGTCTAAGATATGTGACGGAAGTCTACAAGTGTTGGCAGGTGTGCCACCATTAGATCCATACGCCGTGGTATGGCTGGCAAATTGCGGAGCCAGCGACCACTCTCAGCATCTGACTGGAGCGAGTGCCGGAACGTTCAGGATCTAAGTGCCCGCGAACTGAAGGCTCTGTTGAAAGATGGTGTTCCTTCCAGGTGGCAGGTACGTTGGGGGGAGAGCACTAAAGGAAGAACAACCTTTGAGTTCCTTCCTGAAGTGGCTTATGCGTGTGGGCGGGAGTGTCTGGACTTCTCACTATGTGCGGGCTTTCTGTTGACTGGACATGATTCCTTGAATGCTTTCTTGCATAAAAGGGCCCTGGCCGGCTCGGCGGAGTGCTCGTGTGGTGCACCGAGAGAGGATTGGAGACATGTGCTCGTTGAGTGTCGGCGATATGCGATGGGTATAGTGCGGGTGGGTGATGCTTGGGATTTCAGTCGTGTCCTTTTCTCAAGGGAGACGGCTGCGAATCTAGCCATCTTTGCCGAACAAATCTTCCGGATTAGGAGGCAATAATGGCATTGTGTTTGTCATTGTAGTAGACACTGCTGATTTAATCGGGTTCCCCTAGCGCTGGCCTCAGTTTGTGGTACTCGACTCTTACAGAGTCCTGGCTATAGTGAGGTTGGCGCTGGTCTTAGTGTAGTCTGCGGTTATGTGCTTCCAGAGCTCCCAATCTACTGGCAGGTAGGACTTCGTCCGCAACCTCCTTGAACCTGTGGATGGTAGATGCTTGGGCGTTAGGGGGGCCGTGCAGGTCTTATCCTGACCCACTCAGATGCCATTTGGGAGTCCTCCCCAACATTGTTTCTTGTTGCGGCGATGGCGCCTTATGTACCATTTGGGCTGGAACTGCGGTGAGTTGTTGTGTGGGGCATGGGGTGCCTGTTTCATGTAAATGGTGATGACTCGACCACGCAATTAATGCGTCGGTCAGAGGGTGCATAGCGACTGTGGTTCTATGCGCGAACTAACCGTTTCTTTAAGTAGTAGTAGTTTCTTGTTGTCCTTGTGGTAGTTAGGCCTTTTGCCTTCGCTTTTCTGGGGTTTATTTGGTAGGGATGAGTGCATGTGTCATGCACATGTACTCTCCAGCAATTTGATTTTTCGGTAGTAGTGTAGAACGATTTGGTGGGTGCATGCCTCTGTCTGACCTTGTTGGGATTTCCGGGCAAAAATTGTGTTGTCTTGTGTTGTATTTTGTGTAGATGGATGCAACGCGACCATTGGTCACTGCCTCCACCACTGATTCGATATGCGTCCATCTAAAAGGTTGCTAGACCTTGAGTGTTAAGGCACTTAACTAGAAGTGACCTTCATGGTTGCGAAAGCCTGGCCAGAGGCTATATTCTGGTACCATGGGAGATAGCTGGCCCAGAAAGGGATAGTTGGTGCCGTTAGCCTCCCAACCGCCTATTCCGAGTTATCAAGAGGCAGGCCCGCTAGTGGGAGTATCATGGTGGCTGTGGTTGCCCAAAATCGCGGGAGCATATTGCATACTAGGACCCTTTCTATTGTATATGTATGCTAGAAGTGTTGGATAGGCCTCGCCCTCAGCAAGGTTTGTGGTCGCCCTTAAGCGTCACTAAATTGCTACTGGGGTGGTAATTACGTCCTCAGGGCGGTGGTCAACGCTTAATTTAACTCCAATATTGTGGGTAGGCTCACCGTGAAATTTGCCAATAATTGGCCGGGTATTCACGTTAAGCATACATTCGACTTCTGTCCCTATCTACTATCCAGCGAAACCATAGCCAAGGGAACGGGCTTGGAATGATTAGCGGGGAAAGAAGACCCTGTTGAGCTTGACTCTAATCTGGCAGTGTAAGGAGACATAAGAGGTGTAGCATAAGTGGGAGATAATTAATTTCGGTTTTTTATCACCAATGAAATGCCACTACTCTTAATGTTTCCTTACTTTCTTGATTAAATGGAACGTGTATCATATCTTAGCCATTATACCGATATATTTATATGTCTTATGGTATTTGGTCTTGATGCAAGCTTCGTGATCAAAGTATCACTAGTTTGTTATATAATTATAAACAAATTTCGATGAAATAATGACGTATTTATATGTTATTATATTAATTGATGTTGGTATAACTCCAACACTCAGGTATGATCCAATTCAAGGACATTGCCAGGTGGGGAGTTTGACTGGGGCGGTACATCTCTCAAATAATAACAGAGGTGTCCCAAGGCCAGCTTAGTGCGGACAAAAACCACACATAGAGCAAAAGGGCAAATGCTGACTTGATCTCGGTGTTCAGTACACACAGAGACAGCAAAAGCTCAACCTATCGATCCTTTTGGTTTAAAGAGTTTTTAACAAGAGGTGTCAGAAAAGTTGGTGGCTGGGTGCTGTGGGAATCGGGTAGGCACTGACTGGCGTCAATCTGGCGATGCCCAGTGTTGTAACTTTTTCTACACACCAATTGTGCTTATTTTACCTCCAAGTGGTAGCCATCGGGTACTTTTTGTAGTTCACCCGAGCTCAGCTTGCCAAACTTATAAGTGCGACCTCTTGTCCTAGGGGTTACAAAAAAGGAACTGGCCCTCCAGGTTTGGGGTTGTGCCGTCGGGGTAACTGCCCGGCCACACAAAAAAGTGCTAGTTACGAAGCAACAACAAGCCTCGGAAACGGATGATTTTACTGATGACGATCCCTGCAAACGATATACGGACAACGATCTTCGGATTTGTACGTGGAATGTAAGGTCTCTTTATAGGCCACGTGCAGCCGAACAACTAGCGGAAGCCCTAGGCTGCTGCAAAGCAGATATAACCGCCATCCAAGAAGTGCGATGGGATGGACCCGGCAAAAGAAGGATGAAAAACTGTGATATATACTACGGTGATTGCTACAAGCAACAAAAACAGCGCCTATTTGGATGTGGATTTGTCGTTAGAGGCAGACTTAGGCAAGAAGTCCTATCGTTCAGGTCCGTGAACGAGCGCCTCACGACAATTCGCATCCAGGCTAAATTTGCCAACATAAGCCTTATATGGGCACATGCCCCCACAGAGGAGAAAGATGATGACACCAAAGACAGGTTCTATGAGCTCCTGAACAAAACGCATGAGCAATGCCCTAGCTACGACTTTAAAATTGTCCTTGGCGATTTTAACGCAAAGCTAGGAAGAGAGAACACCTTTGGTAGTACGGTCGGAAAGCACAGCCTACACGACACCACATCCGATAACGGATTTAGTCTGATCGATTTTGCTGCGAGGCGAAATGTTGTAGTAGCCAGTACAAGATTCCCACATCTCGATATTCACAAAGGAACATGGCGATCTCCTGATCAATCAACCGTCAATCAGATTGACCATATTGCGATAGACGCAAGGCACCCTTCCAGTATCATAGATGTCCGAACGTTCCGAGGCGCCAACATTGATTCGGACCACCACCTTGTTGTAGCCAAGATAAGGCTGCGGATATGCCGAACACCGCCAAGACAAAGAAATACTGTGAGGAAGTTCAACGTCAGCCGGCTACAATCGCAAGAGATTGCCAAATCCTTTTCCGATCGTGTCTCCCTTAACCTCTTAAGAAATCCTACGCCGCCAACATCAAATATTGAAGACCAGTGGCAGCACTGCCAAAAAGCCATCCGAAATGCCGCCTCTGATGTGCTGGGTTTCAATCCGCCACCACAACGAAACCCCTGGTTTGACAACGAGTGTCGGCAGGCGAATGCAGCCAAGCAAGAAGCATACAAAGCGGCACTGCAAAGAAGGACAAGAGCTGCTCGGGAGCTCTACGAGCAGAAGAGGAGAGACGAACACCGGCTTCTCAGGAGAAAAAAGAAGGAGCATGAGAAGCGCGCGATCGGCAGAATAGAGGGATATTACTGCAGGAATGAGGTGAGGAAGTTTTACCAAAGGGTAAAGTTAACCAGTCAAGGTTATAAAGTCCGAACCGAAGCCTGTAAGGATGATCAAGGGAACATCGTAGTAGAGTCACAGTCGATGCTGAGGATATGGAAAAACCATTTCTGCAGACTGTATAACGGCGACGAAGAACCAAATCTCGCTGTCAGGCAGAACGAACCATTCAACCCCAATGAAAGGGACGACGAAGATCAACAATTCCGTCCACCCGACCCGGATGAAGTGAGGATTGCCATATCTAAACTGAAATCCAACAAGGCTGCGGGAGCTGACGGCCTACCCGCCGAGCTTTTTAAAGCCGCAGGCGATGATTTGGTAAGGAGCATGCACCAACTCATCTGTAAAATATGGTCGGAGGAAAACATGCCCGATGAATGGAACCTCAGCATTGTTTGCCCGATCCATAAAAAGGAGACCCTTTGAACTGCGCCAACTACAGAGGCATCAGTCTCCTAAGTATCGCATATAAAATCTTATCTGCACATACTGTGTGAACGCCTAAAGTCATTCGTCAACAACCTGGTCGGTCCATACCAGTGTGGCTTTAGGACAGGAAAATCCACCATCGACCAAATATTCACACTACGGCAGATTTTGGAGAAAACCCAGGAGCAACAAATCGATACCCACCACCTTTTCATCGATTTTAAGGCCGCGTATGATAGCATCTATAGAGACGAGCTATACAGAGCAATGTCTAGTTTTGGCATCCCTACCAAACTCGTCCGTTTGTGTAGGATGACGATGGAGAATGCACGCTGCTCCATCAAGGTCGGTAAAGACCTAACCGAGACCTTTGATGTCAAAAAAGGATTCAGACAAGGCGACGCGCTGTCATGCGACTTTTTCAACATCGTTCTTGAAAGAATTGTTCAAAACTCGAACGCCAACACCAGAGGAACAATCTTTCAGAAGTCCGTCCAACTACTCGCATATGCCGACGATATTGACATTATTGGAAGAACGCAGCGTGATGTCAATGGCGCTTTTGTGGGTATTGCAACGGAGGCCGCGAAGATGGGTTTAGCGGTAAATGAGGGTAAGACCAAGTATATGCTGTCAACGAGAAAGGACACCCAACACCGACGTCTCGGTCAGAACGTCACATCAGACAGATATAACTTTGAGGTAGTCAAAAACTTTGTCTACCTAGGCACCGCTATAAACTCAGACAATGACACCAGCGCTGAAATCAAACGAAGAATAACCCTTGCCAATCGCTGCTTCTTTGGGCTAAGAAAGCAACTGGTAAACAAAGCCCTCTCTCGAACAACCACGATAACGCTCTACAAGACTTTAATCGTCCCAGTCCTGCTATATGGCGCGGAGGCATGGACTTTGTCAAAAGCGGATGAAGCTGCCCTTGGTTGCTTCGAGAGGAAAATTCTTCGTGCGATTTTCGGTCCCGTCTGCATAGACGGTGAGTGGAGGAGGAGATATAATGACGAACTATACGGGCTGTTCAGCGACATCGACTTAGCCAGAAGAGTGAAGATCCAAAGACTGAGATGGCTAGGTCATGTAGAGCGGATAGAAACCAATACTCCGGCCCGAAAAGTCTTCGAATCCACCCCCGAGGGACGGCGCAGTAGAGGAAGACCGCGACTCAGGTGGCGCACGCAAGTGGAAAGGGACCTCAACCAACTATGCGTGCGAAACTGGAGACAGCTAGCTAAAGATCGAGCTGGCTGGAGACGCTTGTTGGTTGAGGCCCAGGTCCACCCCGGACTGTAGCGCCACCTTAAGTAAGTAAGTAAGTCAGAAAAGTTACCACAGTGATAACTGGCTTGTGGCGGCCAAGCGTTCATAGCGACGTCGCTTTTTGATCCTTCGATGTCGGCTCTTCCTATCATTGTGAAGCAAAATTCACCAAGCGTTGGATTGTTCACCCATGCAAGGTAACGTGAGCTGGGTTTAGACCGTCGTGAGACAGGTTAGTTTTACCCTACTGATGACTATTGTTGTTACGACAGCATTCCTGCGTAGTACGAGAGGAACCGCAGGTACGGACCAATGGCACAATACTTGTTCGAGCAAACAGTGGTATTGCGCTACGTCCGCTGGATTATGCCTGAACGCCTCTAAGGTCGTATCCGTGCTGGACTGTAATAATAAAAATTTGGCAATTGTATTGTATGGCAATAAATCATTTAAAGTTTGTATTTATTTAAACGACAATGAAAGCAATGCCAATGTTCTATATAACATAGCATATATGAGTGTATTATTAATCACCTGTAGCCTCGCTAGTTATATAGCTAAACATTATTATATGCGATGTCAATGCTTAGAATCAATTGTAAGCGACTTTGGTAACAGGCAAGGTGTTGTAAGTGGTAGAGCAGCTGCTATACTGCGATCCACTGAAGCTCATTTTTCGCTTGAAGATTCGATTATATCGAAATCTGTCACATATGCACATATTAGAAGTAATTCGATATGTGTGTATGATATATATATGCCATGCCGGTATATCTATATGGGAATTTCTATTTATGTTATTAGAGAAAATGTACTGAAATTGTAAAGCCCGAACAGCACAAATGTTTTTATATGCAAGCAAAATTTACATGAGTAATATTTTTTATATAACTTTATAATATTTTAATAAGTGCTAATTATTTTTTATACAAACATTATGAGCCATATTTGTATAATAACTCAATAATGCAAAATGATTTTTTGAAAACAACAATTAATGTATATTCTTTACAAAAATTACAAAGCTAATATTATTAATATTGCAATATTAAGGAAAACATCCCAAGACAAAAGTATATATTATTCAAAAGTTATTACATGAGTGATATTTATATTGCTCCATGATTAAAAAATCCGAAAACGAAGTATTTTATACAAAAATTATAAGTTGTATTCATATACACCCCATAATAAGCCGCCCAATATACATGAATTATATTCCTACAACTGTGAATATAAAAAAGAATACCAAAACAAAGTATTCTGATACAAAGAATATTTCAATGATTTATATTTTCATTTTTTAATAATAAAAAATTAATAAATAAAAATAATAATATATATATATATATACACATATACACCCACACAACACAGGCGTCAGGCATGCACACAATGAAAACAGAATTCCAAAACGGTACAATCGGTCAACGGTACATAATAAGCAAACGCGTTTGCGTGATTTCTACCGTACAGAATTTCTGTACTGAGAAATGAGTATCTGTGCTGATTGCTTGGAAAAATATGAAAAAAGGCATTGAATTAGTTTCTACAGTGCTGCTTTGCACAAAAATGTTCATGTTTTGGTGGAAATGTGTTGCATTTAAGCTATTAAGTTGCACATCATAAGTAAATAATGTAAAATGCTCGAAAAGTATTAATTTATAATTTTTTACACACTACACAAATTTCTCAATTTTGAGAAAAGTGAAAAAAAATTACTTCGTCTGTTCATCAAATGAAAATATTATAAAATGTTCGAAAATCGTTCATTTATAATTTTTTAACTTACTATATATACAGTAAACAAAATTCTCATTTTTGTGAAAAGTGAAAAAAAATAATTTCTAAGTTTCTTCTTTCCATCACATTTCTTCAATTATATTTTTTTTCCTACAATGTAAAAAGTACAAAAAATTCTCATTTTCGACACATTTCTTCAATTATATTTTTTTTTTCCTACAATGTAAAAGGTACAAAAAATTCTCATTTTCGTCATTTTTTTCCATTATATTTTTTTTCCTACAATGTAAAAAGTACAAAAAATTCTCATTTTCATGAAAAATATTTTTTGCCAAAATATATTTTGTTCTTCAATAAAAAATATTTTTTTTCCCAAAAATTAAAATTCCATCACTCCTGCATGTGTACAACACATTTGGAAAAAAATCTTAGAAGAAAATAACTTAGAATTTTTCGATTGTTTTTTCCTACTATGCTATTAGTCCATGTGTTGAAAATGAGGCATTTTGTTGAAAATGACGAAAAAAAAAAAAATTTTTCCCTGTGAGGAAAAATAATCAAAAGTTTATATATTTCAAATGTACACACTACGGCCGTCAAAACGCACCATATAAACAATAATAAAAGTTTTAAGAAGTTCATCAAAAATCGATCAGAAAAAAAATCTCCATACAAATTTTTTCCACTACGTATAAAGTCCCTTCCGAAACTACTCTAGTTTGCGTGATAAATGTTCCATTTTCGCGTCATTAGTTGAAAATTGATTTTTTTTCTTGTTTTCATGATGTTACGATTATGAAATTATTTTCTGGTGAATACGCGACGAGAAATGAGTATTTGATGCTTATGGTTGTGGAAAAAAAAAATATAAAAAATATATTTTTTTTTTTAAAAATAAAAATAATAAAATAAAAAAAATAAAAAAGAAAAGAAGAATTTTTAATTCTTTATGGAAAATCAAGTGTATATTTGTGAAATATATACAATATCATTACTTTGAAAAAAGTGAATGAGCGATGAGTATTTTGGAAGATAAATCATTGAATGATTGTATAAGGTAAACATTACTTTATTAATAAAATGAAATTCAAATAAGTTCTATATGTTCCTGTTTGTTATTTTTTATTTAATAAAAAAAAAGAATAAATTTGACCTTTGTAAAATACATTTTTTAATCTGAAATTAAGAATAAGATCATTTCAATAAATGATTTGAAAGGAACTCATTGAGAAAAAAAATTCACTTACATTTCAGTTTATTTCTCTCAATCTATCCAATATCTAGATCCAGATATTAATACTACGCTAAGAAAAGTATTAAATATAATGATAATATATGATATATATTTATATCCGATATTGATATGATATGAGAGTATGAAATGAAATGTTAACGAAAAACAATTGTATATGAGTCGCTTAATAGAAACAGAAAATTCAATGTAATTTTTTCAAAAGAAAATTTCTTATAAACATTATAAATATAATTCTGGTTGATCCTGCCAGTAGTTATATGCTTGTCTCAAAGATTAAGCCATGCATGTCTAAGTACACACGAATTAAAAGTGAAACCGCAAAAGGCTCATTATATCAGTTATGGTTCATTAGATCGTTAACAGTTACTTGGATAACTGTGGTAATTCTAGAGCTAATACATGCAATATAAACACGGACCTTTTGGAACGTGTGCTTTTATTAGGCTAAAACCAAGCGATTTTTTCGGAAATCGTTAATATGGTTGAGCTCTAGATAATTTGCCGATCGTATGGTCTTGTACCGACGACAGATCTTTCAAATGTCTGCCCTATCAACTATTGATGGTAGTATCTAGGACTACCATGGTTGCAACGGGTAACGGGGAATCAGGGTCCGATTCCGGAGAGGGAGCCTGAGAAACGGCTACCACATCTAAGGAAGGCAGCAGGCGCCTAAATTACCCACTCCCAGTTCGGGGAGGTAGTGACGAAAAATAACAATACAGGACTCATATCCGAGGCCCTGTAATTGGAATGAGTACACCAGTAGTCTGGTGCCAGCAGCCGCGGTAATTCCAGCTCCAATAGCGTATATTAAAGTTGTTGCAAGGGCACCACCATTAGTGGAGCCTGCAGCTTAATTTGACTCAACACGGGAAAACTTACCAGTTCCGAACATAAGTGTGTAAGACAGATTGATAGCTCTTTCTCGAATCTAGGGGTGGTGGTGCATGGCCGCATGTATCAACGTGTATTTCCTAGACCGAGAGGTCCGGGTAAACCGCTGAACCACTTTCATGCTTGGGATTGTGAACTGAAACTGTTCGCATAAACTTGGAATTCCCAGTAAGTGTGAGTCATTAACTCGTATTGATTACGTCCCTGCCCTTTGTGCACACACGAAAGCCTTGGCTGAAGTCACTGCTAGCTCTGCTGGTGCGAGTGCATTGGCCAAGTGTGGGAATATTTAATACTTCAAAACAGAGTGAACAAAGGATTAAATTGCTTACAGAGCTGTCTCTTGTACAATGATGAGTGTGAACAGGTCGAGGAAGATTTCTGTGTTACCATCCTCCGGTCCATCGAAGAGTTCACCAGGAACACGAAGCGATGTTCCATACAACATCTCGGCACACGACGCCTGAAGGTCCTCTTTAAAACATGTTCTCAGTCCGAGGATTATAGTTGGCAGTAGTTCAGACCAATTTGCCTTGTTATTGTGACACATTATTGCTGCTTTCAAACATCTGTGTCATCGTTCAACTAAACAAATTGCTGCAGGATGATATGCTGACGTTTGAATTCGGTTGCAGCCTACCAGTCGCAGGCGTCTGTGGAAGAATGCGGATTCGAACTGAGAACCTTGGTCAGTTGTTATGGTTTTCGGAGCACCGAATCTCGCTATCCAGTTGGTGTAAAATGCATCAGAAACCTCTTCTGCCGGTTGAGTGACGATGGGTACAGCTTCTGGCCATCTGGAGAAACGATCCTACTAGGTCTAGATGAACTTGCTCAAAACGATTGTATGGAACGGGAAATGCTGTAGGACTGTTCTTAGTGTGTCGGTGATCTTTTGAGCGTTGGTATGCTATGCATGTACGTGTCCAACTATGAATGTCCTTCTGCATGCTTGTCCAAACAAATTTCTGTGCTATCTGTTTCGCTGTTGCTCGACCGCTGGGATGTAATAACCGGTGTATTTTGTCGAATACTCGTCGTCTGAGCGTCTCTGGAACGTACGATATAGTGGTGATGCTGCGCATAGCTTCTACTTTACTATGCGGTGGTCTGATGCCGTTTTTGTCGATCCAGTACCCCAGGTACTCTATTGCTTCGACGCCGAAAGTGCATTTAGCGATGTTGATTACTAGACCATGCTTTTCCAGTCTGTAGAATATTGACCTTAAATGTTGAAGGTGTTCCTCAGTGTTGTCGGATGCCGCGAAGATTTCGTCAATGTAACACGAGCAACAATCTTCCAGTCCAGCTAGTACTTGATCCATATAACGCTGAAATGTTTGCGATGCGTTTTTCATGCCGAATGTCATCACAAGGAACTCGAATAAGCCAAACGTAGTGATGACTGCGGTTTTCGGGACGTCTTCCTCTGTCATTGGGATCTGGTTGTAGGCGCGTACGAGGTCTATCTTGGAGAACACGTTCTTCCTTTTCATGACTGGTAACGCATCATGAATGTGTCTCATGGGGTATCTATCCGGTTGGGTGATTGCATTTAACCTGCGATAGTCACCACACGGTCTCCATGTTCCATCCTTCTTTGGTGCCAGGTGAAGGGGACTTGCCCAAGGGCTATCTGATGGGCGACAATAGCCTTGTTCGACCATGAATTCGAATTCTTTTCGGGCTATAGACAGTTTTTCCGGTGGTAACCTCCGTGCGCGTTCTGCAACTGGTGGTCCTGTTGTGGCAAAGTAATGTCGTACTTTACGGCTCGAGTTCTTCCTTGCGAGAGACAGATCGGTCAAGGCAGGGTACGATCGCACTAACTGGTGGAACTGGGTTTCACCTCCGATTGTGTGAACGCTGCTTTCTGACGATAGGACTGTATTTGTTCGCGTTACCAAGCGCGTCGTGCCATCGACAATCTGCTCCGATGATGGGTCGCGATACGTTAGCGATTATGAAGCGCCATTGAAATTGTCGTCGCAGTCCTAAGTCGAGGTACAGCAATTTGTCACCGTATTATATATGAGTGTACCATTCGCAGCGTAAAGCTTGACATCAGTTACTGCGTTTTGTTTGCCAAAGGAACGAGGAAGCACTGAGATGTCCGCTCCGGTATCGATGAGGAGGCATGATCGATGACGTGCAGGCGGAGTTTCTTTTGACGCTCGTTGCTTTCCGCCTGGCATTGCCACGAGGACTCTAGTTTTCCGTGGTACTTGCACTGGGAGTTGCATTACCGCGCTCCTCCACCGAATTTTGCGTGGTAGTAACACAGTGCCTCTCCGTCTGTGTTTGCTGATGTAATTCGATGACGGTTACGACTTGGTGTACGGGATCGAATGCGTCGACGATTATTGTTGCGATTTGTCTCCAAGTTAGCTAATCGGTGATGGATATCGTTCAGCATGGTGATAGTGTGGCTGGATTCGTTTGTGGGTGTGGACGAACTGGATGTTGTGGCTTCCATGATAGAACTGGTTTATGTGTAAAATCTGCCAGCTTCGTCAAGTCGCCAATAGCACTAGTGACCAGAACTGCTCGCACGGATGAGTGTAAGCGTTGCATCCAGAGCGTGCGCAAAAATTCGTGCTGGATGTTGTTGCCTGCCAGGGTGCGCATACTGCGTAGTATTTGCGACGGTTTCTGGTTGCCTAAGGCCGGATCGGAGAGAAACTTCTCCGTACGCTTGAACGCTGACTCTGTGAAGATGTTAATAATGCGTTCTTTGAGTGTCAGATACTTATCTTGTGGTGGTGGATTCTTAACGATGTCGCTGATTTGGTCAAGTGTGGGGCAGTCCAACTCGCTAACCAATTTAGCGTACTTGGAGTTGTCGCTATGAATGCGATGCATCTGAAAGACTCCAAGTGTGCAAACCATAGTTTGGGACGATGTTTCCATAGTGGAGGAACACGTACTTGGCTGATGTCTTCAACTTTCGGTTCACTCCTGGAATGGCTAGCACCTGCCGGTTTGTTGTCATCGTTGGTACTCATGTCACTTTTTTTTTTAAGAAAATACAAAATTTTATCTAACGTCGGGGTCACCAATGTGGGCAAATATAAGTCAATACTTTACTTTAGAACGCACTTCTTTATTTAATACTTTACAACAGAGTGAACAAAGGATCAGTTTTTAATTACAGTTCGGTTTTCTATTTGAGATCATTTTCTATGTACATATTAACTATATACATATATACATTGATTTCCACACTGTGTATCGAAGTTGGCAGTGATCGACTATGGGCTGAGAAATAACAGCACTGTCGCTATACAAGGAGAAGACAGCGGCATCTAAGCGCTCGGTAGGTAACCAGGTTGCGCCTAAAAACAAAGAAGCTCTCCCCGAGTGTGTTGGGTAGGTTTAGTCAGATAAAGGAGGTTGTGGTTTCTGCTACTGGCCTCCCAATATGACTAACTCTTGCTATGGTTGGTAGGTGTGCTCCTTTAGTAGGAGGCTCAGGGTTGGTTGAGTGTATGGACGGTCGAAGTCGTACTGTCAAATCAATAGGGTCCCTGTTGGGATCAGGGTTGAGGAGCGGCCTTCGTTTGCGCAGGTTTCCAGCACTGCCACTGTTTCTGGTGGTGTGGGGGCAAGATTCAGCTTAGGAAGCCTGATATTAAGCCTGCCAAACCTACAGAAACGTGGTCGTTGGTAGTTAAGGGCAAGCAGGGGAATCAGTGGGGTCACTGAGGAGGAAGGTGGTGGAGGAGTTGGTGCCTGCCGTGGGTGTTAGGGTGCATACTGTGCGCCCTGGCAAACAAGGTGGCATTCTGGTCCGCACGCCTTCTGTGGCTGAGCGAGATGCCTTTATTGGGCATAAAAAGCTCGAGGAGGTGGGTCTATCGACCGAAACTGACAGGGGAAAGTCTCTTGTCGTGCAGAGGGTGGAGAAGCGGATCTCCCCTGAAGAATTCCTGGGTGAGCTGCATAAGCTTAACTTATGCAAGCTTACCAAGGAGGAGTTCGGAAAGGAGATCCGTCTTTCCACCCCTTGGAAGGCAGGTGATGGGCGTCTTAATGTCGTCCTTGTGTGCAGCCCCAGGGCCGCGAGCATCCTTCTTGGAGAGGGGAGGTGCTACATTAAGCACTTCTCCTTTCTCCTAAAGGAGAAGTCGTTGGTGCAGTGGTGTAACCGGTGTCTCGGCCTGGATCACTTCGCATCCAGGTGTAGGCAGAAGGACTCTTTGTGCTGGCGTTGTGGACAGTCGGGCCACTCTAAGCGTGATTGCGGTAATGCTATACATTGCCGCGATTTTGACTTCAGGGGAAACCCGGCTTGACACTTTATGCTAAGCATGGATTGTCCAGTCTATGCTGCGGCGGTGGCCAGGGCGAGTGCTGGGCACTAAAAATGCCAGTTAAATTAATACAATTCAACTGCCAGGGTGCTTGAGCAGCCATGTTCGAGTTAGGACAGATACTGTGTAGCTCGCAGTGTAGCTTTGCGTTGTTGCAGGAACCTTACACTGTTGGAGGACATGTGAGGGGACAGTGGTCAAGCTGCTGTCGTAGTAAATCATGTAAGCACTGTGTGTTCCCTTGTAGGCTCAAGTGAATCGGGTGTGTGTTTGAATGTTGAGGATAGCTTTGGTAGGCTGTTTTTAGCCTTAACGTTTAGCATGCCTTGGACATTGAACCGTACTTGGCACACCTCGATGAGTTGCTTTGGATGATTGGGAATAGCGCTGCGATTTTCGGCATTGACGAGTCTCTCCTTTGTGGTTCAGTAAAATGACAGGACGCACGTCCGCATTTCACAGTACCATCAGAGGGGAACTGCTGAGCGAATGGATAGCCGTTAATCGCATTGTTGTTCTCAATCAGCCAAGTGAACTGTACACTTTCGATGGTCCAAACGGGCAAAGTGACATTGATGTGACCCTGGCAAATATGACGGCGCTTCGTAGCTTCGATTTTCAGTGGAGCATCCGGGGTTCTGAAAGGGTGAGTGATCACAGTCTCATGGAGGTTGAGATTGTTCGCTCTAATGGTACTCTAGATGTGCAGGAAAATTTGAATGAGAAGCGTTGGCATACAGCCTCCTAGCGGCGCCCCCTGGATAGCCTCCACAACACCCGTTGTGAGGTGAACTAATGTATGCAATGAATCCCTTGTGGTTGTGCGGAGGGCTAACAACCCACCCACACAAAAAAAAACAACGTTACAAGAGAGCAAACTGCCTCGGATCAACGGACGGAATCACAACAACGACGACACGGCGCGAAAAAGGACAACGATTTGCGAGTGTGCTCATGGAACGTAAGAACACTCTACACTCCAGGGGCCGCTCATAAACTAGAAAAGATCCTCACGCAGTACAAGGCGGATATTACTGCGATCCAGGAAATACGCTGGATAGGACAAGGTATAATGAAGAAGAAAGAGTGCGACATATATTACAGCTGTCACAAAAGGTTGCACATATTTGGATGCGGATTCGTTGTGGGAAAACGGTTAAGGTCGAAGGTCATCGACTTTAAACCGATAAGCGATCACCTGGCTGAGATCGGTATCCAAGGCAGATTCTACAATATCAGCCTTATATGTGCACACGCCCCTACCGACGAGGCTGAAGACTCCGTCAAAGAGGACTACTACGACCTCTTGGACGGTGCCTACGGAGCCTGTCCGGAGTACGATGTCAAAATCGTGCTCGTAGACTTCAATGCCAAAATCGGTAAGGAAAACATCTTTGGCGGAGTGATCGGAAAGCACAGCCTCCACGACACGATAACAGATAACAGCATCCGACTCACTGACTTTGCGACAGGACGTAATATGGTCATAAGTAGAATCCACACAGCAACCTGGCGATCTCCGGACGGTCGAACCGCCAACCAAATTGATCATGTGCTCATTGACGCAAGACATGCGTCAAATATCCTGGATGTGCGAACATTCAGAGGGGCAAACGTCGACTCTGACCATTTCCTCGTAGCAGCACGATTCAGAGCCCTACTGTCCAATGCCAGAAAGCTGCACCAGCCAACAAAGAGGAGTTTTGACATTGGACGCCTGAGCACAACGGAGATTGCCAGAGCCTACGAAGAGCAATTAAGCGAGAGACTCTCCGGTATGCCTACGTCAAACACCAACGCCAACGAGATGTGGTTGCATTGCCGCTCGGCCATCAAAGAGGTAGCGGAAAACACCTTAGGCTACCTACCGCCCCCGACAAGAAACCCGTGGTTTGATGGCGAGTGTAAGCAGAAGAAACGTGCAACCGACGAGGCATACCAAAAAGCGCTGCAACGGAAAACAAGAGCAGCGCAAGAGAAGTACCGGGCTAGAAGACGGGAGGAAAAGAAGCTTCCTCCCAGCTCAAGGACATCGAAGAGTGTAGGGATAGACAAAAAATACGGGCCTGTTATAAAAAAGCCAAAAGCCTGTCTTCAGGCTTTAGGAAAGGCACCCAGGCTCTTCGAAATCGTGAGGGTAGCCTTGTTACTGACCCGCAGGGAATAGTGGATGTGTTTAAGCAGCACTTCCAACAACTGCTTAATGGGTCTGACCAGGAGAGAGTGATAGGGAATCAGGAAATCCCAACTCCAGTCGATGAAGTAGTCCTCCCACCTAGCTTTGAAGAAGTCGGAACAGCCATTAAATGGCTGATGAGCAACAAAGCCGCAGGTTCCGATGGCCTACCATCAGAGCTCTTCAAGGCCGGTGGCGATGTTCTGGTGGGGAGCATGCACCAGATCATCTGTAAAATTTGGAAAGATGAAAGCATGCCCGACGACTGGAATATCAGCTCCATATGCCCCATCCACAAAAAAGGCGATCTTGCCTCTTGCAACAACTATAGAGGTATATCCCTGCTCAACGTCGCCTACAAGATCCTGTCCAGCGTACTGTGTGCACGGCACGTACCAGTGCGGCTTCCGGCCCGGCAAATCGACTATAGACACACTAAGACAAATACTGGAGAAGGCCAGTGAGTCTTAAATCGATACGCACCATCTGTTCATTGATTTCAAAGCCGCATACGACAGCATTCATCGCAATGAGCTATTCGATGCGATGGCCGAATTCGGGATCCCTGGAAAACTGATCCGGTTGTGTCGCACCACGCTAACACACACGCGATGCACCGTGCTGTTTGGCTCAAGGATTTCTGAGCCGTTTGAAACTTTCACTGGATTTCGGCAAGGAGATGCGCTGTCGTGTGATTTCTTCAATCTAGTACTAGAGAAGATAGTGCGGAGGGCAACTGTAAACACGGAAGGCACTATCTTCTACAAGTCGGTCCAACTGTTGGGGTACGCAGACGACATCGACATCGTCGCGCGTTCTCAACGTGCCGTAGTGGAGGCTTTTACGGTGATTGAAGAACAGGCGAAACGAACTGGTCTCAAGGTCAATGAGGACAAAACAAAATATATGCCAAAAAACGTTCCGTCACACACCACCTTGGACAAAATCTCACGATCGCCAGCTACAATTTCGAGGTAGTGAAGGAGTTTGTCCACCTCGGGGCAAACGTGAACTCCACAAACGACATCACAGTGGAGGTCCGTCGTAGAATAGCCCTTGGCAACCGGTGTTACTTCGGTTTGTCAAAACAACTGGGCTCAAAACTCCTGACTCGAAGGACCAAAATCATGCTCTAAAAAACTCTTATTTTGCCAGTCCTGCTCTATGGAGCCGAAAGCTGGACACTGAGCAAAATTGCAGAGTTGATTCTTGGTACCTTCAAAAGAAATGTTCTACGACGGATATATGGTCCCGTCTGCGAGGAAGGCGATTGGAGGAGAAGACATAACCGCGAACTCTACGAGCTGTACCAGGATGTGGATGTAGTTCGGAAGGCAAAAATCCGTCGACTGCACTGGCTCGGCCACATCGAGCGCATGGACAACAATGCTCCAGCAAAGAGGGTCTTTGAATCCGAGCCGACTCGTTCGAGAAGGAGATTAAGCCCGAATCTCCGGTATAAAGACCAAGTAATCGCGGATTCCAGACAGCTTGGTCTTGATGACTGGAAGCAGTGTGCCCAGAACCGTCAACGATGGAACGCAGCAATTGCTCAGGCTCGGACCCTTCATGGGTCGCCGGCCTGATAAGGAAGGAAGGATGTGGGATGTCAACGACCGACTCTTTCCGAGAAGCCGTACGGTGAATCGGAAAAGGTTGAAGTGGTGGACATCTGGGTTGAATGTGAAGCGTAAGCAGATTAGGAGATTGCGAAAGCGTTTTCAAATCTGCAGACGTCAAGGACTTGCAGACGTGGATCAGGAAAAGCTTTCTTACAGGCATGGTTTGGCTGAATACAGGAGTATGCTTGTCCGAAGTAAGAATGAGAATTGGAGGAACTTTGTCGAGGAACACCGTGATGACCCCTGGGGTCAGCACTACCGTGTTTGTCGGGGAAGGAAATCCTTGGAGCTTGGGGCCATCCATCATGAGGGCCAAGTGCTCACATCATGGAGGGACTGTGTATCTGTCTTGATGGGTACTTTCTTCCCTAGAGGCGCTCGTCCGATTGATCCACTTGTGGGTTTGCCGGGCGAGGTGCCTTTGGTGAGTGAAGGTGAAATTGGCTGCGCGATTTCAAGACTTAAATCGAGGAAGTCACCGGGATTCGACGGACTAACTGGAGAGATGGTGAAAGCCATCTGGTCAGTGGTTCCCGAATACTTGATGGCTCTTTACTCGTGCTGTGTCAGGGAGAATTATTTTCCCCTGGAATGGAAATGTGCAAAGGTGATAGTTCTGCTGAAGTCTAACGATAGGGTGAGGACCAATCCTCGCTCTTATCGTGGCATTAGTCTCCTTCCAGTGCTTGGAAAAGTGCTGGAAAGAGTCTTGGTGGACAGACTGATGCAGCACATACCTGAGCAGTCTCCATTCCAGTTTGGTTTTAAACCTGGGCGTAGTGTCGAAGATGCATGGCTGCGCGTGAAGGACACGGTTGATAGATCTGCCGGGAAGTATCGCCTTGGCGCCATCATTGACTTCAAGGGTTCTATTGATTGCCTTGACTGGGCAAGCGTGCTGCGAAGGCTGCGAGAGCTAGGGACTAGCGGAAGAACAGCTCGTGTTGTCAATTCGTTTGACAGTGTGATGGTGGATGTTGAGAGGGGATGTCCTCAGGGGTCTGTTGCGGGTCCATATATATGGCACTTGATGATGGATCCTCTGCTGCTGCTTCTTTCATCCTGACAATCGTACTGCAGTGTTGTTGCGTATGCTGATGATTTTCTTATCCATCTCGAAGGCCAGTTCCGTGCTGAGCTGGAGAGTAGGGGTACGGAGGCCATGGGCATGGTGACTAACTGGGGATCGAGTGTTGGTGTGGAAGTGGCGGTGGAAAAGACGTCCTTAATGTTGCTCAAGGGTAAATTATCCTTGAATCGGCCTCCAGTTGTTAGAGCTGGTGGGGTGAGTCTAAGATATGTGACGGAAGTCAGATATCTTGGTATTACCATCGGAGAGAGGATGAACTTTGTTCCTCATCTTGTTAAGGTGAGAGCAAGGCTCACTTCTCTTGTGCCAGCAGTCAGAAGGGTGCTGAAGTGTGACTGGGGCCTGTCAAGTCGAGCAGTCCGTACCGTATATGGTGGTCTATTTGTTGCTTGCGCGGCATTTGGTGCATCGGTATGGTACGATGTTGCTAAGACCGTGACAGGAAGAAGCAAACTTCTGAGTTGTCAGAGGCTTATGCTCCTTGGTTCACTTCGAGTATGCAAGACTGTCTCTACAGAGGCTCTGCAAGTGTTGGCAGGTGTGCCACCGTTAGATCTGGAGGTCATACGTCGTGGTATGGCTGGCAGATTGCGGAGGCAGCGACCTCTCTCGGCATCTGACTGGAGCGAATGCCGGAACGTTCAGGGTCTAAGTGCCCGCGAACTGAAGGCTCTGTTGAAAGATGGTGTTCTTTCCAGGTGGCAGGTACGTTGGGGGGAGAGCACTAAAGGAAGAGCAACCTTTGAGTTCCTTCCTGAAGTGGCTTATGCGTGTGGGCGGGAGTGTCTGGACTTCTCACTCTATGCGGGCTTTCTGTTGACTGGTCATGGTTCCTTGAATGCTTTCTTGCATAAAAGGGCCCTGGCCGGCTCGGCGGAGTGCTCGTGTGGTGCACCGAGAGAGGATTGGAGACATGTGCTCGTTGAGTGTCCGCGATATGCTCACTGCAGGGATCTCTCTGCGATGGGTATAGTGCGGGTGGGTGATGTTTGGGATTTCAGTCGTGTCCTTTTCTCAACAAATCTCGAACAAATCTTCCGGATTCGGAGGCAATAATGGCATTGTGTTTGTCTTTGTAGTAGACACTGCTGATTTAATCGGGTTCCCCTAGCGCTGGCTTCAGTAAGTGGTACTCGACTCTTACAGAGTCCTGGCCATAGTGAGGTTGGCGCTTGTCCTAGTGTAGTCTGCGGTTATGTGCTTTCAGAGCTCCCGATCTACTGGCAGGTAGGACTTCGTCCGCAACCTCCTTCAACTTGTGGATGGTAGATGTTTGGGCGGGAGCGAGGCCGTGCAGGTTTCATCCTGACCCACTCAGATGCCATTTGGGAGTTATTCCCAACATTGTTTCTTGCTGTGGCGATGGCGCCTTATGTACCATTTGGGCTGGAACTGCGGTGAGTTGTTGTGTGGGGCATGGGGTGCCTGTTTCATGTAATTGGTGATGACCACGCAATTAATGCGTCGGTCAGGGGGTGCATAGCGACTGTGGTTCTATGCGCGAATTAACCGTTTCTTTAAGTAGTTGTAGTTTCTTGTTGTCCTTGTGGTAGTTAGGCCTTTTTGCCTTCGCTTTTCTGGGGTTTCTTTGGAAGGGATGAGTGCATGTGTCAAGTACCTGTACTCTCCAGCAATTTGATTTTTCGGTAGTAGTGTAGAACGATTTGGTGGGTGCATGCCTCGGTCTGACCTTGTTGGGATTTCCGGGCAAAAATTGTGTTGTCTTGTGTTGTATTTTGTGTAGATGGATGCAACTCGACCATTGGTCACTGCCTCTACCACTGATTCGATGTGCGTGCATCTAAAAGGTTGCTAGGCCTTGAGTGTTAAGGCACTTATCTAGAAGTGACCTTCATGGTTGCGAAAGCCTGACCAGAGGCTATATTCTGGTACCATGGGAGATAGCTGGCCCCGGAAAGGATAGTTGGTGCCGTTAGGCTACCAACCTCCTATTCCGAGCTATCAAGAGGTAGGCCGCCTAGTGGGAGTATCATGGTGGGAGTATCATGGTTGCCCAAAATCGCGGGTGCATATTGCATACTAGGACCCTTTCTAGGGTCTATGTATGCTAGAGGTGTTAGATAGGCCTCGCCCTCAGCAAGGTTTGTGGTCGCCCGTAAGCGTCACTAAATTGCTACTGGGGTGGTAATTACCTCCTCAGGGCGGTGGTCAACGCTTAATTTGACTCCATTATTGTGGGTAGGCCCACCGTGAAATTTGCCAATAATTGGCCGGGTATTAACGTTAAGCATACATTCGACTTCTGTCCCTATCTACTATCTAGCGAAACCACAGCCAAGAGAACGGTCTTGGAATAATTAGCGGGGAAAGAAGACAATGTTGAGCTTGACTCTAATCTGGCAGTGCAAGGAGACATAAGAGGTGTAGCATAAGAGGGAGATAATTAATTTCGGTTTTTTATCACCAATGAAATACCACGACTGTTATTGTTTCCTTACTTACTTGATTAAATGGAACGTGTATCATTTCCTAGCCATTATACGGATATATTTATATGTCTTATGGTATTTGGTCTTGATGCAAGCTTCTTGATCAAAGTATCACGAGTTTGTTATATAATTATAAACAAATTTCGATAAAATAATGATGTATTTACATGTTATTATATTAATTGATTTTGGTATAACTCCAACACTCAGGTATGATCCAATTCAAGGACATTGCCAGGTGGGGAGTTTGACTGGGGCGGTACATCTCTCAAATAATAACGGAGGTGTCCCAAGGCCAGCTCAGTGCGGACAGAAACCACACATAGAGCAAAAGGGCAAATGCTGACTTGATCTCGGTGTTCAGTACACACAGAGACAGCAAAAGCTCGGCCTATCGATCCTTTTGGTTTAAAGAGTTTTTAACAAGAGGTGTCAGAAAAGTTACCACAGGGATAACTGGCTTGTGGCGGCCAAGCGTTCATAGCGACGTCGCCTTTTGATCCTTCGATGTCGGCTCTTCCTATCATTGTGAAGCAAAATTCACCAAGCGTTGGATTGTTCACCCATGCAAGGTAACGTGAGCTGGGTTTAGACCGTCGTGAGACAGGTTAGTTTTACCCTACTGATGACTATTGTTGTTACGACAGCATTCCTGCGTAGTACGAGAGGAACCGCAGGTACGGACCAATGGCACAATACTTGTTCGAGCAAACAGTGGTATTGCGCTACGTCCGCTGGATTATGCCTGAACGCCTCTAAGGTCGTATCCGTGCTGGACTGTAATAATAAAAATTTGGCAATTGTATTGTATGGCAATAAATCATTTAAAGTTTGTATTTATTTAAACGACAATGAAAGCAATGCCAATGTTCTATATAACATAGCATATATGAGTGTATTATTAATCACCTGTAGCCTCGCTAGTTATATAGCTAAACATTATTATATGCGATGTCAATGCTTAGAATCAATTGTAAGCGACTTTGGTAACAGGCAAGGTGTTGTAAGTGGTAGAGCAGCTGCTATACTGCGATCCACTGAAGCTCATTTTTCGCTTGAAGATTCGATTATATCGGAATTTGTCACATATGCACATATTAGAAGTAATTCGATATGTGTGTATGATATATATATGCCATGCCGGTATATCTATATGGGAATTTCTATTTATGTTATTAGAGAAAATGTACTGAAATTGTAAAGCACGAACAGTACAAATGTTTTTATATGCAAACAAAATTTACATGAGTAATATTTTTTCTATAAGTTTATAATATTTTAATAAGTGCTAATTATTTTTTATACAAACATTATGAGCCATATTTGTATAATAACTCAATAATGCAAAATGAATTTTTGAAAACAACAATTAATGTATATTCTTTACAAAAATTACAAAGCTAATATTATTAATATTGCAATATTAAGGAAAATATACCAACACAAAAGTATATATTATACAAAAATTATTACATGAGTGATATTTATATTGCTCTATGATTATTTATTTTATACAAAAATTATAAGTTGTAATCACATACACCCCATAATAAGCCGCCCAATATACATGAATTACATTCCTACAACTGTGAATATAAAAAAGAATACCAAAACAAAGTATTCTTATACAAACAATATTTCAATGATTTATATTTTCATTTTTTAATGAATAAAAATTAATAAATAAAAATAATAATATATATGGAATTGGAACAAGTAATAACCACACACACACATACACACTGTAATACACATACACATACACACACACACAACACAGGCGTCAGGCATGCACACTATGAAGACAGAATTCCAAAACGTTACAATCGGTCAACGGTATATAATTAGCAAACGCGATTGCGAGATTTCTACCGTATGGAATTTCTGTACTGAGAAATGAGTATCAGTGCTGATTGCTTGGAAAAATATGAAAAAAGGCATTGAATTAGTTTTTATAGTGCTGCTTGCACAAAAATGTTCACGTTTTGGTGGAAATGTGTTAAATTTAAGCTATTAAATTGCACATCATAAGTAAATAATGTAAAATGCTCGAAAAGCATTAATTTATAATTTTTTACGCACTACACAAATTTCTCAATTTTGAGAAAAATGAAAAAAAATAACTTCTAAGTTTCATCCTTCGATCATATGAAAAAATTGTAAAATGTTCGAAAATCGTCAATTTATATTTTTTTCTCCCCCCCATGTATTCAGCACAAAAAATTCTCATTTTTGTGAAGAGTGAAAAAAAATAATTTCTAAGTTTCATCTTTCCATCATAAAGAATCGTTAATTTATATTTATTTTTTTTTGTACAATGTAAAAGTTACAAAAAAATTCTCATTTTCGTGAAAAGTGAAAAAAAATAATTTCTAAGTTTCAACTTTCCATCATATGAAAAAATTGTAAAATGTTCGAAAATCGTCAATTTATATTTTTTTCCTACAATGTAAAAAGTACAAGAAATTCTCATTTTCATGAAAAATATGTTTTGCCAAAATATATTTTGTTCTTGAATAAAAAATATTTTTTTTTCCCAAAAATCAAAATTCACTACGTCCCATCCAAAACTACTCTAGTTTGCGTGATAAATGTTCCATTTTCGCGTCATTAGTTGAAAATTGATTTTTTCTTGTTTTCATGATGTTACGATTATGAAATTATATCCTGGTGAATACACGACGAGAAATGAGTATTTGATGCTTATGGTTGTGGAAAAAAAAATTATTTAAAAAAATATATTTTTTTTAAACAAAAATAAATAAAAAAAAATTTTTTTTTTCTGTCTTAATCTTAACGTTGTTTGAAAATAATGAAAAAGGAAAGAGGAATTTTTAATTCTTTATGAAAAATCAAGCGTATATTTGTGAAATATATACAATATCATTACTTTGAAAAAAGTAAATGAGCGATGAGTATTTTGGATAAATCATTGAATGATTGTATAAGCGAAAAAATACTTTTTTAATAAAATGAAATTCAAATAAGTTCTATATGTTCTTGTTTGTTATTTTTTATTTAATAAAAAAAAGAATAAATTTGACCTTTGTAAATTTTTAATCTGAAATTAAGAATAAGATCATTTCAATAAATGATTGAATGATTTGAAAGGAACTCATTGAGAAAAAAATTTCACTAAAATTTCAGTTTATTTCTCTCAATCTATACAATATTTAAATATGGGGAACAATAGATCCAGATATTATAATACGCTAAGAAAAGTATAAAATATAATGATATATGATATATATTTATATCCGATATTGATATGATATGAGAGTATGAAATGAAATGTTAACGAAAAACAATTTTATATGTGTCGCTTAATAGAAACAGAAAATTCAATGTACTTTTTTCAAAAGAAAATTTCTTATAAATATTATAAATATAATTCCGGTTGATCCTGCCAGTAGTTATATGCTTGTCTCAAATATTAAGCCATGCATGTCTAAGTACACACGAATTAAAAGTGAAACCGCAAAAGGCTCATTATATCAGTTATGGTTCATTAGATCGTTAGCAGTTACTTGGATAACTGTGGTAATTCTAGATCTAATACATGCAATATAAACACGGACCTTTTGGAACGTGTGCTTTTATTAGGCTAAAATCAAGCGATTTTTTCGGAAATCGTTAATATGGTTGAACTCTAGATAATTTGCCGATCGTATGGTCTTGTACGGACGACAGATCTTTCAAATGTCTGCCCTATCAACTATTGATGATAGTATCTAGGACTACCATGGTTGCAACGGGTAACGGGGAATCAGGGTTCGATTCCGGAGAGGGAGCCTGAGAAACGGCTACCACATCTAAGGAAGGCAGCAGGCGCGTAATATATAAAATAATACAGGACTCATATCCGAGGCCCTGTAATTGGAATGAGAACACTTTAAATCCTTTAACAAGGACCTATTGGAGGGCAAGTCTGATGCCAGCAGCCGCGGTAATCCCAGCTTCAATAGCGTATATTAAAGTTGTTGCGGTTAAAACGTTCGTTGTTGAATTTGTGCTTCATACGGGTAGTACAACTATAATTGTGGATTGTACATTACCTTATGTATGCAAGCGTATTACCGGTGGAGTTCTTATATTTAATGGTACTTCGACCGTTATATATACCTCCTATATAAACCTGCTTCAGTGCTCTTCATCGAGTGTTGTTGTGGGCCGGTACTATTACTTTGAACAAATTAGAGTGCTTAAAGCAGGCTCCAAATGCCTGAATATTTTGTGCATGGAATAATGAAATAAGACCTCTGTTCTACTTTCATTGGTTTTTAGATCAAGAGGTAATGATTAATAGAAGCAGTTTGGGGGCATTAGTATTACGACGCGAGAGGTGAAATTCTTGGAGCGTCGTAAGACTAACTTAAGCAAAAGCATTTGCCAAAAATGTTTTCATTAATAAAGAACGAAAGTTAGAGGTTCGAAGGCGATCAGATACCGCCCTAGTTCTAACCATAAACGATGCTAGCTGGCAATTGGGTGTAGCTATTTCTATTTCTCTCTCAGTCGCTTCCCGGGAAACCAAAGCTTTTGGGCTCCGGGAGAAGTATGGTTGCAAAGCTGAAACTTAAAGGAATTGACGGAAGGGCACCACCAGGAGTGGAGGCTGCGGCTTAATTTGACTCAACTAACAGGTCTGTGATGCCCTTAGATGTCCTGGGCTGCACGCGCGCTATAATGAAAGTATCAACGTGTATTTCCTAGACCGAGATGTAAACCGCTGAACCACTTTCATGCTTGGGATTGTGAACTGAAACTGTTCACATGAACTTGGAATTCCCAGTAAGTGTGAGTCATTAACTCGTATTGATTACGTCCCTGCCCTTTGTGCACGCCGCCCGTCGCTACTGTGACGCTAACGTGTTACGGATGTTTCGCAGAAGTTGACCGAACTTGATTATTCAGAGGAAGTAAAAGTCGTAACAAGGTTTCCGTTGGTGAACCTGCGGAAGGATCATTAACGTGTTCCTTCAAAGCATATAAAAATAAAAGATATCTAAGGAAATCTTTTATAAAAAAAAGAAAAAAAAAACAAGAATATGTTTAATGTGATACCAAATGCATATATAGCCAAATGATGAAATCATCATTTTCACGTTTCCTTCAATGAAATTTGGGATATGGATGCATATGGAAACATAGAAAACATTATTTTTATGTTATATTTAATATAACAAAAACAATTTGCGTATGTCTGTTATGTAAAAATGTACATTAAAAAATGTTGTGAGACTATGCTAAATAAGTTGCTAAAAGTATAAATTTAATAACATTTATAAAAATTTATATATGTTAAAAAAATATACCTAAATTGAAGCACATGCTATATTATTGAACTCTCTAATGGCTTATATTGTTCATACAATATATACCTCAAAACTAAATAAGAAATCTTAGTATTCCATATTATCTATATGTTGGAGGAATATCTAGCATAAAAACTTTATTACTACTACTGATGACATTATTATTTTTCAAAAATATGTGAGAAAAACATTCAACTTAGATAATATATATAGAAAGGATTTTTATTTTTAGCTATAAAAATTTATATATGCAACTATATTTATGTAAAATTTTCAAACGACCTCAACTCATATGAGATAACTTCCTCAATTTAAGCATATTAATGAGGGAAGGAAAAGAAACTAACAAGGATTTTCTTAATAGCGGCGAGCGAAAAGAAATCAGTTCAGCACTAAGCCATTTTGTCTTTATGGCAAATATGGGATGCAGTGCATGGAATATCTATAATCTAATATGAGAAATTAATGATTTAAGTCCTTCTTAAATGAGGCCATTTACCTCATTTAAGATTAATGATTACTAGAAGATATTTCCAAAGAGTCGTGTTGCTTGATAGTGCAGCACTAAGTGGGTGGTAAACTCCATCTAAAACTAAATATAACCATGGGACCGATAGTAAACAAGTACCGTGAGGGAAAATTGAAAAGAACTCTGAATAGAGAGTTAAATAGTACGTGAAACTGCTTAGAGGTTAAGCCCGATGAACCTGAATATCCATTATGGAAAACTCGCGTAAATTTTTCGAAATTTTACAATTTTAAATTTATCTAAAATATTTTTTTATTATTGTATGCACTTATATGATTAACAATGCGATAGATTTAGGATACCTTCGGGACCCGTCTTGAAACACGGACAGCAGTGGTAGTGTGCCAAAAGTGATGGGTCCTCCTGTGGCTAGGACGCGTTTGACGAAAGCTTTGGCAGAAGTCACTGCTAGCTCTGCTGGTGCGAGTGCATTGGCCAAGTGTGGGAAAATATAAGTCTACACTTTACTTTAGAACTCACTTCTTCTTTATTTAATACTTCACAACAGAGTGAACAAAGGATTAAATTGTGTACAAAGCTGTCTCTTGTACAATGATGAGTGGTGTGAACAGGTCGCAATTCACGCATGCTGTTGAAGTTTGTTGAGGAAGATTTCTGCGTTGCCGACCTCCGGTCTATCAATTAAGAGTTCACCAGGAACACGAAGCTATGTTCCATACAACATCTCGGCACACGACGCCTGAAGGTCTTCTTTAAAACATGTTCTCAGTCCGAGCATTATAGTTGGCAGTAGTTCTGACCAATTTGCCTTGTTATTGAGACACATTATTGCTGCTTTCAAACATCGGTGTCATCGTTCAACTAAACAAATTGCTGCAGGATGATATGCTGACGTTTGAATTCGGTTGCAGCCTACCTGTCTGTGGAAGAATGCGGATTCGAACTGAGAACCTTGGTCAGTTGTTATGGTTTTCGGAGCACCGAATCTCGCTATCCAGTTGGTGTAAAATGCATCAGAAACCTCTTCTGCCGGTTGAGTGACGATGGGTACAGCTTCTGGCCATCTGGAGAAACGATCCTACTAGGTCTAGATGAACTTGCTCAAAACGATTGTATGGAACGGGAAATGCTGTAGGACTGTTCTTAGTGTGTCGGTGATCTTTTGAGCGTTGGTATGCTATGCATGTACGTGTCCAACTATGAATGTCCTTCTGCATGCTTGGCCAAACAAATGTCTGTGCTATCTGTTTTGTCGAATACTCGGCGCCTGAGCTTCTCTCGAACGTATGATATTATGGTTTGCGTTGACATATCGCAGTATAGATGCCTCCCGTTTTCTATCACGAGTTTCTGCCAGTTGAGATTGCTGTCTTTGGCTTCAACTAATGACTTCAGCTGCCTATCTTCGACTTGTCCCGCTCGTTCGTCTTGTTTTATTGCAGTTGGCATATTTATAGAGGCTATGTGTGATAATGTGTCTGCCACTGTGTTGTATTCACCTGGAATGTGGACGATGTCAGTCCAGAATTGGGCTATGAGGTCAAGTTGGTTGGCTCGCCGAGGCGGCATCTTCTCCGCACGTTGAGAGAACGCATAGATCAGTGGTTTGTGGTCGGTTTTTATGGTAAAGTGATAGAATGTCGAAAATGCTTTACCGCACAGAAAATTGCCAGGAGTTCACGGTAGTAAGGACAATACACCTGCTCGGTTGCACTTAAACGTCGACGGAAGAAAGCAAGGGGTACGAGCCTATTTTCTTGTAGCTGCTCGAGGACTGCACCTATGCCGAAATCCGAATCGTCCGTAGAAGTTAATCTTCTCAAGGAAGCGCCGTAATTCTTTGACGTGTTTCGGCTTCTCTATGCTGCGGATAGCTTCTACTTTACTATGCGGTGGTCTGATGCCGTTTTTGTCGATCCAGTACCCCAGGTACTCTATTTCTTCGACGCCGAAAGTGCATTTAGCGATGTTGATTACTAGACCATGCTTTTCCAGTCTGTAGAATATTGACCTTAAATGTTGAAGGTGTTCCTCAGTGTTGTCGGATGCCGCGAAGATTTCGTCAATGTAACACGAGCAACAATCTTCCAGTCCAGCTAGTACTTGATCCATATAACGCTGAAATGTTTGCGATGCGTTTTTCATGCCGAATGTCATCACAAGGAACTCGAATAAGCCAAACGTAGTGATGACTGCGGTTTTCGGGACGTCTTCCTCTGTCATTGGGATCTGGTTGTAGGCGCGTACGAGGTCTATCTTGGAGATCACGTTCTTCCTTTTCATGACTGGTAACGCATCATGAATGTGTCTCATGGGGTATCTATCCGGTTGGGTGATTGCATTTAACCTGCGATAGTCACCACACGGTCTCCATGTTCCATCCTTCTTTGGTGCCAGGTGAAGGGGACTTGCCCAAGGGCTATCTGATGGGCGACCATGAATTCGAATTCTTTTCGGGCTATAGACAGTTTTTCCGGTGGTAACCTCCGTGCGCGTTCTGCAACTGGTGGTCCTGTTGTGACAATGTAATGTCGTACTTTATGGCTCGAGTTCTTCCTTGCGAGAGACAGATCGGCCAAGGCAGGGTACGATCGCACTAACTGGTGGAACTGGGTTTCACCTCCGATTGTGCGAACGCTGCTTTCGGACGATAGGGCTGTATTTGTTCGCATTACCAAGAGCGTCGTGCCATCGACAAGTTGCTGGTCGACGAGCAAGTGGAATTGCGTCAGAAAATCTGCTTCGATGATGGGTCGCGATACGTAAGCGATTATGAAGCGCCATTTAAATTGTCGTTGCAGTCCTAAGTCGAGGTACAGCAATTTGTCACCGTATTATATATGAGTGTACCATTCGCAGCGTAAAGCTTGACATCAGTTACTGCGTTTTGTTTGCCAAAGGAACGAGGAAGCACTGAGATGTCCGCTCCGGTATCGATGAGGAGGCATGATCGATGAAGTGTAGGCGGAGTTTCTTTTGACGCTCGTTGCTTTCCGCCTGGCATTGCCACGAGGACTCTAGTTTTCCGTAGTACTTGCGCTGGGCGTTGCATTACCGCGCTCCTCCACCGAATTTTGCGTGGTAGTAACACAGTGCCTCTCCGTTTGTGTTTGCTGATGTAATTCGATGACGGTGACGACTTGGTGTACGGGATCGAATGCGTCGACGATTATTGTTGCGATTTGTCTCCAAGTTAGCTAATCGGTGATGGATATCGTTCAGCATGGTGATAGTGTGGCTGGATTCGTTTGTGGGTGTGGACGAACTGGATGTTGTGGCTTCCATGATAGAACTGGTTTATGTGTAAAATCTGCCAGCTTCGTCAAGTCGCCAATAGCACTAGTGACCAGAACTGCTCGCACGGATGAGTGTAAGCGTTGCATCCAGAGCGTGCGCAAAAATTCGTGCTGGATGTTGTTGCCTGCCAGGGTGCGCATACTGCGTAGTATTTGCGACGGTTTCTGGTTGCCTAAGGCCGGATCGGAGAGAAACTTCTCCGTACGCTTGAACGCTGACTCTGTGAAGATGTTAATAATGCGTTCTTTGAGTGTCAGATACTTATCTTGTGGTGGTGGATTCTTAACGATGTCGCTGATTTGGTCAAGTGTGGGGCAGTCCAACTCGCTAACCAATTTAGCGTACTTGGAGTTGTCGCTATGAATGCGATGCATCTGAAAGACTCCAAGTGTGCAAACCATAGTTTGGGACGATGTTTCCATAGTGGAGGAACACGTACTTGGCTGATGTCTTCAACTTTCGGTTCACTCCTGGAATGGCTAGCACCTGCCGGTTTGTTGTCATCGTTGGTACTCATGTCACTTTTTTTTTTAAGAAAATACAAAATTTTATCTAACGTCGGGGTCACCAATGTGGGCAAATATAAGTCAATACTTTACTTTAGAACGCACTTCTTTATTTAATACTTTACAACAGAGTGAACAAAGGATCAGTTTTTAATTACAGTTCGGTTTTCTATTTGAGATCATTTTCTATGTAAATATTAACTTTATACATATATACATTGATTTCCACACTGTGTATCGAAGTTGGCAGTGATCCACTATGGGCTGACAGATAACAGCACTGTCGCTGCACAAGGAGAAGACAGCGGCATCTAAGCGCTCCGTAGGTAACCAGGTTGCGCCTAAGAACAGGGAAGCTCTCCCCGAGCTAGCCAAGGATCTAACCTTGGCTAGTGTGTTGGGTAGGTTTAGTTAGATAAAGGAGTATGTGGTTTCTGCTACTGGCCGGCATCCTAACGCTGGCGTAGCTATAGCGAAGATTTCCTCCCAATATGACTAACTCTTGCTATGGTTGGTAGGGACGCTTGAGCGTCATCGAAGAGGGAAAGACTCTGGGTGTGCTCCTTCAGTAGGAGGCTCAGGGTTGGTTGAGTGTAGGGACGGTCGAAGTCGGACTGTCAAATCAATAGGTGTCCCTGTTGGGATCAGGGTTGAGGAGCGGCCTTCGTTTGCGCAGGTTGCCAGCACTGCCACTGTTTCTGGTGGTGTGGGGGGCAAGATTCAGCTTAGGAAGCCTGATATTGAGCCTGCCAAACCTACAGAAACGTGGTCGTTGGTAGTTAAGGGCAAGCAGGGGGAATCAGTGGGGTCACTGAGGAGGAAGGTGGTGGAGGAGTTGGTGCCTGCCGTGGGT
This sequence comes from Eristalis pertinax, assembly GCA_907269125.1. Classification (NCBI taxonomy): domain Eukaryota; kingdom Metazoa; phylum Arthropoda; class Insecta; order Diptera; family Syrphidae; genus Eristalis; species Eristalis pertinax. The sequence goes on along the minus strand of OU026146.1, from coordinate 12,903,884 downwards.
GTTAGGTTGCATACTGTGCGCCCTGGCAAAAAAGGTGGCATTCTGGTCCGCACGCCTTCTGTGGCTGAGCGAGATGCCTTTATTGGGCATAAAAAGCTCGAGGAGGTGGGTCTATCGGCCGAAACTGACAGGGGAAAGCCTCTTGTTGTGCAGAGGGTGGAGAAGCTGATCTTCCCTGAAGAATTCCTGGGTGAGCTGCATAAGCTTAAATTATGCAAGCTTACCAAGGAGGAGTTCGGAAAGGAGATCCGTCTTTTCACCCCTTGGAAGGCAGGTGATGGACGTCTTAATGTCGTCCTTGTGTGCAGCCCCAGGGCCGCGAGTATCCTTCTTGGAGAGGGGAGGTGCTACATTAAGCACTTCTCCTTTCTTCTAAAGGAGAAGTCATTGGTGCAGTGGTGTAACCGGTGTCTCGGCCTGGATCACTTCGCATCCAGGTGTAGGCAGAAGGACTCTGTGTGCTGGCGTTGTGGACAGTCGGACCACTCTAAGCGTGATTGCGGTAATGCTATACATTGCCGCGATTTTGACTTCAGGGGAAACCCGGCTTGACACTTTATGCTAAGCATGGATTGTCCAGTCTATGCTGCGGCGGTGGCCAGGGCGAGTGCTGGGCACTAAAAATGCCAGGGTGCTTGAGCAGCCATGTTCGAGTTAGGACAGATACTGTGTAGCTCGCAGTGTAGCTTTGCGTTGTTGCAGGAACCTTACACTGTTGGAGGACATGTGAGGGGATTGCCTGCGCACATGCGATCATTTGTGGACGACAGTGGTCATGCTGCTGTCGTAGTAAATGATGTAAGCACTGTGTGGTCCCTTGTAGGCTCAAGTGAATGGGGTTTGTGTTTGAATGTTGAGGATAGCTTTGGTAGGCTGTTTTTAGCCTTAACGTTTACCTGCCGAAGCAACTAGCCCTTAAAATGGATGGCGCTTAAGTTGTATACCTATACATTACCGCTAAGGTAAATGATTTATAAATCAGAAATTTTTTGAGTATAAGTTTTGAAACTTTAGTGAGTAGGAGGGTACAATGGTGTGCTTAGAAGTGTTTGGCGTAAGCCTGCATGGAGCCGCTATTGGTACAGATCTTGGTGGTAGTAGCAAATAATCGAATGAGACCTTGGAGGACTGAAGTGGAGAAGGGTTTCGTGTGAACAGTGGTTGATCACGAGTTAGTCGGTCCTAAGTTCAAGGCGAAAGCCGAAAATTTTTAGGTTATTAATGAAAATAATAAATATGTATTTATTTAATATTGAAATTAAATGCTTGAATATTTTTGAACGAAAGGGAATACGGTTCCAATTCCGTAACCTGTTGAGTATCCGTTTGTTATTAAAAATGGGCTTTTTGCTCATCCTGGCAACAGGAATAACCATAAAGAAGCCGTCGAGAGATATCGGAAGAGTTTTCTTTTCTGTTTTATAGTCGTACTACCATGGAAGTCTTTCGAAGAGAGATATGGTAGATGGACTAGAAGAGCATGACATTTACTGTTGTGTCGATATTTTCTCCTCGGACCTTGAAAATTTATGGTGGGGTTACGCAAACTTCTCAACAGGCCGTACCGATATCCGCAGCTGGTCTCCAAGGTGAAGAGTCTCTAGTCGATAGAATAATGTAGGTAAGGGAAGTCGGCAAATTAGATCCGTAACTTCGGGATAAGGATTGGCTCTGAAGATTGAGATAGTCGGGCTTGAATTGGAAGCAATAACATGGTTTATGTACTCGTTCTGGGTAAATAAAAATTTTCGGATTTTGTTCCCCGGATAGTAGTTTACGTAGCCAATTGTGGAATTTTCTTGCTAAAAATCATAAGTTGTATCATTCGATAGTTTCTTTTGATTTATAACGACTATCAATTAACAATCAATTCAGAACTGGCACGGACTTGGGGAATCCGACTGTCTAATTAAAACAAAGCATTGTGATGGCCCTAACGGGTGTTGACACAATTTGATTTCTGCCCAGTGCTCTGAATGTCAAAGTGAAGAAATTCAAGTAAGCGCGGGTAAACGGCGGGAGTAACTATGACTCTCTTACGACAGTTGAATAGTGCAGACGTGTTTACACAACGCTTCGTGGAAAGAGAGTTTAGTTCGGGTAATTGACGGAAAAAAATTATAATAAAAACTTTGTCGGATAGCGCGTAAAATTTCCCACACCATAGTTTTTATTTCGCGAAAATCCCCCAAGGGATGGCAAAGATATTGGCGGATTAAATTTATAGGTTGGGAAATTCGTAATACATTCGCGTGGACTCCAACCGGCAAGAACCTGAAGCTGAAGCACGTGGCAGAGTGAGAGCACAACGAAATCGTCAAACTATCGTTCAGAGGTTCGTGCACTAGATCAAACGAAAGCACACCTAGGTGTGAAAGGTAAAACTAACATACTAGGGTGGTGGTATTCGGTGTGCCAAGACACAAACCGCATTACCGACGAGGGTACGCGGCTTGGATAGTGTCTGTAGACACACACCACACGCAATACCGACGAGGTGAGTGGATTTGATAGGGTGTCCTAGGACATAAACCAGCAGGTTAAATTCTGTGGCTAACCGATACCACAGCGCGAACACAGATCTAGGCACCGAACCGAAGCACATTCCATCTGAATAGAGAGTTAGCTTCCAAGGAAGTAAGATAACGATGCAGAATTACAATCTGAGGAACAGGCAAGCCAGCAGTCCGGCAATGCCAGCATCGGCAGAAGAAGATAACTCGCTTCCCCACATCTGCCAGGGATGTGGTAATCGTTATCGCACTGAAGTAGGCATGAAACAGCACATTCGGAGGTATTGCAGGGGACCACCAAACACGCAGCATACATGCGCCACCTGCAACATAACATTCCGAACCTACAGCGGACTTCGACAACACATGCGGCACAGGCACAGCGAGGCATACAACGCGGAACTCCAAACTGAGAGTGTAGCAGCGAAAAGGAGATGGACGGAGGATGAGCAGAACGAGCTGGCCAAAGCGGAAGCAGAATTCGAGGGGAGAGAACCTACTGCAATCATAAACTATTTAGCCTCAATATCACAAAGATCGAGAGACGCTATAAAGAAGCGAAGGCAAAGACGATCTTATGCAGAGAAGGTTCGAAACTACAGGGAAAACAGGCATAGTTCGGGGAATAGTAGCTCCGAATACGAATCTGCAAACGAGCATACTGAAGAACACGAAGCCAATGAAGAGGCCCTGGTTGCATATCTCACAACACTGCAGCTGAATGAGGAGGACCGAAGATTGAGAAACTCCCTAATCACCAACATGTCGTCCAGCTCAGTAGAGCTGAATGAATGGACGTCAACACTGTTGAGAAGGTACGGTCGAGTCGAGACCAATTATAGGCCAACAAGAAACAACCGACTCATAGCACAGTTAAGGGAAGCAACAGGACGAAGAAAAAGAGCAATTGAGTACAGATTAACGCAACAACAGTACCAACAAGATCTCAGTAGGCTAGCGCACAGGATTATAGAAGGAAAAGGATGGAGTGAAGACAGTCAGTCCCTACCAACAGCAGAGGAAGTCAGAAGGCATTTCCAGGAACATGAGAACGTGAATTCCAGAGAAGATGACTCCCCGATAACAGACAAATTTCCCGAAGGAGTCACCCTATCCACCCCAGTGACGATAGAGGAAATTACAACGACTCTAAAAACAATGAAGTCCAACAGTCAAGGAGTGGACGGAATCACGTTACGTAGACTGAAGAACATCCCCAAAAACAAACTAAGCCTGTTATTCAATGCTATGATCCTCTTGGAGCACACCCCCCCAGAACTAAAAAAGAGCAGAACAATATTCATCCCCAAAAATGCCAACCCCAATAGCCTCAACGATTGGAGACCCATTACTATATCGTCGATACTAATAAGACTACTCCATAAAATTCTGGCATATCGAATGGAAATTATACAGCTTCACAAAAACCAGCGAGGATTTAGCAGAATCGATGGATGTTTTGCTAATGCATTCACTCTTTTCTCCCTCATCAAATACCACCGGCGGAAAGGAATACCCATTTGTATAGTGTCACTGGACATAAGGAAAGCCTTCGACACGGTGTCACACGCCAGCATAATCAGATCGCTAAAAAGGTGTAATATAGACGACAAAACAATAAACTATATTAAAGATAACCTAACAAATGCTGAAACAAAAATAAAAACAGCAAACGGTGATGTGACAGCACATGTACGCAAAGGGGTAAAGCAGGGCGATCCTATGTCCCCAGCGTTATTTAATATACTGGTGGATGAAATGCTATGCGGGCTTAATAAATTTGAAGGTGTAACCATAGGGACAAACCAAAAATTAAGATGCATGGCATACGCAGACGACATACTAATCTTCGCCAAGACAAGGGAAAACGCAGAAATCATGCTCGATTATGTGAACGAATTTCTGTCGGACAGAGGAATGAAAATAAACGCCCAAAAATCGAATATGCTAAACCTGAAAGTAGTACCCAGCAAAAAAAAGGTATACGCTGATGAACAACCAGCGAAAATAGGAGACGACTTAATTGGGGCCCTAAGAATCGGAGAGCAGTTCAAGTATCTGGGGGAATACTTTACTCCAAGCGGTAGCACGACGTGTAGCTCGGAATCCCTATTTAACGAGCTACAACGGATAAAAAGAGCCCCATTGAAACCGCAACAAAAGCTAAATATCACGTTAACCTACCTTATCCCAAAATATGTACACTACTTCCAAAGACCGTCCGTGACCAGGAAATGCCTCAAAGAAGCCGACCGAAAAATAAGGACGTGCATTAAAAACATCCTCCACATACCCCAACACTCAAAGAATGCGATCCTATACGCGGAATGCAAAGAAGGTGGACTAGGAGTATTCGAACTCCTTAGCCGTATCCCGGTAATTATGCGGGAAAGAATAGAAAACCTGAAATCCAACGACGAGGCTTTCGCAAACATAGCCACCTTAAACCCGGGTACAATAACAAAAATAGAAAGGATGATAAAGCAAGAGGTGGACACAAAATCCAAACAAAAAAAAACACCAGGCACAACTCCTAGACTGTTCACTCTCAGGAAATGGATTCAGCCAGATAAAAAATCACCCTGCAGCCCACAGTATAATCCGGCACCCACCAAGATATTGGACATCCGAAGATTATATTAAGGCGATACATCTGAGGTATAACCTCCTGCCAACGGTAGGGATACCATCTAACCCACCTAGGGCAAGGAGATGCAGGGCGAACTGCGCAAAAACGGAAAGCCTCAGCCATGTGCTTCAGGGATGCCCCCTGACGCACTGGGAAAGAATCCGAAGGCACAACTTTGTGCAGAAAAGGCTGGCAGATATGGCCAGAAGGAAGGGATGGCAGACACTAGCAGAGCCGCACATAAGAGACAGAGAGGGAATACTGCGTAAGCCCGATCTGATCCTTATTAAACAAAACCAACTGGTCATATCCGATGTAGGAATCCACTGGGAGGGACCGGAAAGCCTCAACCTACAATACCACCACAAATTAGCCACCTATGGTAGTCAAAACTTCATAGAAGCAGTCAAGCTAAAGTTCCCAAACAGGAACATAACAATAGCACCGCTTATCATAGGCGCAAGAGGCATATGGGCCAGCCTTAACCGCACGCTAGGACAAATCCTAGAAATGTCAAACGCCGAAGCCATGGACCTCATCACAACAACTATGAGAGGAAGCTGGATAATCCACCAATACTTCATGAGAACGATATGGCAATAGCGAGAAGAAATAAAAAAAAAAAAAAAATGGTACAGCTGCCAAAAACCTCAGCTGAAAAATGTAAAGCAAAAATAAATATTATGTTAGTGTTATTTTTAATATATAAAAGCTACAATTTTTATAATAGGATAAATTAAGCTATCAATATTGTAAGAATAGTAAGAACTTAATTAAATAAAAAACACTCCAAGCGTTTTTTGCTATCGGAGACATAGCCAAATGCCTCGTCATCTAATTAGTGACGCGCATGAATGGATTAACGAGATTCCTACTGTCCCTATCTACTTGGTAGTTAGGCCTTTTTGCCTTCGCTTTTTCTGGGGTTTCTTTGGTAGGGATGAGTGCATGTGTCATGTACCTGTACTCTCCAGCAATTTGATTTTTCGGTAGTAGTGTAGAACGATTTGGTGGGTGCATGCCTCGGTCTGACCTTGTTGGGATTTCCGGGCAAAAATTGTGTTGTCTTGTGTTGTATTTTGTGTAGATGGATGCAACTCGACCATTGGTCACTGCCTCGACCACTGATTCGAGGTGCGTCCATCTAAAAGGTTGCTAGGCCTTGAGTGTTAAGGCACTTATCTAGAAGTGACCTTCATGGTTGCGAAAGCCTGACCAGAGGCTATATTCTGGTACCATGGGAGATAGCTGGCCCCGGAAAGGATAGTTGGTGCCGTTAGGCTCCCAACCTCCTATTCCGAGCTATCAAGAGGTAGGCCCCCTAGTGGGAGTATCATGGTGGCTGTGGTTGCCCAAAATCGCGGGAGCATATTGCATACTAGGACCCTTTCTAGGATCTATGTATGCTAGAGGTGTTAGATAGGCCTCGCCCTCAGCAAGGTTTGTGGTCGCCCTTAAGCGTCACTAAATTGCTACTGGGGTGGTAATTACCTCCTCAGGGCGGTGGTCAACGCTTAATTTGACTCCGTTATTGTGGGTAGGCCCACCGTGAAATTTGCCAATAATTGGCCGGGTATTCACGTTAAGCATACATTCGACTTCTGTCCCTATCTACTCACTCGATGTCAAATCGCCGAAGAGTAAGGACGTGTGCGCAGTGAAGCAGTGAACTTAAAAAAAAAAAAAAAAAAAAGTTCTGTGTTAAAACCATATGTGTGTGACTAATAATACTGACGTGTGTTTGTGTGTGTGCAGTTTGTGCAATTAGTGAGGGTGCCAATAAACACTTAGTGCCTTGTGCATGTTATTGCCCTAATTGAGTTGTCAAGTTCCAAGAAGGGAAGTGCGAAGTTCCTGGAAGTGCAAGAACCAATAACTAATTACATTTATTGAGGAAATGGGCAGCAAGAGAAGGAAGGGATCAAAGGATCCCGGGGATGAGGACATGTCCGACTCGGCTACCGAATGGACCTGTCCGGCAAAAAAGGCGAAGGACAAGGGGAAGGAGAAAATGGAGGAAACTCTCCAGTTGGTAAAACCAGGTAAGAAGAAAAAGGAGAAAAAACTCAAAAATAAGGCGGAGTCTGAAAAGAGTCTGGAAGAGACTCAGGTACAGATCGCAGCCGAGGTAGCGGCAACCGGAAAGGCAGAAAGGGCCGAAATGAGGGCCATCGCAACCGCAGAGGGAGAGGGTTGGTCAAGCGGAAGCCTGAACCGCATAACAGACGAGCTATTCGAGCACATCCTCAAAGCTGATACAGAGATCGGCCAAGTATCAAAAATATTGATTGCCAAAACAATCGGGCGGTATGAACGACTGTTTTACACAGTCGTTGCCGAGAACTGTCGGCTGAAAGGACGGTTAGACGTCCATATGAGTGGGAAAACGTTCCGCCCAAACCTAGGGAACACCGAAAGGCCAGTGGCTGCCCGCCAACCCGAAAGAGCGAGCCCAACAGAGAAGCCGGATATAAATAGGGGAATAGAGAAAACAGCACAGGTCCCAAGCTATGCGGCGGTGTGTGCCGCAGTTCAAGCTCCAGCAGTACAAAAGGCTAAGGCCACCCAGCCAAAGCAGGTGGTCACAACACGACCGAAGAAGGTAACGAACACCTTCGGAGTGGTTGTCAATGGCAAGGACGGCATGGGGTCGAAAGATGTGATCAGGAAGTTCCTGATGGATGTTGGCCCCAAAGCGGGGGTTCGCATCCACGAGGTCAGGCCCATCAAAAATGGTGGAGCCATAATTCGCACCCCCACCGAAGAAGAAAGGGAAACACTGCTGAAAAGTGGTAAGTTCAGGGATGCTGGTCTAGTAGCTAGACAGTTTAAGAAGCCAGGGCCTAGAGTAGTGGTACACAGAGTACCAAAGACAATTGATAGGGAAGTATTCCTAAAGGAATTGTTCAAAAAGAACCTGAAAGAAAGCATGTCGAAGGAACAATTCGAACAGGAGCTATCAATCGTAGGTGGAGGATGGAAAATCGAGGAGGGCACAAGGAGCATCGTACTGGAGGGAACAAAGAAAACAATAGATGGCCTCCTGCATACCGGACGGGTATACATTGAGTGCCAATCTTTTAGGGTTGGTAGCTTTGAGCCCATCATGGGTTGTTTCCGCTGCCTATCACTCACGCACAGGGTCAGCGAGTGTAAGGAGGAGAGGAACCTCTGTTGGCGCTGCGGAAAAGGAGGGCACCATGCTTCACGCTGTGGTTCACCCTTAGATTGCCAGGTTTGCGCGAGGGATGGTCGGCCAGAGCGACAACATGTCGTGATGTCGGCCGAATGCCCAACCTATAAGTTGGCAAAGGCTAGGAGAGATGCTAGGAATTAACATGGCCAGCATCCTCCAAACTAATTGCCAGGGCTCCTTCGCTGCGATGTGTAGCTTGGGTCAAACCTTGCTTGCATCGTCCAGTGACTTCGCCCTCATACAGGAGCCCTACGCAAAAGAAGGGAAAGTTGTAGGGCTACCAGAACGCATGCGCTCATTCACCGACACCAGCGGGATGGCAGCCATTATCCTTAACGGAACGGCAGATTGGGAGTGCGTTCTGGTTAACTCTAGTGAGTGGGGAGTATGCGTGAGCGCTCAGTGCCCGGCTGGCAAAATACTACTAGCCAGCATCTATTGTCAACATAGTCGGGAACTCGAGCCATACATTGAGTACCTTAACATGTTGCTACAAACTTCAAGTGGCGTCCCACTCATTGTAGGACTAGATGCAAATGCATCCTCTCAGGCGTGGCACAGTAAGTGTTCCAGGTCCCCAACATCCGGGACCCGAAGACTCCAACGGGGAGAAGTGCTCAGCGAGTGGATCCTCTCTCGGGGACTACAGATTCTTAACGAATCAAGCTCGCTGTACACCTTCAGTGGTCCAATGGGGGAGAGTGACATCGACGTCACTCTGGCCAATGACGCAGGGCGAAGACTGCAGATCTCTTGGTCCCTGGTGCTTTCAGATGTGAGCGACCACAATCTGATACGGATGAGTGTTGCCTGGGCTGAAGCAGAAGGTGGCCATAGCGAAGGACCGAGTTCCAAGCGCTGGCGAACTGCTAGGGCCAACTGGGCCAGTTTCGGTGTGCTCATAAGAGACTCCGTCTCCGCGGTCTCCCTCCAGGATTTTGCAGACCTCACTACACGTGAACAGGTTGCACTCCTCGAAGGAACTGCGGAAGCTGTCTGCGATCGCCTCTTTGATAGGTGCCGACCAGCACAACCAAAGAAGCTGAAGTGGTGGACCCCAGAGCTGGAGATCAAAAAAAGGCAAGTTCGTAATTGCAGAAAACGCCTGCAAAGAGCACGTAGAGCCAACTCCGACTATATTTCACAGCATTGCAGGGATTTCAGGACCTGCCTTGCTGAATATAAGAGTCTACTCACCAAGACTAAGGAGGAGCATTGGCGTGCGTTTGCACAAGTAAACAGGGATGACCCGTGGGGTCATCTCTATAAGATATGTAGGAAGCGTAGGAAAGTCGCCGTATTAAGTGGTCTGTACACCAACGGATCGCAAGTATCAACCTGGAGTGAATGCGTCTGGACACTCCTAAAAGAGTTCTTTCCAAGCGCTGAGGATAACGAAATCCCAACCTCGACTCCCGAGGAGCAGAATGCGGCTCCCGACTTGCGGTTGTCGGAGATTTCTGAAGCCGTCTCCAGGTTGCGTAGTAAGAAGTCCCCTGGCATGGATGGACTAACGGGGGAAATGGTCAAAGCCATGTGGACCGTTATCCCAGAATATTTGGAGGTCCTCTACAGTGGATGCATCCGCCGTGGAGAATTCCCAGCTGTGTGGAAGAAAGCGAAGCTGATTATTCTCCTCAAGTCACCTGATAAGGATAAGAGCAACCCCCGCTCATATAGGGGCATAAGTCTCCTTCCCGTACTTGGTAAGGTACTTGAAAGGATAATGGTGGAGAGACTAGGTCAGATCTATAATGCAAACATGTGCCCGACTCAGTTTGGGTTTAGGCAGGGAATGAGCATTGAAGACGCGTGGATCCATGTGAAAAGGAGCGTGTCCGAGTCACAAACGAAATACATCCTGGGTATTTTCGTAGACTTTAAAGGGGCATTTGACTACCTATGCTGGAGGAGCGTCTTTTCGAGGCTACGTGAAATTGGCTGCCAGGAAATATCACTCTGGGAGAGTTACTTCTCCGAGAGAAGTGCCCACGTGATAAGCCCATCGGGACTCAACGTCCAAACTAATGTAGACCGTGGTTGCCCACAGGGGTCTATCTGTGGGCCATACATATGGAACCTTATGATGGATCCGCTGCTGAGGCAACTGGAAGGTCTTTGCAAGCACTGTGCATACGCTGACGACCTGCTCCTCATGATCGAGGGTCAGTCCCGCGCCGAGTTGGAGCGGCTGGCTAGCGATGTAATGACCGTGGTACGTGGGTGGGGGCTAAGTGTTGGCGTAAGTGTGGCCCTCGAAAAAACGACGATGATGATGCTGAAAGGTAACTTTTCGGCAAGCCGGAATCCCTCTGTGCGTGTCAATGGAACTCCCTTGCGTATGGCATCGGAGGTCAAGTACCTGGGCATCGTTATTAGTAAAGGAATGAATTTCCTTCCCCATATAAAGAGCCTGAAAGACCGACTGGTGAGAGTCGCAGGTCAACTATGGCGGGTCCTCAAAAGCGATTGGGGACTAAGCAGGGATGCAGCTTGCGGCATATATACTGGCCTATTTGTGGCTTGTGCGACATATGGAGCATATATATGGTGTGAAACTGTAAGTACTGCATGGGGTTACCGTCGAATCCTAGCATGTCAGAGAGTAGCACTTCTGGCATGTCTTCCGGTGTGCCACACAGTGTCCACGGAGGCACTACAGGTTCTCCTGGGAGCGGTACCACTTGATCTAGAGGTTTCCCGCAG
>OU026146.1:12870340-12882840 GCA_907269125.1 Eristalis pertinax | reverse complement strand
AGGGAAAGTTGAAAAGAACTCTGAATAGAGAGTTAAATAGTACGTGAAACTGCTTAGAGGTTAAGCCCGATGAACCTGAATATCCATTATGGAAAATTCATCACTAATATTATAATGTCTACAATATTATAAAAATAGTGTGCAATTTTTCCATATAAGGATATTGTAATCTGTTAATGTAATAAATATTTATCATAAGATCTAATACTTAAGTTCATTCAAATTAGTTATTTTCGGATTTCTAACATAGAATGAATGTGTTAGATTTGATAAATCATTGACAGATTATATTATATATAGTGCGTAAATTTTTCGAAATTTTACAATTTTAAATTTATCTATTGATTTTTTTATTATTGTATGCACTTATATGATTAACAATGCGATAGATTCAGGATACCTTCGGGACCCGTCTTGAAACACGGACCAAGGAGTCTAACATATGTGCAAGTCATTGGGTATTTTTAATAAAACCCAATGGCATAATTAACTTAACTGTTTTAAATGGGATTAGTTTATATTTTATTATGAAATATTAATTCAATCCCGGGGCGTTCTATATAGTTATGCATAATGATATTTATATTATTTATGTCTCTAACTAGAGCGTACCTTGAGCATTTATGCTGTGACCCGAAAGATGGTGAACTATACTTGATCAGGTTGAAGTCAGGGGAAACCCTGATGGAAGACCGAAACAGTTCTGACGTGCAAATCGATTGTCAGAATTGAGTATAGGGGCGAAAGACCAATCGAACCATCTAGTAGCTGGTTCCCTCCGAAGTTTCCCTCAGGATAGCTGGTGCATTTAAAAATTATATAAAATAATCTTATCTGGTAAAGCGAATGATTAGAGGCATTAGGGTCGAAACGACCTTAACCTATTCTCAAACTTTAAATGGGTAAGAACTTAACCTTTCTTGATATGAAGGTCTAAGTTGTGATATATTGTGCCCAGTGGGCCACTTTTGGCAAGCAGAACTGGCGCTGTGGGATGAACCAAACGTAATGTTACGGTGCCCAAATTAACAACTCATGCAGATACCATGAAAGGCGTTGGTTGCTTAAAACAGCAGGACGGTGGACATGGAAGTCGTAATCCGCTAAGGAGTGTGTAACAACTCACCTGCCGAAGCAACTAGCCCTTAAAATGGATGGCGCTTAAGTTGTATACCTATACATTACCGCTAAGGTAAATGATTTATAAATCAGAAATTTTTTGAGTATAAGTTTTGAAACTTTAGTGAGTAGGAGGGTACAATGGTGTGCTTAGAAGTGTTTGGCGTAAGCCTGCATGGAGCCGCTATTGGTACAGATCTTGGTGGTAGTAGCAAATAATCGAATGAGACCTTGGAGGACTGAAGTGGAGAAGGGTTTCGTGTGAACAGTGGTTGATCACGAGTTAGTCGGTCCTAAGTTCAAGGCGAAAGCCGAAAATTTTTAGGTTATTAATGAAAATAATAAATATGTATTTATTTAATATTGAAATTAAATGCTTGAATATTTTTGAACGAAAGGGAATACGGTTCCAATTCCGTAACCTGTTGAGTATCCGTTTGTTATTAAAAATGGGCTTTTTGCTCATCCTGGCAACAGGAATAACCATAAAGAAGCCGTCGAGAGATATCGGAAGAGTTTTCTTTTCTGTTTTATAGTCGTACTACCATGGAAGTCTTTCGAAGAGAGATATGGTAGATGGACTAGAAGAGCATGACATTTACTGTTGTGTCGATATTTTCTCCTCGGACCTTGAAAATTTATGGTGGGGTTACGCAAACTTCTCAACACGCCGTACCGATATCCGCAGCTGGTCTCCAAGGTGAAGAGTCTCTAGTCGATAGAATAATGTAGGTAAGGGAAGTCGGCAAATTAGATCCGTAACTTCGGGATAAGGATTGGCTCTGAAGATTGAGATAGTCGGGCTTGAATTGGAAGCAATAACATGGTTTATGTACTCGTTCTGGGTAAATAAACATTTTCGGATTTTGTTCCCCGGATAGTAGTTTACGTAGCCAATTGTGGAATTTTCTTGCTAAAAATCATAAGTTGTATCATTCGATAGTTTCTTTTGATTTATAACGACTATCAATTAACAATCAATTCAGAACTGGCACGGACTTGGGGAATCCGACTGTCTAATTAAAACAAAGCATTGTGATGGCCCTAACGGGTGTTGACACAATGTGATTTCTGCCCAGTGCTCTGAATGTCAAAGTGAAGAAATTCAAGTAAGCGCGGGTAAACGGCGGGAGTAACTATGACTCTCTTAACGACAGTTGAATAGTGCAGACGTGTTTACACAACGCTCCGTGGAAAGAGAGTTTAGTTCGGGTAATTGACGGAAAAAAATTATAATAAAAACTTTGTCGGATAGCGCGTAAAATTTCCCACACCATAGTTTTTATTTCGCGAAAATCCCCCAAGGGATGGCAAAGATATTGGCGGATTAAATTTTATAGGTTGGGAAATTCGTAATACATTCGCGTGGACTCCAACCGGCAAGAACCTGAAGCTGAAGCACGTGGCAGAGTGAGAGCACAACGAAATCGTCAAACTATCGTTCAGAGGTTCGTGCACTAGATCAAACGAAAGCACACCTAGGTGTGAAGGGTAAAACTAACATACTAGGGTGGTGGTATTCGGTGTGCCAAGACACAAACCGACGAGGGTACGCGGCTTGGATAGTGTCCGTAGACACACACCACACGCAATACCGACGAGGTGAGTGGATTTGATAGGGTGTCCTAGGACATAAACCAGCAGGTTAAATTCTGTGGCTAGCCGATACCACAGCGCGAACACAGATCTAGGCACCGAACCGAAGCACATTCCATCTGAATAGAGAGTTAGCTTCCAAGGAAGTAAGATAACGATGCAGAATTACAATCTGAGGAACAGGCAAGCCAGCAGTCCGGCAATGCCAGCATCGGCAGAAGAAGATAACTCGCTTCCCCACATCTGCCAGGGATGTGGTAATCGTTATCGCACTGAAGTAGGCATGAAACAGCACATTCGAAGGTATTGCAGGGGACCACCAAATACGCAACATACATGCGCCACCTGCAACATAACTTTCCGAACCTACAGCGGACTTCGACAACACATGCGGCACAGGCACAGCGAGGCATACAACGCGGAACTCCAAACTGAGAGTGTAGCAGCGAAAAGGAGATGGACGGAGGATGAGCAGAACGAGATGGCCAAAGCGGAAGCAGAATTCGAGGGGACACAACCTACTGCAATCATAAACTATTTAGCCTCAATATCACAAAGATCGAGAGACGCGATAAAGAAGCGAAGGCAAAGACGATCCTATGCAGAGAAGGTTCGAAACTACAGGGAAAACCGGCATAGTTCGGGGAATAGTAGCTCCGAATACGAATCCGCAAACGAGCATATTGAAGAACACGAAGCCAATGAAGAGGCCCTGGTTGCATACCTCACAACACTGCAGCTGAATGAGGAGGACCGAAGATTGAGAAACTCCCTAATCACCAACATGTCGTCCAGCTCAGTAGAGCTGAATGAATGGACGTCAACACTGTTGAGAAGATACGGTCGAGTCGAGACCAATTATAGGCCAACAAGAAACAACCGACTCATAGCACAGTTAAGGGAAGCAACAGGACGAAGAAAAAGAGCAATCGAGTACAGATTAACGCAACAACAGTACCAACAAGATCTCAGTAGGCTAGCGCACAGGATTATAGAAGGAAAAGGATGGAGTGAAGACAGTCAGTCCCTACCAACAGCAGAGGAAGTCAGAAGGCATTTCCAGGAACATGAGAACGTGAATTCCAGAGAAGATGACTCCCCGATAACAGACAAATTTCCCGAAGGAGTCACCCTATCCACCCCAGTGACGATAGAGGAAATTACAACGACTCTAAAAACAATGAAGTCCAACAGTCAAGGAGTGGACGGAATCACGTTACGTAGACTGAAGAACATCCCCAAAAACAAACTAAGCCTGTTATTCAATGCTATGATCCTCTTGGAGCACACCCCCCCAGAACTAAAAAAGAGCAGAACAATATTCATCCCCAAAAATGCCAACCCCAATAGCCTCAACGATTGGAGACCCATTACTATATCGTCGATACTAATAAGACTACTCCATAAAATTCTGGCATATCGAATGGAAGTTATACAGCTTCACAAAAACCAGCGAGGATTTAGCAGAATCGATGGATGTTTTGCTAATGCATTCACTCTTTTCTCCCTCATCAAATACCACCGGCGAAAAGGAATACCCATTTGTATAGTGTCACTGGACATAAGGAAAGCCTTCGACACGGTGTCACACGCCAGCATAATCAGATCGCTAAAAAGGTGTAATATAGACGACAAAACAATAAACTATATTAAAGATAACCTAACAAATGCTGAAACAAAAATAAAAACAGCAAACGGTGATGTGACAGCACATGTACGCAAAGGGGTAAAGCAGGGCGATCCTATGTCCCCAGCGTTATTTAATATACTGATGGATGAAATGCTATGCGGGCTTAATAAATTTGAAGGTGTAACCATAGGGACAAACCAAAAATTAAGATGCATGGCATACGCAGACGACATACTAATCTTCGCCAAGACAAGGGAAAACGCAGAAATCATGCTCGATTATGTGAACGAATTTCTGTCGGACAGAGGAATGAAAATAAACGCCCAAAAATCGAATATGCTAAACCTGAAAGTAGTACCCAGCAAAAAAAAGGTATACGCTGATGAACAACCAGCGAAAATAGGAGACGACTTAATTGGGGCCCTAAGAATCGGAGAGCAGTTCAAGTATCTGGGGGAATACTTTACTCCAAGCGGTAGCACGACGTGTAGCTCGGAATCCCTATTTAACGAGCTACAACGGATAAAAAGAGCCCCATTGAAACCGCAACAAAAGCTAAATATCACGTTAACCTACCTTATCCCAAAATATGTACACTACTTCCAAAGACCGTCCGTGACCAGGAAATGCCTCAAAGAAGCCGACCGAAAAATAAGGACGTGCATTAAAAACATCCTCCACATACCCCAACACTCAAAGAATGCGATCCTATACGCGGAATGCAAAGAAGGTGGACTAGGAGTATTCGAACTCCTTAGCCGTATCCCGGTAATTATGCGGGAAAGAATAGAAAACCTAAAATCCAACGACGAGGCTTTCGCAAACATAGCCACCTTAAACCCGGGTATAATAACAAAAATAGAAAGGATGATAAAGCAAGAGGTGGACACAAAATCCAAACAAAAAAAACACCAGGCACAACTCCTAGACTCTTCACGCTCAGGAAATGGATTCAGCCAGATAAAAAATCACCCTGCAGCCCACAGTATAATCCGGCACCCACCAAGATATTGGACATCCGAAGATTATATTAAGGCGATACATCTGAGGTATAACCTCCTGCCAACGGTAGGGATACCATCTAACCCACCTAGGGCAAGGAGATGCAGGGCGAACTGCGCAAAAACGGAAAGCCTCAGCCATGTGCTTCAGGGATGCCCCCTGACGCACTGGGAAAGAATCCGAAGGCACAACTTTGTGCAGAAAAGGCTGGCAGATATGGCCAGAAGGAAGGGATGGCAGACACTAGCAGAGCCGCACATAAGAGACAGAGAGGGAATACTGCGTAAACCCGATCTGATCCTTATTAAACAAAACCAACTGATCATATCCGATGTAGGAATCCACTGGGAGGGACCGGAAAGCCTCAACCTACAATACCACCACAAATTAGCCACCTATGGTAGTCAAAACTTCATAGAAGCAGTCAAGCTAAAGTTCCCAAACAGGAACATAACAATAGCACCGCTTATCATAGGCGCAAGAGGCATATGGGCCAGCCTTAACCGCACGCTAGGACAAATCCTAGAAATGTCAAACGCCGAAGCCATGGACCTCATCACAACAACTATGAGAGGAAGCTGGATAATCCACCAATACTTCATGAGAACGATATGGCAATAGCGAGAAGAAATAAAAAAAAAAAAAAAAATGGTACAGCTGCCAAAAACCTCAGCTGAAAAATGTAAAGCAAAAATAAATATTATGTTAGTGTTATTTTTTAATATATAAAAGCTACAATTTTTATAATAGGATAAATTAAGCTATCAATATTGTAAGAATAGTAAGAACTTAATTAAATAAAAAACACTCCAAGCGTTTTTTGCTATCGGAGACATAGCCAAATGCCTCGTCATCTAATTAGTGACGCGCATGAATGGATTAACGAGATTCCTACTGTCCCTGTCTACTTCCCCCTCCGGGTAGGGGTCAGAATATACCCGGGGTAAGGCATGCCTGTCGTAAAAGGCGACTAAAATCCGTGAGCTAAGAGCAACTGGTTTATGATACGCCCATATTCCAGTGCTCGCCGTATTAGTTGCAAGCTCATAAAGAGATTAATGGAATATAAGGATGCAACAATCTCAATTATAGATTGATGCAAAGATAGTCCTCGGCTTTCGAACAATAGCGGCCAGTCTTGGGATGTTATGGCATCCTACTGGTAGCCTGACCAGAGGCTATAGTCTGGTGCCACGGGAGATCAGGGAAGCCCTGAGACCTGCATAGGTTTCAGCCTGATCAATTGAGGTTGGCCCCCTAGTGGGAGCGTCGTGGTGGCTGTGGTTTAAAACCCAAAGTCGCGGGGAGAGTTGGAGATTATACCTGCATGTCTGAGAATCACCTAAGTGTCAGAGGCAGATTCCGAGACGTGAAAGGTATATGATCCAAATCTGTGTGGAGTTGCAAAAAAACAACCGGGTGCTACGACCCAAAGAGTAGCAGAGGTTTGGGTGGGCCTCACCACCTTACCAAGGTGGAGAAATAAGTCCATAAGCTTATTTCTAAATTTGGAACTTAAGTTTCCTACTAAAGGCGTCTGGTCCAGCGTCCTTAAATGGTCCTTAGGAGTAAGAGACCTCGTGATATAAGGCTTAATGCCAGGTGATCACGTTAATCAATTACTCACTTGTCCCTATCTACTCACTCTTCTGTGTGCGCTTGATGCAAACAGACGTGTTTTTTAGTTAGTGCGAGTGTAGATCAGATTAGCTGATAAGCCACCGCAGCGTGGTAGTGAAAAATTTTTCCATTAAGTAGTAACGGCACTTTTGCTGTTTTTGTTGTGTGCGCGATAACACGTGTTCGGGTGAGTAGTTGGAATATTTTTCTTGTTTTTGTTTTTTTTGATAGATGGAGGAGGGGAAAGCCCCTGTTGATAGTGGTGGTCGGAGTGAGGATGCCTTTGTGGGCCTCACCACCGACTGCGAGAGCGAGGTAGGGGGATATGCCTCCGACGTCCCGTTGAGGACCTTCTTTTTGAAGAAATCAACGGTGGCGGCGGATGCGATAGAGGGGAAGAAGAAGAAGAAGAGGAGGGTGAGGAAGGCGCGCCGGGAATCCTTGACGTCGGCCTCTGCCTCTGTGGTGGAAGATTCCGCCATGGAGACGGAGAGCCTCGTTGAGGCGGGTAAGGCCAGGAAGAGGCCGGTTGAAGGGGGAGCTCCGGCGAACTCTTCAGGGCCGGACTCTTTGGTGGCCAAGAAGGCGCTCACCGAGCCCGCTTCTTCTTCTTCTTCGAAGGTATTGAGGGAGGCGCGTGTGGTGTTGCTGCCTTTGCCGGCTGGTACAGGCGTGGCGGCGGGCGGCTGACGAAAGCTGTGGCTGCAGTCAAGTCGCCTCTTCCCACGGGAGCCCCGTTGCGGGTGCAGGCCACTGCGAGCTCTGCTGGTGCGGGTGCTTTGGCTAAGGCGAAGCCAGCGCCATCTATGCGTCAGGTTGGGCAGATGGAGACAGACAAGGGTCTGACCTTGGCTAGTCTCCTAGTTAGATTTAGGGCGATAAAAGAGGTGGTAGTGTCGGCTATCGGGCAGCATCCCGATGCTGGCGTAGCCATAGCAAGGGTTTCCTCCCAGTATGAGGAGCTCTTGCTAGAGGTTGTAGGGACGCTTGAGCGTCATAGGGGTAGGGAGGACTCATGTGCTCCTGCAGTAGCAAGGGGCAAGGAGTCGGAAGAGCGAAGGGACGGTCCAGGTGGGACCGTCAAATCGTTAGGAGTCCCTGTTGGGATTAGGGTTGAGGAGCGGCCTTCGTTTGCGCAGGTTGCTAGCACTGCCACTGTTTCTGGTGGTGTGGGAGGCAATATCCAGGTTAGGAAGCCTGATATTGAGCCTGCCAAACCTACAGAGACGTGGTCGTTGGTAGTTAAGGGCAAGCAGGGGGAATCAGTGGGGTCACTGAGGAGGAAGGTGGTGGAGGAGTTGGTGCCTGCCGTGGGTGTCAGGGTGCATACTGTGCGCCCTGGCAAACAAGGTGGCATTCTGGTCCGCACGCCTTCTGTGGCTGAGCGAGATGCCTTCATTGGGCATAAAAAGCTCGAGGAGGTGGGTCTATCGGCTGAGACTGACAGGGGAAAGTCTCTTGTCGTGCAGAGGGTGGAGAAGCGGATCTCCCCTGAAGAATTCCTGGGTGAGCTGCATAAGCTTAACTTATGCAAGCTTACCAAGGAGGAGTTCGGAAAGGAGATCCGTCTTTCCACCCCTTGGAAGGCAGGTGATGGACGCCTTAATGTCGTACTTGCGTGCAGCCCCAGGGCCGCGAGTATCCTTCTTGGAGAGGGGAGGTGCTACATTAAGCACTTCTCCTTTCTCCTAAAGGAGAAGTCGTTGGTGCAGTGGTGTAACCGGTGTCTCGGCCTGGATCACTTCGCATCAAGGTGTAGGCAGAAGGACTCTGTGTGCTGGCGTTGTGGACAGTCGGGCCACTCTAAGCGTGATTGCGGTAATGCTATACATTGCCGCGATTGTGACTTCAGGGGAAACCCGGCTGGACACTTTATGCTAAGCATGGATTGTCCAGTCTATGCTGCGGCGGTGGCCAGGGCGGGTGCTAGACACTAAAAATGCCAGTTAAATTAATTCAATTTAACTGCCAGGGTGCTCGTGCAGCCATGTTCGAGTTAGGACAGATACTGTGTAGCTCGCAGTGTAGCTTTGCGTTGTTGCAGGAACCTTACACTGTTGGAGGACATGTGAGGGGATTGCCTGCGCACATGCGATCATTTGTGGACGACAGTGGTCATGCTGCTGTCGTAGTAAACGATCTAAGCACTGTGTGTTCCCTTGTAGGCTCAAGTGAATGGGGTGTGTGTGTGAATGTTGAGGGTAGCTTTGGTAGGCTGTTTTTATGCAGCCTTTACTTTAAGCATGCCTTGGACATTGAACCGTACTTGGCATACCTCGACGAGTTGCTTCGGATGATTGGGAATGGCGCTGCGATTTTCGGCATTGACGCTAATGCAGTCTCTCCTTTGTGGTTCAGTAAAATGACAGGACGCACGTCCGCATTTCACAGTACCATCAGGGGGGAACTGCTGAGCGAATGGATAGCCGTTAACCGCATTGCTGTTCTCAATCGGCCGAGTGACCTGTACACTTTCGATGGTCCAAACGGGCAGAGTGATATTGATGTGACCCTGGCAAATGTGCCGGCGCTTCGTAACTTCGATTTTCAGTGGCGCATCCGGGGTGCTGAAGGAGTGAGTGATCACAGCCTCATGGAGGTTGAGATTGTTCGCTCTAGTGGTACTCTAGATGTGCAGGAGGGTTGGAATGAGAAGCGTTGGCTTCTCAAGAACGTCGACTGGTCGACGTACAAGAGTGAAATTGCGAGAAAGGTCACATCAACACCACTTGATGCCTTTCAACGTTTGGGTATTGATGGTAAGGTTGCCCTCATAAATGAATGTATGTGGGATGTCAACGACCGACTCTTTCCAAGAAGCCGTATGGTGAATCGGAAAAGGGTGAAGTGGTGGACATCTGAGTTGAATGTGAAGCGTAAGCAGGTTAGGAGATTGCGAAAGCGTTTTCAAACCTGCAGACGTCAAGGACTTGCAGACGTGGATCAGGCAAAGCTTGCTTACAGGCATGGTTTGGCTGAATACAAGAGTATGCTTGTCCGAAGTAAGAATGAGAATTGGAGGAACTTTGCCGAGGAACACCGTGATGACCCCTGGGGTCAGCTCTACCGTGTTTGTCGGGGAAGGAAATCCTTGGAGCTTGGGGCCATCCATCATGAGGGCCAAGTGCTCACATCATGGAGGGACTGTGTATCTGTCTTGATGGGTACTTTCTTCCCTAGAGGCGCTCGTCCGATTGATCCACTTGTGGGTTTGCCGGGCGAGGTGCCTTTGGTGAGTGAAGGTGAAATTGGCTGCGCGATTTCAAGACTTAAATCGAGGAAGTCACCGGGATTCGACGGACTAACTGGAGAGATGGTGAAAGCCATCTGGTCAGTGGTTCCCGAATACTTGATGGCTCTTTACTCGTGCTGTGTCAGGGAGAATTATTTTCCCCTGGAATGGAAATGTGCAAAGGTGATAGTTCTGCTGAAGTCTAACGATAGGGTGAGGACCAATCCTCGCTCTTATCGTGGCATTAGTCTCCTTCCAGTGCTTGGAAAAGTGCTGGAAAGAGTCTTGGTGGACAGACTGATGCAGCACATACCTGAGCAGTCTCCATTCCAGTTTGGTTTTAAACCTGGGCGTAGTGTCGAAGATGCTTGGCTGCGCGTGAAGGACACGGTTGATAGATCTGCCGGGAAGTATCTCCTTGGCGTCTTCATTGACTTCAAGGGTGCTTTTGATTGCCTTGACTGGGCAAGCGTGCTGCGAAAGCTAGGGACTAGCGAGGTGAGCGCCTGGAAGAGCTATTTTTCCAACAGAACAGCTCGTGTTGTCAATTCGTTTGATAGCGTGATGGTGGATGTTGAGAGGGGATGTCCTCAGGGGTCTGTTGCGGGTCCATATATATGGAACTTGATGATGGATCCTCTGCTGCTGCTTCTTTCATCCTGGCAGTCGTACTGCAGTGTTGTTGCGTATGCTGATGATTTTCTCATCCTTCTCGAAGGCCAGTCTCGTGCTGAGCTGGAGAGTAGGGGTACGGAGGCCATGGGCATGGTGACTAACTGGGGATCGAGTGTTGGTGTGGAAGTGGCGGTGGAAAAGACGTCCTTAATGTTGCTCAAGGGTAAATTATCCTTGAATCGGCCTCCAGTTGTTAGAGCTGGCGGGGTGAGTCTAAGATATGTGACGGAAGTCAGGTATCTTGGTATTACCATCGGAGAGAGGATGAGCTTTGTTCCTCATCTTGTTAAGGTGAGAGCAAGGCTCATTTCTCTTGTGCCAGCAGTCAGAAGGGTGCTGAAGTGTGACTGGGGCCTGTCAAGTCGAGCAGTCCGTACCGTATATGGTGGTCTATTTGTTGCTTGCGCGGCATTTGGTGCACCGGTATGGTACGATGTTGCTAAGACCGTGACAGGAAGAAGCAAACTTCTGAGTTGTCAGAGGCTTATGCTCCTTGGTTCACTTCGAGTATGCAAGACTGTCTCTACAGAGGCTCTGCAAGTGTTGGCAGGTGTGCCACCGTTAGATCTGGAGGTCATACGTCGTGGTATGGCTGGCAGATTGCGGAGGCAGCGACTTCTCTCGGCATCTGACTGGAGCGAGTGCCGGAACGTTCAGGGTCTAAGTGCCCGCGAACTGAAGGCTCTGTTGAAAGATGGTGTTCTTTCCAGGTGGCAGGTACGTTGGGGGGAGAGCACTAAAGGAAGAGCAACCTTTGAGTTCCTTCCTGAAGTGGCTTATGCGTGTGGGCGGGAGTGTCTGGACTTCTCACTCTATGCGGGCTTTCTGTTGACTGGTCATGGTTCCTTGAATGCTTTCTTGCATAAAAGGGCCCTGGCCGGCTCGGCGGAGTGCTCGTGTGGTGCACCGAGAGAGGATTGGAGACATGTGCTCGTTGAGTGTCCGCGATATGCTCACTGCAGGGATCTCTCTGCGATGGGTATAGTGCGGGTGGGTGATGCTTGGGATTTCAGTCGTGTCCTTTTCTCAAGGGAGACGGCTGCGAATCTAGCCATCTTTGCCGAACAAATCTTCCGGATTAGGAGGCAATAATGGCATTGTGTTTGTCATTGTAGTAGGCACTGCTGATTTAATGGGGTTCCCCTAGCGCTGGCCTCAGTTTGTGGTACTCGACTCTCACAGAGTCCTGGCCATAGTGAGGTTGGCGCTGGTCCTAGTGTAGTCTGCGGTTATGTGCTTCCAGAGCTCCCGATCTACTGGCAGGTAGGACTTCGTCCGCAACCTCCTTGAACTTGTGGATGGTAGATGTTTGGGCGGGAGGGAGGCCGTGCAGGTCTCATCCTGACCCACTCAGATGCCATTTGGGAGTTCTCCCCAACATTGCTTCTTGCTGTGGTGATGGCGCCTTATGTTGCTGAGTCTTTACTTGGTACCATTTGGGCTGGAACTGCGGTGAGTTGTTGTGTGGGGCATGGGGTGCCTGTTTCATGTAATCGGTGATGACTCGACAACGCAATTAATGCGTCGGTCAGGGGGTGCATAGCGACTGTGGTTCTATGCGCGAACTAACCGTTTCTTTAAGTAGTAGTAGTTTCATGTTGTCCTTGTGGTAGTTAGGCCTTTTTG
>OU026146.1:12850340-12865340 GCA_907269125.1 Eristalis pertinax | reverse complement strand
TCATTTTCGACACATTTCTTCAATAATATTTTTTTTTCCTACAATGTAAAAAGTACAAAAAATTCTCATTTTCGTCATTTTTTCCATTATATTTTTTTTTCCTACAATGTAAAAAGTACAAAAAATTCTCATTTTCATGAAAAATATTTTTTGTCAAAATATATTTTGTTCTTCAATAAAAAATATTTTTTTTTCCCAAAAATTAAAATTCCATCACTCCTGCATGTGTACAACACATTTGGAAAAAAAATCTCCATACAAATTTTTTCCACTACGTATAAAGTCCCTTCCGAAACTACTCTAGTTTGCGTGATAAATGTTCCATTTTCGCGTCATTAGTTGAAAATTGATTTTTTCTTGTTTTCATGATTTTACGATTATGAAATTATTTTCTGGTGAATGCACGACGAGAAATGAGTATTTGATGCTTATGGTTGTGGAAAAAAAAAAAAAAAAAAATTTATTTAAAAAAATATATTTTTTTTTTAACATAAAAATAAATAAAAAAAAAATTTTTTTTTTCTGTCTTAATTTTAACGTTGTTTGAAAATAATGAAAAAGAAAAGAAGAATTTTTAATTCTTTATGAAAAATCAAGTGTATATTTGTGAAATATATACAATATCATTACTTTGAAAAAAGTGAATGAGCGATGAGTATTTTGGAAGATAAATCATTGAATGATTGTATAAGGTAAATATTACTTTTTTAATAAAATAAAATTCAAATAAGTTCTATATGTTCTTGTTTGTTATTTTTTATTTAATAAAAAAAAAGAATAAATTTGACCTTTGTAAAATACATTTTTTAATCTGAAATTAAGAATAAGATCATTTCAATAAATGATTTGAAAGGAACTCATTGAGAAAAAAATTTCACTTACATTTCAGTTTATTTCTCTCAATCTATCCAATATCTAAATACGGGGAACAATAGATCCAGATATTAGTAATACGCTAAGAAAAGTATAAAATATAATGATAATATATGATATATATTTATATCCGATATTGTTGATATGATATGAGAGTATGAAATGAAATGTTAACGAAAAACAATTTTATATGAGTCGCTTAATAGAAACAGAAAATTCAATGTAATTTTTTCAAAAGAAAATTTCTTATAAATATTATAAATATAATTCTGGTTGATCCTGCCAGTAGTTATATGCTTGTCTCAAAGATTAAGCCATGCATGTCTAAGTACACACGAATTAAAAGTGAAACCGCAAAAGGCTCATTATATCAGTTATGGTTCATTAGATCGTTAACAGTTACTTGGATAACTGTGGTAATTCTAGAGCTAATACATGCAATATAAACACGGACCTTTTGGAACGTGTGCTTTTATTAGGCTAAAACCAAGCGATTTTTTCGGAAATCGTTAATATGGTTGAACTCTAGATAATTTGCCGATCGTATGGTCTTGTACCGACGACAGATCTTTCAAATGTCTGCCCTATCAACTATTGATGGTAGTATCTAGGACTACCATGGTTGCAACGGGTAACGGGGAATCAGGGTTCGATTCCGGAGAGGGAGCCTGAGAAACGGCTACCACATCTAAGGAAGGCAGCAGGCGCGTAAATTACCCACTCCCAGTTCGGGGAGGTAGTGACGAAAAATAACAATACAGGACTCATATCCGAGGCCCTGTAATTGGAATGAGTACACTTTAAAGCCTTTAACAAGGACCTATTGGAGGGCAAGTCTGGTGCCAGCAGCCGCGGTAATTCCAGCTCCAATAGCGTATATTAAAGTTGTTGCGGTTAAAACGTTCGTAGTTGAATTTGTGCTTCATACGGGTAGTACAACTATAATTGTGGATTGTACATTACCTTATGTATGCAAGCGTATTACCGGTGGAGTTCTTATATTTAATGGTACTTGTATCGTTATATATACCTCCTATTTAAACCTGCTTCAGTGCTCTTCATCGAGTGTTGTTGTGGGCCGGTACTATTACTTTGAACAAATTAGAGTGCTTAAAGCAGGCTCCAAATGCCTGAATATTTTGTGCATGGAATAATGAAATAAGACCTCTGTTCTACTTTCATTGGTTTTTAGATCAAGAGGTAATGATTAATAGAAGCAGTTTGGGGGCATTAGTATTACGACGCGAGAGGTGAAATTCTTGGACCGTCGTAAGACTAACTTAAGCGAAAGCATTTGCCAAAGATGTTTTCATTAATCAAGAACGAAAGTTAGAGGTTCGAAGGCGATCAGATACCGCCCTAGTTCTAACCATAAACGATGCCAGCTAGCAATTGGGTGTAGCTACTTCTATGGCTCTCTCAGTCGCTTCCCGGGAAACCAAAGCTTTTGGGCTCCGGGGGAAGTATGGTTGCAAAGCTGAAACTTAAAGGAATTGACGGAAGGGCACCACCAGGAGTGGAGCCTGCGGCTTAATTTGACTCAACACGGGAAAACTTACCAGGTCCGAACATAAGTGTGTAAGACAGATTGATAGCTCTTTCTCGAATCTATGGGTGGTGGTGCATGGCCGTTCTTAGTTCGTGGAGTGATTTGTCTGGTTAATTCCGATAACGAACGAGACTCAAATATATTAAATAGATGCTTTCAGGATTATGGCATTGAAGCTTGCATAGCCTTCATTCATGAATACAGTAAAATGTAGGAGTGTTTGAATGTGTTTATGTAAGTGGAGTCGTACCTGTTTGTTTGTCCCATTATAAGGACACTAGCTTCTTAAATGGACAAATTGCGTCTAGCAATAATGAGATTGAGCAATAACAGGTCTGTGATGCCCTTAGATGTCCTGGGCTGCACGCGCGCTACAATGAAAGTATCAACGTGTATTTCCTAGACCGAGAGGTCCGGGTAAACCGCTGAACCACTTTCATGCTTGGGATTGTGAACTGAAACTGTTCACATGAACTTGGAATTCCCAGTAAGTGTGAGTCATTAACTCGTATTGATTACGTCCCTGCCCTTTGTGCACACCGCCCGTCGCTACTACCGATTGAATTATTTAGTGAGGTCTCCGGACGTGATCACTGTGACGCTAACGTGTTACGGTTGTTTCGCAGAAGTTGACCGAACTTGATTATTTAGAGGAAGTAAAAGTCGTAACAAGGTTTCCGTAGGTGAAACTGCGGAAGGATCATTAACGTGTTCCTTCAAAGCATATAAAAATAAAAGATATCTAAGGAAATCTTTTATAAAAAAAAAAAAAAAAAAAAAAAAAACAAAAATATGTTTAATGTGATACCAAATGCATATATAGCCAAATGATGAAATCATCATTTTCACGTTTCCTTCAATGAAATGTGGGCAATATATATGCATATGGTGGAAGCATATAAAACATTATTTTTATGTTATATTTAATATAACAAAAACAATTTGCGTATGCCTGCTATGTAAAAATGTACATTAAAAAATTAATGTACATGTGTCTGCATTTAAATTATAATTTATTTATAAGGGTTCATTAAATGCAGACTCACATAAGGCATACGTAAAATTAACAATCATATGTTGTACTTATATTAAGTAACGATTCCTATTGGAATTGGACATTCGCAACAATAGATTGTTTTGTGTTTCATTTAATATTTTTTAAAATTAAAAATATAAATGTTTCATATAAAAATTATAAGAGAAATAACTAAAAAAAAGATGTATGTCTTTGTTATTTCTTTTAAGAGAATTGACTAATATTAACAAAAAAACTTTTTTACTCTAAGCGGTGGATCACTTGGCTCATGGGTCGATGAAGAACGCAGCAAACTGTGCGTCATCGTGTGAACTGCAGGACACATGAACATCGACATTTTGAACGCATATCGCAGTCCATGCTGTTATGTACTTTAATTAATTTTAAGGTGCTGCTTGGACTACATATGGTTGAGGGTTGTGAGACTATGCTAAATAAGTTGCTAAAAGTATAAATTTTTAATAACATTTATAAAAATTTATATATGTTAAAAAAAATATACCCAAATTGAAGCACATGCTATATTATTGAATGACTTAAACCTCTAATGGGCTTATATTGTTCATAACAATAAGATACAATATATACCTCAAAACTAAAAAAGAAATCTTAGTATTCTATATTATCTATATGTTGGAGGAATATCTAGCATAAAAACTTTATTACTACTACTGATGACATTATTATTTTTCAAAAATATGTGAGAAAACCATTCAACTTAGATAATATATATAGAAAGGATTTTTATTTTTAGCTAAAAAATTTATATATGCAACTATATTTATGTAAAATTTTCAAACGACCTCAACTCATATGAGATAACTCCCCGAATTTAAGCATATTAATGAGGGAAGGAAAAGAAACTAACAAGGATTTTCTTAGTAGCGGCGAGCGAAAAGAAATCAGTTCAGCACTAAGCCATTTTGTCTTTATGGCAAATATGGGATGCAGTGTATGGAATATCTATAATCTAGTATGAGAAATTAATGATTTAAGTCCTTCTTAAATGAGGCCATTTACCCATAGAGGGTGCCAGGCCCGTATAATATTAATGATTACTAGAAGATATTTCCAAAGAGTCGTGTTGCTTGATAGTGCAGCACTAAGTGGGTGGTAAACTCCATCTAAAACTAAATATAACCATGAGACCGATAGTAAACAAGTACCGTGAGGGAAAGTTGAAAAGAACTCTGAATAGAGAGTTAAATAGTACGTGAAACTGCTTAGAGGTTAAGCCCGATGAACCTGAATATCCATTATGGAAAATTCATCACTAATATTATAATGTCTACAATATTGTAAAAATAGTGTGCAATTTTTCCATATAAGGACATTGTAATCTGTTAATGTAATAAATATTTATCATAAGATCTAATACTTAAGTTCATTCAAATTAGTTATTTTCGGATTTCTAACATAGAATGAATGTGTTAGATTTGATAAATCATTGACAGATTATATTATATATAGTGCGTAAATTTTTCGAAATTTTACAATTTTAAATTTATCTATTGATTTTTTTATTATTGTATGCACTTATATGATTAACAATGCGATAGATTCAGGATACCTTCGGGACCCGTCTTGAAACACGGACCAAGGAGTCTAACATATGTGCAAGTCATTGGGTATTTTTAATAAAACCCAATGGCATAATTAACTTAACTGTTTTAAATGGGATTAGTTTATATTTTATTATGAAATATTAATTCAATCCCGGGGCGTTCTATATAGTTATGCATAATGATATTTATATTATTTATGTCTCTAACTAGAGCGTACCTTGAGCATTTATGCTGTGACCCGAAAGATGGTGAACTATACTTGATCAGGTTGAAGTCAGGGGAAACCCTGATGGAAGACCGAAACAGTTCTGACGTGCAAATCGATTGTCAGAATTGAGTATAGGGGCGAAAGACCAATCGAACCATCTAGTAGCTGGTTCCCTCCGAAGTTTCCCTCAGGATAGCTGGTGCATTTAAAAATTATATAAAATAATCTTATCTGGTAAAGCGAATGATTAGAGGCATTAGGGTCGAAACGACCTTAACCTATTCTCAAACTTTAAATGGGTAAGAACTTAACATTTCTTGATATGAAGGTCTAAGTTGTGATATATTGTGCCCAGTGGGCCACTTTTGGTAAGCAGAACTGGCGCTGTGGGATGAACCAAACGTAATGTTACGGTGCCCAAATTAACAACTCATGCAGATACCATGAAAGGCGTTGGTTGCTTAAAACAGCAGGACGGTGGACATGGAAGTCGTAATCCGCTAAGGAGTGTGTAACAACTCACCTGCCGAAGCAACTAGCCCTTAAAATGGATGGCGCTTAAGTTGTATACCTATACATTACCGCTAAGGTAAATGATTTATAAATCAGAAATTTTTTGAGTATAAGTTTTGAAACTTTAGTGAGTAGGAGGGTACAATGGTGTGCTTAGAAGTGTTTGGCGTAAGCCTGCATGGAGCCGCTATTGGTACAGATCTTGGTGGTAGTAGCAAATAATCGAATGAGACCTTGGAGGACTGAAGTGGAGAAGGGTTTCGTGTGAACAGTGGTTGATCACGAGTTAGTCGGTCCTAAGTTCAAGGCGAAAGCCGAAAATTTTTAGGTTATTAATGAAAATAATAAATATGTATTTATTTAATATTGAAATTAAATGCTTGAATATTTTTGAACGAAAGGGAATACGGTTCCAATTCCGTAACCTGTTGAGTATCCGTTTGTTATTAAAAATGGGCTTTTTGCTCATCCTGGCAACAGGAATAACCATAAAGAAGCCGTCGAGAGATATCGGAAGAGTTTTCTTTTCTGTTTTATAGTCGTACTACCATGGAAGTCTTTCGAAGAGAGATATGGTAGATGGACTAGAAGAGCATGACATTTACTGTTGTGTCGATATTTTCTCCTCGGACCTTGAAAATTTATGGTGGGGTTACGCAAACTTCTCAACACGCCGTACCGATATCCGCAGCTGGTCTCCAAGGTGAAGAGTCTCTAGTCGATAGAATAATGTAGGTAAGGGAAGTCGGCAAATTAGATCCGTAACTTCGGGATAAGGATTGGCTCTGAAGATTGAGATAGTCGGGCTTGAATTGGAAGCAATAACATGGTTTATGTACTCGTTCTGGGTAAATAAACATTTTCGGATTTTGTTCCCCGGATAGTAGTTTACGTAGCCAATTGTGGAATTTTCTTGCTAAAAATCATAAGTTGTATCATTCGATAGTTTCTTTTGATTTATAACGACTATCAATTAACAATCAATTCAGAACTGGCATGGACTTGGGGAATCCGACTGTCTAATTAAAACAAAGCATTGTGATGGCCCTAACGGGTGTTGACACAATGTGATTTCTGCCCAGTGCTCTGAATGTCAAAGTGAAGAAATTCAAGTAAGCGCGGGTAAACGGCGGGAGTAACTATGACTCTCTTAACGACAGTTGAATAGTGCAGACGTGTTTACACAACGCTCCGTGGAAAGAGAGTTTAGTTCGGGTAATTGACGGAAAAAAATTATAATAAAAACTTTGTCGGATAGCGCGTAAAATTTCCCACACCATAGTTTTTATTTCGCGAAAATCCCCCAAGGGATGGCAAAGATATTGGCGGATTAAATTTTATAGGTTGGGAAATTCGTAATACATTCGCGTGGACTCCAACCGGCAAGAACCTGAAGCTGAAGCACGTGGCAGAGTGAGAGCACAACGAAATCGTCAAACTATCGTTCAGAGGTTCGTGCACTAGATCAAACGAAAGCACACCTAGGTGTGAAGGGTAAAACTAACATACTAGGGTGGTGGTATTCGGTGTGCCAAGACACAAACCGACGAGGGTACGCGGCTTGGATAGTGTCCGTAGACACACACCACACGCAATACCGACGAGGTGAGTGGATTTGATAGGGTGTCCTAGGACATAAACCAGCAGGTTAAGTTCTGTGGCTAGCCGATACCACAGCGCGAACACAGATCTAGGCACCGAACCGAAGCACATTCCATCTGAATAGAGAGTTAGCTTCCAAGGAAGTAAGATAACGATGCAGAATTACAATCTGAGGAACAGGCAAGCCAGCAGTCCGGCAATGCCAGCATCGGCAGAAGAAGATAACTCGCTTCCCCACATCTGCCAGGGATGTGGTAATCGTTATCGCACTGAAGTAGGCATGAAACAGCACATTCGAAGGTATTGCAGGGGACCACCAAATACGCAACATACATGCGCCACCTGCAACATAACTTTCCGAACCTACAGCGGACTTCGACAACACATGCGGCACAGGCACAGCGAGGCATATAACGCGGAACTCCAAACTGAGAGTGTAGCAGCGAAAAGGAGATGGACGGAGGATGAGCAGAACGAGATGGCCAAAGCGGAAGCAGAATTCGAGGGGACAGAACCTACTGCAATCATAAACTATTTAGCCTCAATATCACAAAGATCGAGAGACGCGATAAAGAAGCGAAGGCAAAGACGATCTTATGCAGAGAAGGTCCGAAACTACAGGGAAAACCGGCATAGTTCGGGGAATAGTAGCTCCGAATACGAATCCGCAAACGAGCATATTGAAGAACACGAAGCCAATGAAGAGGCCCTGGTTGCATACCTCACAACACTGCAGCTGAATGAGGAGGACCGAAGATTGAGAAACTCCCTAATCACCAACATGTCGTCCAGCTCAGTAGAGCTGAATGAATGGACGTCAACACTGTTGAGAAGATACGGTCGAGTCGAGACCAATTATAGGCCAACAAGAAACAACCGACTCATAGCACAGTTAAGGGAAGCAACAGGACGAAGAAAAAGAGCAATCGAGTACAGATTAACGCAACAACAGTACCAACAAGATCTCAGTAGGCTAGCGCACAGGATTATAGAAGGAAAAGGATGGAGTGAAGACAGTCAGTCCCTACCAACAGCAGAGGAAGTCAGAAGGCATTTCCAGGAACATGAGAACGTGAATTCCAGAGAAGATGACTCCCCGATAACAGACAAATTTCCCGAAGGAGTCACCCTATCCACCCCAGTGACGATAGAGGAAATTACAACGACTCTAAAAACAATGAAGTCCAACAGTCAAGGAGTGGACGGAATCACGTTACGTAGACTGAAGAACATCCCCAAAAACAAACTAAGCCTGTTATTCAATGCTATGATCCTCTTGGAGCACACCCCCCCAGAACTAAAAAAGAGCAGAACAATATTCATCCCCAAAAATGCCAACCCCAATAGCCTCAACGATTGGAGACCCATTACTATATCGTCGATACTAATAAGACTACTCCATAAAATTCTGGCATATCGAATGGAAGTTATACAGCTTCACAAAAACCAGCGAGGATTTAGCAGAATCGATGGATGTTTTGCTAATGCATTCACTCTTTTCTCCCTCATCAAATACCACCGGCGGAAAGGAATACCCATTTGTATAGTGTCACTGGACATAAGGAAAGCCTTCGACACGGTGTCACACGCCAGCATAATCAGATCGCTAAAAAGGTGTAATATAGACGACAAAACAATAAACTATATTAAAGATAACCTAACAAATGCTGAAACAAAAATAAAAACAGCAAACGGTGATGTGACAGCACATGTACGCAAAGGGGTAAAGCAGGGCGATCCTATGTCCCCAGCGTTATTTAATATACTGGTGGATGAAATGCTATGCGGGCTTAATAAATTTGAAGGTGTAACCATAGGGACAAACCAAAAATTAAGATGCATGGCATACGCAGACGACATACTAATCTTCGCCAAGACAAGGGAAAACGCAGAAATCATGCTCGATTATGTGAACGAATTTCTGTCGGACAGAGGAATGAAAATAAACGCCCAAAAATCGAATATGCTAAACCTGAAAGTAGTACCCAGCAAAAAAAAAGGTATACGCTGATGAACAACCAGCGAAAATAGGAGACGACTTAATTGGGGCCCTAAGAATCGGAGAGCAGTTCAAGTATCTGGGGGAATACTTTACTCCAAGCGGTAGCACGACGTGTAGCTCGGAATCCCTATTTAACGAGCTACAACGGATAAAAAGAGCCCCATTGAAACCGCAACAAAAGCTAAATATCACGTTAACCTACCTTATCCCAAAATATGTACACTACTTCCAAAGACCGTCCGTGACCAGGAAATGCCTCAAAGAAGCCGACCGAAAAATAAGGACGTGCATTAAAAACATCCTCCACATACCCCAACACTCAAAGAATGCGATCCTATACGCGGAATGCAAAGAAGGTGGACTAGGAGTATTCGAACTCCTTAGCCGTATCCCGGTAATTATGCGGGAAAGAATAGAAAACCTAAAATCCAACGACGAGGCTTTCGCAAACATAGCCACCTTAAACCCGGGTATAATAACAAAAATAGAAAGGATGATAAAGCAAGAGGTGGACACAAAATCCAAACAAAAAAAACACCAGGCACAACTCCTAGACTCTTCACCCTCAGGAAATGGATTCAGCCAGATAAAAAATCACCCTGCAGCCCACAGTATAATCCGGCACCCACCAAGATATTGGACATCCGAAGATTATATTAAGGCGATACATCTGAGGTATAACCTCCTGCCAACGGTAGGGATACCATCTAACCCACCTAGGGCAAGGAGATGCAGGGCGAACTGCGCAAAAACGGAAAGCCTCAGCCATGTGCTTCAGGGATGCCCCCTGACGCACTGGGAAAGAATCCGAAGGCACAACTTTGTGCAGAAAAGGCTGGCAGATATGGCCAGAAGGAAGGGATGGCAGACACTAGCAGAGCCGCACATAAGAGACAGAGAGGGAATACTGCGTAAACCCGATCTGATCCTTATTAAACAAAACCAACTGGTCATATCCGATGTAGGAATCCACTGGGAGGGACCGGAAAGCCTCAACCTACAATACCACCACAAATTAGCCACCTATGGTAGTCAAAACTTCATAGAAGCAGTCAAGCTAAAGTTCCCAAACAGGAACATAACAATAGCACCGCTTATCATAGGCGCAAGAGGCATATGGGCCAGCCTTAACCGCACGCTAGGACAAATCCTAGAAATGTCAAACGCCGAAGCCATGGACCTCATCACAACAACTATGAGAGGAAGCTGGATAATCCACCAATACTTCATGAGAACGATATGGCAATAGCGAGAAGAAATAAAAAAAAAAAAAAAAATGGTACAGCTGCCAAAAACCTCAGCTGAAAAATGTAAAGCAAAAATAAATATTATGTTAGTGTTATTTTTAATATATAAAAGCTACAATTTTTATAATAGGATAAATTAAGCTATCAATATTGTAAGAATAGTAAGAACTTAATTAAATAAAAAACACTCCAAGCGTTTTTTGCTATCGGAGACATAGCCAAATGCCTCGTCATCTAATTAGTGACGCGCATGAATGGATTAACGAGATTCCTACTGTCCCTATCTACTTCCCCCTCCGGGTAGGGGTCAGAATATACCCGGGGTAAGGCATGCCTGTCGTAAAAGGCGACTAAAATCCGTGAGCTAAGAGCAACTGGTTTATGATACGCCCATATTCCAGTGCTCGCCGTATTAGTTGCAAGCTCATAAAGAGATTAATGGAATATAAGGATGCAACAATCTCAATTATAGATTGATGCAAAGATAGTCCTCGGCTTTCGAACAATAGCGGCCAGTCTTGGGATGTTATGGCATCCTACTGGTAGCCTGACCAGAGGCTATAGTCTGGTGCCACGGGAGATCAGGGAAGCCCTGAGACCTGCATAGGTTTCAGCCTGATCAATTGAGGTTGGCCCCCTAGTGGGAGCGTCGTGGTGGCTGTGGTTTAAAACCCAAAGTCGCGGGGAGAGTTGGAGATTATACCTGCATGTCTGGGAATCACCTAAGTGTCAGAGGCAGATTCCGAGACGTGAAAGGTATATGATCCAAATCTGTGTGGAGTTGCAAAAAAACAACCGGGTGCTACGACCCAAAGAGTAGCAGAGGTTTGGGTGGGCCTCACCACCTTACCAAGGTGGAGAAATAAGTCCATAAGCTTATTTCTAAATTTGGAACTTAAGTTTCCTACTAAAGGCGTCTGGTCCAGCGTCCTTAAATGGTCCTTAGGAGTAAGAGACCTCGTGATATAAGGCTTAATGCCAGGTGATCACGTTAATCAATTACTCACTTGTCCCTATCTACTCACTCTTCTGTGTGCGCTTGATGCAAACAGACGTGTTTTTTAGTTAGTGCGAGTGTAGATCAGATTAGCTGATAAGCCACCGCAGCGTGGTAGTGAAAAATTTTTCCATTAAGTAGTAACGGCACTTTTGCTGTTTTTGTTGTGTGCGCGATAACACGTGTTCGGGTGAGTAGTTGGAATATTTTTCTTGTTTTTGTTTTTTTTGATAGATGGAGGAGGGGAAAGCCCCTGTTGATAGTGGTGGTCGGAGTGAGGATGCCTTTGTGGGCCTCACCACCGACTGCGAGAGCGAGGTAGGGGGATATGCCTCCGACGTCCCGTTGAGGACCTTCTTTTTGAAGAAATCAACGGTGGCGGCGGATGCGATAGAGGGGAAGAAGAAGAAGAAGAGGAGGGTGAGGAAGGCGCGCCGGGAATCCTTGACGTCGGCCTCTGCCTCTGTGGTGGAAGATTCCGCCATGGAGACGGAGAGCCTCGTTGAGGCGGGTAAGGCCAGGAAGAGGCCGGTTGAAGGGGGAGCTCCGGCGAACTCTTCAGGGCCGGACTCTTTGGTGGCCAAGAAGGCGCTCACCGAGCCCGCTTCTTCTTCTTCTTCGAAGGTATTGAGGGAGGCGCGTGTGGTGTTGCTGCCTTTGCCGGCTGGTGCAGGCGTGGCGGCGGGCGGCTGACGAAAGCTGTGGCTGCAGTCAAGTCGCCTCTTCCCACGGGAGCCCCGTTGCGGGTGCAGGCCACTGCGAGCTCTGCTGGTGCGGGTGCTTTGGCTAAGGCGAAGCCAGCGCCATCTATGCGTCAGGTTGGGCAGATGGAGACAGACAAGGGTCTGACCTTGGCTAGTCTCCTAGTTAGATTTAGGGCGATAAAAGAGGTGGTAGTGTCGGCTATCGGGCAGCATCCCGATGCTGGCGTAGCCATAGCAAGGGTTTCCTCCCAGTATGAGGAGCTCTTGCTAGAGGTTGTAGGGACGCTTGAGCGTCATAGGGGTAGGGAGGACTCATGTGCTCCTGCAGTAGCAAGGGGCAAGGAGTCGGAAGAGCGAAGGGACGGTCCAGGTGGGACCGTCAAATCGTTAGGAGTCCCTGTTGGGATTAGGGTTGAGGAGCGGCCTTCGTTTGCGCAGGTTGCTAGCACTGCCACTGTTTCTGGTGGTGTGGGAGGCAATATCCAGGTTAGGAAGCCTGATATTGAGCCTGCCAAACCTACAGAGACGTGGTCGTTGGTAGTTAAGGGCAAGCAGGGGGAATCAGTGGGGTCACTGAGGAGGAAGGTGGTGGAGGAGTTGGTGCCTGCCGTGGGTGTCAGGGTGCATACTGTGCGCCCTGGCAAACAAGGTGGCATTCTGGTCCGCACGCCTTCTGTGGCTGAGCGAGATGCCTTCATTGGGCATAAAAAGCTCGAGGAGGTGGGTCTATCGGCTCAGACTGACAGGGGAAAGTCTCTTGTCGTGCAGAGGGTGGAGAAGCGGATCTCCCCTGAAGAATTCCTGGGTGAGCTGCATAAGCTTAACTTATGCAAGCTTACCAAGGAGGAGTTCGGAAAGGAGATCCGTCTTTCCACCCCTTGGAAGGCAGGTGATGGACGCCTTAATGTCGTACTTGCGTGCAGCCCCAGGGCCGCGAGTATCCTTCTTGGAGAGGGGAGGTGCTACATTAAGCACTTCTCCTTTCTCCTAAAGGAGAAGTCGTTGGTGCAGTGGTGTAACCGGTGTCTCGGCCTGGATCACTTCGCATCAAGGTGTAGGCAGAAGGACTCTGTGTGCTGGCGTTGTGGACAGTCGGGCCACTCTAAGCGTGATTGCGGTAATGCTATACATTGCCGCGATTGTGACTTCAGGGGAAACCCGGCTGGACACTTTATGCTAAGCATGGATTGTCCAGTCTATGCTGCGGCGGTGGCCAGGGCGGGTGCTAGACACTAAAAATGCCAGTTAAATTAATTCAATTTAA
This sequence comes from Eristalis pertinax, assembly GCA_907269125.1. NCBI lineage: Eukaryota > Metazoa > Arthropoda > Insecta > Diptera > Syrphidae > Eristalis > Eristalis pertinax. The sequence continues at coordinate 12,851,780 of OU026146.1, read as the reverse complement.
CTGCCAGGGTGCTCGTGCAGCCATGTTCGAGTTAGGACAGATACTGTGTAGCTCGCAGTGTAGCTTTGCGTTGTTGCAGGAACCTTACACTGTTGGAGGACATGTGAGGGGATTGCCTGCGCACATGCGATCATTTGTGGACGACAGTGGTCATGCTGCTGTCGTAGTAAACGATCTAAGCACTGTGTGTTCCCTTGTAGGCTCAAGTGAATGGGGTGTGTGTGTGAATGTTGAGGGTAGCTTTGGTAGGCTGTTTTTATGCAGCCTTTACTTTAAGCATGCCTTGGACATTGAACCGTACTTGGCATACCTCGACGAGTTGCTTCGGATGATTGGGAATGGCGCTGCGATTTTCGGCATTGACGCTAATGCAGTCTCTCCTTTGTGGTTCAGTAAAATGACAGGACGCACGTCCGCATTTCACAGTACCATCAGAGGGGAACTGCTGAGCGAATGGATAGCCGTTAACCGCATTGCTGTTCTCAATCGGCCGAGTGACCTGTACACTTTCGATGGTCCAAACGGGCAGAGTGATATTGATGTGACCCTGGCAAATGTGCCGGCGCTTCGTAACTTCGATTTTCAGTGGCGCATCCGGGGTGCTGAAGGAGTGAGTGATCACAGCCTCATGGAGGTTGAGATTGTTCGCTCTAGTGGTACTCTAGATGTGCAGGAAAGTTGGAATGAGAAGCGTTGGCTTCTCAAGAACGTCGACTGGTCGACGTACAAGAGTGAAATTGCGAGAAAGGTCACATCAACACCACTTGATGCCTTTCAACGTTTGGGTATTGATGGTAAGGTTGCCCTCATAAATGAATGTATGTGGGATGTCAACGACCGACTCTTTCCAAGAAGCCGTATGGTGAATCGGAAAAGGGTGAAGTGGTGGACATCTGAGTTGAATGTGAAGCGTAAGCAGGTTAGGAGATTGCGAAAGCGTTTTCAAACCTGCAGACGTCAAGGACTTGCAGACGTGGATCAGGCAAAGCTTGCTTACAGGCATGGTTTGGCTGAATACAAGAGTATGCTTGTCCGAAGTAAGAATGAGAATTGGAGGAACTTTGCCGAGGAACACCGTGATGACCCCTGGGGTCAGCTCTACCGTGTTTGTCGGGGAAGGAAATCCTTGGAGCTTGGGGCCATCCATCATGAGGGCCAAGTGCTCACATCATGGAGGGACTGTGTATCTGTCTTGATGGGTACTTTCTTCCCTAGAGGCGCTCGTCCGATTGATCCACTTGTGGGTTTGCCGGGCGAGGTGCCTTTGGTGAGTGAAGGTGAAATTGGCTGCGCGATTTCAAGACTTAAATCGAGGAAGTCACCGGGATTCGACGGACTAACTGGAGAGATGGTGAAAGCCATCTGGTCAGTGGTTCCCGAATACTTGATGGCTCTTTACTCGTGCTGTGTCAGGGAGAATTATTTTCCCCTGGAATGGAA